>LQNS02278171.1:21116627-21127305 GCA_001587735.2 Parhyale hawaiensis | reverse complement strand
TTACCGTTGTGGCGACTAATTATTGCGTGTCCTCTGATGAATTAATGTCACGCCGTATATTATAACGCTCTTATTAAAGGCAACGGTTCTAGAGCTTGGATGACCTTCTCTTTAGGGCTCGATCTTGGGTACGCAAGCCGTTTGTGGTGCTGATATTTTGGGCACGATGTTGTACGCTAGCCGTTAAGGCCCTGTCACACTAAAACGATGTAGCCAGCGTATGCCTGACGTGAAAATTGTGAGGACATACGTTGAACTCTCGACCTATTTTCCATTCTTGGGCGTGTAACTAGCGCGATCATGACGAGTTGAGCGTATGCAGGACGTATTAGTAACGTAAACAGAGTGATTGAATAAATTAAAGACAACTTACGTGTAGCGTATTTGGGCGAGAAACCGGCGTTAACGAAGTAGGGCACACGTATGTCAAACGCCTCTAGCGTATGAATAACGCAGCGCAGCGATTGGCTGACGGAGACGTGACGTGCCTATAAAACCACCTTTGGACCCACTTTAGCGAGAAGCTCGTCAAACATTTCTCGAGGCATTCGCATGAAATTGGTAAAGGATGTTTGGTTCTCGCTACGGAGTTCCGCCATTAGCTGGTAGTATGTGCCAAAGAAACGTCGCCTCCCGATCCTTGGTCTCACCCACCAGTTTCTTTTCTCCGTTTATCTCTTCTTCTTCTTCTGACTCTGTTTTCTTGCAACTGGTGCAGTGCCAAACCGATTAAGTCATACTGATGTTAGAGGACAGCTAACAGTTCTTCTCGTTTTCGGCCTGTCAGATTCTCCATCTACGGATTCTTCAGGAGTACTGATAAGTTCCTCGACGATCGTATAACTCATTTCCCACGTACACGGAACGTATGTAGCATACGTTGACATACGCCGAAAAATCTTGAAAATATTAAAAATTTTGGACGAGGTCGACGTACTGTAACGTACATATGTCGGCGCGTTGCAGGTCCTCTTAGCGTTAAAAAACTTACCCTTAACTTTTTCAACGTACACCAGCGTATTTGCCAACGTCGGGCCTACGCTGACTAAATTGTCGTAGTGTGACAGGGCCTATAGTGGTACTGAGATTTTGGGCACGATGTTGGTACGCTAGCCTTTAGTGATACTGACATTTTGGGCATGATGTTGGTACGCTAGCCTTTAGTGGTACTGACATTTTGGGCACGATGTTGGTTGGGTACGCTAGCCATTAGTGGTGCTGATATTTTTGGGTACGTTGGAAGTTAGTAGTGCTGATATCTTGAGAGCCATGTTAGATACGTACATTAGCCAGTATATCAGATTGGTACTGATATTTTGGGACACGATGCTTGGTACATGAGCCACTCTAGTGTTTCTAATATTTGGGCGCAATGGTGGGTGCTTGTGTCATGACAGTGGGCATAATGTTGAAAGGTACAGTGTTGACTACATTATAGCTTATAGTCACCAAGAGCTACAGTCAGTGGAGGACGGCGCATTCTGATCGAATAGATATATGGATCAAGGGAAATTCTGCTGGTAAGGAATTCGGTTAAATTGAATGACCGTACGGCATACTGACTGGCGTCATTAAAGTTATGCCAGTGAAATCTACGTCTCACTAAAGCAACCCTGCTATGCGTTTTATAAGAGAATATCACGTAATATTTTTGTACCAGCAATATCAGGAGATCCAAGCTCAGCTCACGGTGGTTTCTGTTCATATACTGTGGCTCTGAGAAACCGTGCATAATTTTAATGTAAACTAGCTCACCCTGAGAGCGCATACCTCCGCCAAGCAAGGATAAGGTAAAACAATTAAATTGATTTTGAAACTATGATTTCCTTTGGATCGACACCAAAATATAATCATTTGTGGCTTTTGACGGTAATAGCAGCTTCTGTAATTTTGTTGAAGATCCGTTCATAACTTTTCTATTTATGTTGCTAACAGACATTAGTCAAACACACAAACTGGCCAACCGATCATCACCAAAGTTTAATCATTTATGTCTTTCAGCGTTACTATCAATTCCTGTCAATTTCATGAAAATCCGTTCATAACTTTTTGAGCATTTTGCTAACGAGCATAAAATCAAACACAGAGACAAACAAACGAATGGACAGATAGTCACAAAAATATTGGTCATTTCCTCTTCGTGAATACCTAACAACTCATGCGAAGCTCATAAAAATCTATTCATAACTTTTTGAGTTATGGCATTGAGAACAAAGAGGCAACCAAACAAACTGACGGATTAACGGATCTTCACCAAAAGTTAATCATATTATCTTCCTAATATACCTAACAATTCCTGTAAATTTCGTTGAGATCTGTTCCTAACTTCTGAGTTATTTTGGTGTTAGACAGACAAAGAGTCAAGCTCGACAAAAGCATAGCCTTCTTGGCGAGGTAATTACGATAAAGGTAAAAAGGTATAGTCAACTTGACCGTACTCGCAACTGGGAAACCCACAGGCACTGATTTGTGATGCAGATATACCCAATAGGCCCCAGAGGAGTATACGGCTGCAGTCGACCATTCATCGTCTAGAGCTATGGCGCCAGTGGCAGAAGGCTCTATACGAAAATCTGAGCCTCCCGACCCTCCAATTTGCTGGCAATTAAAGGCCAGTAAACCCACAGCAGTACGCAGACCGCATGCTGGCATTAAATGCTCACGTCAAGCGCCGCGAAGAACTTGCCTGCTTGATAGGGAGGTTTTGAACCTGCGGCCTTGAGAGTCAATGCCGGAACTTTTAGTCTGCTGCTACTGTAGGTCTGGCATATTATTGAAAATGCACAGACTTGCGTCCGTTTTATTTAACATTTGCCATATACTGGGCCACAGTTCACCAAGTTCTATTAAAAATCTATGTCTTGGGTGACTTTGGACGAAATCCAGCTAGTGCTATGCACGCCACTTCACCTATGCAGATGCCTGTTCGCTTTGCCTGCCTCCGGTTGAGTCGTACCTCGTATTATACAAATACTCTTCGCTACGCCACAAAAGTTACAAGCTGTCTCTGAGTACTGCTCATAGATTATTTATGACGCAAACAAGCCCGCAGAGGAGGCAGCTTTTTTATGTGGTCAAGTAAAGACTTTGCCAGCCGTCATTACGCTGTGAGGAAGCTCTTGGCATTACCTTGGTAAATAGCAAGGTTTGCTCCTCGTTAGACAAATGTGTACACTTCTTACGAAAAGTGTACCCTGTGGTGACTTTGGAAAGAGCGCAGAATACTGGCTTTAAAAGAACATTCATTCAGTACTGTGTGTGTGAAGTGAACACTGACTTGAAAATTAATAAAGCAATGGATATTGTTTTTAGATAAACGTTTGGTACCTACTGTCTGGACACCTGTTTTACCAGGCTGTGGTTTTTTCTACAGAGGTTCTTCTTATTGTATTCCTATGGGGAAAAGGCCTTTTTAGCATAGTAGGATGGCCTGGTTTGAATAGGGCTAAGAGATCACTGTGTACTCTATTTGGGGAGTAGCATTGGATGTTATATATGGAGACAGCACTGGACACATTGTTTGAAGAAGCCAATTAGTACTGACTTGCCGAGTATAGATTTTAGATTGGACGTTCGTTACTGTGTTCAGAGCGAGCGTTGGCGACTGGCTTTACGTGAACGGAATCAATTTAAAATTACCTTGAGCTATTACCTATTTTTATTATGCTAGAAGGCAACTACACAAAATTTGTCAATGCGTTCATATGCTTCTAGGTAGTGTTAAATACTATACCCAATTTATAAAGACAGGAGATTTATTATTAGGCTAAGAAATCTCCTGTCTTGATGAGATTATTATTATCATGATGGAAGTATAAAATCAGCCGAGACGTCCTCTATTCTCTTCTATACTGTACCCAATGTTGCCGTGCACAATCAGACTTCCTCCCAAGGGCACTGTTACTTCCTCAGCCCTCGTGTACCCAATGTTGCCGTGCACAATCAGACTTCCTCCCAAGGGCACTGTTACTTCCTCAGCCCTCGTGTACCCAATGTTGCCGTGCACAATCAGACTTCCTCCCAAGGGCACCGTTACTTCCTCAGCCCTCGTGTACCCAATGTTGCCGTGCACAATCAGACTTCCTCCCAAGGGCACTGTTACTTCTTCAGCCCTCGTGTACCCAATGTTGCCGTGCACAATCAGACTTCCTCCCAAGGGCACTGTTACTTCCTCAGCCCTCGAAATGGGACCAATTTTACAGCGGGAGTTGCCTATAATGGCCGCTTGTGTACTGCCATTAGATTGCCATTCAGCCGAGTTTAGGGAATGGTCTGTAATACTTATCAATTTAACCCAATGCAACTACGCCGTATAATCATAACGATTAAAGCCGAGCAAATCGGCTCTGCCCATCAGAACTGAGAGAGCCAATCGTCGTGAGCGTCCATCTCCCGTCAGAACTTTGATAGCTGCTACAGAAGCCTTTGTGTTCCAGGCCGCACCAGGGTCGCTGATCTAATAAACAACTGTTACCTTATCCAGCTCACGCTAGATTCTAACTGCTAAACTTGGTGGCCAGTTGGACAGATCATTTGAGATGTGCGGTAGCCCTTCAACTTCAGCTGAATAAGTTACAGTGATTATGATTAGCGTAATAGACTGTTTCCAGCAGCCAGTGAATTTGTATTGTATTCACCGTACATTCACGTGTCTCTTTTTTTTAATGATTCATGTAATTCTCTTCAGCTTGAACATACTTGCGATTGGAATATATACCATTTACGATTTCATCTCAGGGGTATAACTATGTATATATTGGAACTATGACCCAATAACTAGCTTGTAATATTACACTGAATTCCAGCTTTTGAGTGAGTGCTATAATTATTGGTTTTAAAAGAGATTTTTTGGATCATAAATATTGATACAAATGTTAATTTGTATTTGGACACGCCAGTTTATTGCGAGTTGATGCCCTTCCGAAACCTGTGTGTTCTGTTTTCATTATTTGTTGCTGAAAAAAATAAATTAGCTCTTAATATCGCTGAGAATTTACTATGTGCAAAACTGTACTTATACATTGTGTGTATATATATATATAATACTAGAGCTCAATGTTTCTTTTTGTATGGAGACGCCCGTTCCCAAAAGTACCCCTGTCATGAACACAAAACTTCCCTAGTGGACCTTTCAAATAACCTGAAATCAAAACAAATTAATCTGGTGTCTTTTTTCCTTATAACCAATTTTTAAATGCCTTGCATTATAACTCTCTTCTTTTCATATTTTGTAAAATTAATCAAACTACGATTCATTACACCCTTCACTTTTCTAGAACTAATTTAGGCATTCAGCACATAACCCGTAGCTTCAGTTTACAACCTCCACCGACGTAAAAAAAAAATCCAATTTAGATTCGAGTGCTTTCGTATCCGTAAGAGTTGGGCTGACGTGAAGTTCAGCACACAATTCTTTGCCCCCACCTCGATACATAAACAAGTTCTCGGCCGGTTAGTGCTGGCGTAAAGAGGTAATCTCGAAAGTTCTTACTCGGGCAGTCGTTTCACTACACTCTTTCTCGACCCCGTTACGCCCATACCCTCTCTAATGGCCAGAATAAACTTAACCTTGCTCAAGACAATATCGTTTTGCGCTTCAGAAATGTGTTCTAACTTTCCTTTAATTTAAGGAAGTTTTGATTGAGAAACTTGGGCGAAATGAATGGATCTCCGAGATATAGAACTGATGAAGATGAGCGGATCTCACTCTGAATCCACGTCGAAATGTTTTGTAGGAAGTCTTTAGGATGAAGATGATCAAAGGTTCCTTGCTGTCCATTGTAACTCAGGAGATCTTACCCACCAGTGATGATGTAAAATAATGGCGTAACATCATGTTTCGACATTCAAAATTAGCTTCGAAGATATGTATCATGAAGTAACTGAGAAGAAACAGTTATTTAATATGTTATGACAACAATCTTGGAAAAGCATTTTGAAAAAATGTGGATAGCAATCTAGTATTTTTTCATGAGCTTTAAAGCAGCTCGAAAATGAAAATTGTATACTAGCATCACGCAGCCATAGCATTAACCGATTTTCTTTTTTCATTACAGTTTACCGTATGTGTCAACTAAAAAACGGTTCGAAACTATTCGTGCCCTACTAGCATCAGAGCCTTTGTCGCCCTAAGCAGCATAGTGGTTCACGAACAACTACTGTATTTCTATCACAGTCTTCGTAGTAATTGTAGAGATGTTCGAAAACAAAGAATACCATATTAATATTGCAGTCTTCGCAAAACCTGTAAAGCAATTCAAAAATTCCTCACAGGCAGGCAATATAGCCCTGCAAAAGCTGAAGCAAAGCTTTACAAAGAAACACACTAAAGCCCTTTCAGCTGGCCAGGTGAGGCTTTTTTTAAGGATTTTCATTGAGCCTCTTCATCTGTGCACCATAGTGCTGTGCGCTGTATTTCATAATTGCAGAACCGCTATAGAATATTTTGCTGTGGTGGCCGGGCCGTGTGGTATGGAGGCAGTCGTATTTTTGATTCAGAAGAGCTAGAGACTCTCATAACCGGGTAAATGCTTCCTGGGCCCAGATACCAAAAAGGATACGCCCGCTTACAAAGGGAAATCCTTTGTACTTTAAACCTGGAGCAAAAAAGCGCTTCACTGTTGGTGGGTTTTGTCTTTCGCGTAAAGCTATGAAATTTGGCAACTATGCTGCCTGCTACATAAGATCACATTGAGATTGAATCTGCTAGAGTTGTTATCTTATAATCATCAAAAACAAGGTGAAGTAGCGAGTTGTAACTGCTGTTTCTAATTATGCAGTGAAATTTTTATCTTAGTGAAAGCAGTTTAACTTATTGTAAAAGAAATAGTCACAGTCTAGTGCTAGTAGTAATAGAGGTACGCATAGTGTAACTTGAATTTGTAACACCATGTAGCATATTGCAACCACTTTTTAGAGATGTAGCGAGCTTCACACTACTGGACTGCACTAATAGTTAACTTCGACTCAATTACCATCGATACCGTACCATGTTCTGTGCAGAGCCGCTCGTAAGAAGCTCTCCTTATTCCAATTAACATATTTCTATCTCCATGGCCGTATATTTTCCAGTTACATGAACTTTAACGGTAAAACCCTAACGGACAAGCCTGCAGCAGTCCCATTTATTTTGACCTCTACTTATTCAAATGACAGTCGACCTTGCAGTTAAACAACCACTCGTAAATGCGATCTCCCTTCTCTTGGTCGTACGATCCGTAGAGCAGCAGTATTTGTTTAAACAATATCCTGCTCCCTATAGCAACAGAACCTCCCTAAAGTGCGCTCACGCTCCTGCTGTTTACACTCCCTGTGCTCCCTGAAGTTACGAGTTGCGTTGACGAGGGAACGTATACACTGAAAGCCCTGCTGTTATGAACCTCAACACTGGAGAAGGCGCAGCTACAACCCCGCATTGACTGCTCTCTAAAAACACTCATTAGTCTGGATTTACGGGGTTCTAGAATGAAGCCACGCGCATGAATTGACGAAACCAAGAGGCTTGCTAGTGATGCTTTACTGAGGCGTGCTCAGTGTAAAGATATGGTTGGTACTCCAACGCTGTCGTTATGCCAGGAATGCATCAAGTTGTTTTTGCTTTCCCTTTGAGGATTTCGTTGCACTTTGGTTGCTGTTGTCCTTCTGCTCTGAGGCTTTTGTTTCGCTCAAGTTACCTCTCTTTTTGTGCTCAAGATTTCATTCTGCTCAAGTTGTTTCTTTTTTGTTTGAAGATTTCGTCGTAGTTGAGTAACTTTCGTCTTCTGCTTTGAGGATTTTATTAAACGCAAGTTGTTTTTCTGTTTGATGTAAAAATTTCACTGCTAATTTAAATACCTCTTTATTTTGAAGCTTACGTTGGTCTATTTTCTGTACCAACAGAAGCAGACAATAGTTTCACGAGCTTACTGCGTAAAAGAACGCCCATTCCTTATGAAAGATGATGTATTTGTAGTTTCTCCTCGCTAGCGGGAGCTCGAGCTACAGAAAAAACACTGCACTATAATAGTCTCATGTTCATAAAACCGTGGAATTGTGTATATAAAGCGCCATAAAAATTAGTTTGCTCGAAAGAGCATCTCATTTCGCCGCATGTATTTTGTTATATAAATTGTATGGCTTATTTGTCGCAGGAAGATTACAGAGCAAGGTTCTTCACTTGAGCCCTGGGTGGCTGTTTCCCAGAAAGATGGCGACATTATCGATCAGTTGAAATATGATCGCCCACACTCTAATTATTCCGTTAAATATTCGCCCGCAATATAACAGACCTAATACACGTCCTACTATTTTGTGCTTATGGTTTTACAATAGAAAATCACTCTGCAATATAGAGTTAATTGAAGTTTAACCCGACTCTAGTCGTAGTTGTTATTACAGCAAAGAATGAAGTACTACCTCTATTACTCTCTAAGCAAAATCAGCGTCATTATGGACCTCCAGGTTTCGGCGTAACTGGTCGTAAGTAACTAATGGACTGTGGTTACAATACACCCGAAATTCAGTTTCAGGACTTGCGTGTATGTGCGTTAGGAGTTTTTTCATTACATAATTACGGTTGGTCAGATCGTTCAAAGGTGCCACTTCCTGCAAGATGCTCTCCGTGAAGTGCACCTTAAACACCGGCGGTAAATGGAGGTTATGATCCATGAATGGTGTACAGCTCTTCAGGGCGGACACCATAATGCTGTTGCTGCCGTAGCGTCTCAGCGTGAAAGTATCGTTCATGGAGCTTAGCTTGGAGGGTTGAGAAGCTTTTGTACTTACCAGATTTCGGGTACCGAATCCACTTTTAATTTGAATGAGAGCATATTATGAATGTTCTATTGAAAGCCAGATTTGGGACACTTCGCCCTGTGTTTGGAGAAAAGAAATTCGTACTTCCCTGCCATGTTTCGCCCTTGTATCGACTTCTGGTTTAAAAAAAAAATGAACTCCTGCTCGCGCAACTATATGACGTACGCATAGTTTTTTCATTTTAACAGTTAGTGTTATTTGTACAAAATGGTCTCATGGGCCCAGAAACTAACAGAATGTTTGCAGGTTTCGGGTGCATACAATCTACACTTGTTGTTTGTGTTGTCAGTACGATTAACTGCGATCCTCATTCGGTGGTGATTTCGGAGGGGCTGAAAAAGCTGAGTGAGATAGATAGTCGAAGCAAGGGTGGGAAAATAGATACCTAGATGGTCCTCCCAGAGATGGAAAGGAGTGATGGCCGTTGGCAGAGAGCCACAAGCAAACAGCGTTGTCAGTACTGAATTTTTTCTACGGAGCTGGACAAATCTTGATTAGAAAGCGATATTATTAGCTATGTCAATGAGTCGAAATTACTTAGGACAAAAGTTGTCAAACATTAGCCAACAGCCATGCTAAGGACTTCAATAGTGCCGCGGCTATATGCTTTACGTTGTCTGGACGTAAACTTGCTTTTGAGTGTCCTGACCCTGAAGTGCAACTACGAGCTTGATTATTGTATTTTGATCTTTAGATGATGGCCTTTCACAAATAACCGTAAGATACGCAAGTCATTATTCAGACTGATTTTAGTACCAGGCAGCGTTCTTTGCCTGTATGTTCTAATAATTTCACTCGCATTTGTTTTCTAAAGAAATTGTTGATTGATGAACTTAGGTGTCACTGATTGAAGAAAATGTCATTCGTATAAGCCGTCTTCGCACCGGATCATCTTATTGCCCTCAATATCATCGATTACCAACGACAGAAAAGTCAGCATCGAACAGTAGTAAAGTAAGCGATGATCATATTTTGCCTTAACGACCATTGTCAGCCATCATTAACTCATTAATGGGGTCAGTAGCGACCTCCAGTAATAAAAATATAGTAATCTTCTTAATCTCAGCCATTATTTATTAAGGCGTCAGCAGCAAGCAGTAGAGTAAAGTAAGCGATCATCTTATGGCCAGCATTGTCAGCCACCATTACCGAAGTCAGCAGCGGCAGTAGTAAAGTAAAGCGATCATCTTAAGACCAGCAGTGTCAGCTATCGCAGACGCTACTTCCATTGTTCCTTTAGAGCTTCTAGTCTACGATCAATATGGTCGGTGCTTCATTGAAAGATCATTAAGAGAGAGAAAGAGAGAGACCCTAAAAGACCGAAGTCGAAGAACATCCTTAACGGCGAGAACAATGGCTACTGTGAAAGGGAGACACGGAGAACGGACTTTCAAAGGATTCTTTTAATTATTCGCGCAACAACAGAGTGTCAAAACTCATCTGTGTAGTAGATAAAGTTGTAGTGAACTGTAGAATTTCTTTGTAAAAACATAGGTCATTAAGGTCCTGTAGGTATTTATGACGCATGTTATTTACGTAACTGAGAAATATTTAAGTACCTATAGAAATCTACGCTACGTTTATACTCTTGTAATAATTACCGCCCTGTAGTTACATATTCATATATTATAATACATACACTTATCTCTCTTTTATAATTTTTTGTATGACCTTTTTGCTTCTATCTTCTGCTTTGATTCAAGAAATTTCTGGTCGGGCTAGAAATACCGTCCTGAATCAACTAACGAAGTGTGTGGCCAAGTCTGGAAGACTGACCTTAATTTATTTTTTGTAATGTCTGGCTGCCAGAAACGAACCTATGTGCTCCACCATTATCCGCACAGGAAAGAGCATGGTAATGCATACCTGAAGTGTAGTTTGCCGC
>LQNS02278171.1:21097204-21112013 GCA_001587735.2 Parhyale hawaiensis | reverse complement strand
CGTTGCACTAGTTATGATTCTGCTGTGGAGGATGCGTTGCACTAGTTATGATTCTGCTGTGGAGGATGCGTTGCACTAGTTATGATTCTGCTGTGGAGGATGCGTTGCACTTCCTGCCCGAACTCTGAACTGAATATGGTAAAATGTGATCGTGAAGAGTTCCACTTCGGTTGAGCTCCTTCCTGCGCTGCACAAACCCAAGTTAAGGAAAAGTATACGTATGTTTTCAAGTCTGCCAGGAATTTCCTACAGTATATCACACTTTTTCATGATACAATTAAATTAGATACAGCAGGCAATAATCCTGAGACCTGAGACATTGGAGGAAAATTATGAAGTTGCATGTATAATGTTTAATTGAGGAATGATAGTACACTAGTTATTACTCATTTTACCTCTGTTCTCCATGACTAACAATGCATTAATTAATCATTTTGTCTTTGTTCTCAATAACAAACAACGCATTAATTACTGGTCATTTTGCCTTTGTTCTCAATAACAAATAACGCATTAATTACTGGTCATTTTGCCTTTGTTCTCAATAACAAATAACGCATTAATCACTGGTCATTTTGCCTTTGTTCTCAATAACAAATAACGCATTAATTACTGGTCATTTTGCCTTTGTTCTCAATAACAAATAACGCATTGATTACTGGTCATTTTGCCTTTGTCTCAGTGACTTTTCCGAGTCTTGGAAGCATCTTTTTAGGTGTGAATTTGAACTGTTCCAGTTTTATTGCACTCCATAGAAATTTTTGTTTCTTCATGAGCATGCAGTCAGACCATCTATACTTCCCAGAGAGTATGTTTATATGCGGTTCTAACAATTTACAATACATGTTTAGACAAAAAATTTTCAGCTACGATAATGGGCATTTGCAAATAAATATCTCTACGTAATTGTAGGCGAATGTTTCGCTGAAAGACGTCCTTTTACACCAAGTCATTGTTGCTAATAAGACAATATTAAACTTAGAGCCTTTTACAAATGATAGGTGATAGATATCGCCGCATTATTTTCAATAGAAAATAGAGACAAATAGTATTATAATGGCAGTGTTGAAAGAATTATCTACTATAGAATCTGCAGATTTCTTGGCATCTGAATTTGTTTGGCAGGTTTCAAGAGTTTTTATAGACAATGTTGGATGCGCGAAAAAAGCATGTAGATATATCAACTTTGAAATTTGGAAATTTCTGACGAGGTCCAGGTGTGTTGCCCAGGCCATCGTACGTGTGCGGAGCCATCTTGTGAGAGAGTGCCTCTGATTGCTTCACAGTTTGTGATTTAATTAATCTAGTGGCATTTTAAGTTTAAATTACGTTCTTCCAAGCTTCCACTTGCGTATCTTCGGGTTTAACTACTGGCAAATACAACTGTTTTTTTTTTCGCAATCTGTCGGACTGCACGGCGTCATCGACGTTGGAGAATTCCTGAACAAAATAGTGATCTGGTCTCTGAGTAACGTAGAAATCAGCTGTCTGCTCTCTAACTTAAATTTTCATGTGTTTTGTTGTTAACGCTGTAAAGAACAAATAAAAGTTCAGTTTTTCGTGCAAGTAACATTATTTGAGGTGTCTTCTGTTAGAGAATGAAATGAGCTGCACAATATAGGAACGTGAAACAGTTGGTAATGCTAATTATACATAAACTGGTAATATCTGTAGTCCTTGCTAATTAATATTTGATTATCAGATTTCTCCAAGTTATTTCGATTATATTTCACAAAAATTACATGTTTTTTGCCGCTGTAAAGCGATGGAAATGACCGGTAGCTATGAAACACTTTCGCGGTGTCAAGATAGCAGCAGCCTTTTAGGAAACAAAAGTCTGCCTAGTATACTATGGCCAATTAAATACTTCGACTTGTGAGTATTTCACAATGCTGCAGCGATGCCAATAACCTTGTGAAAACAAGAACCTGCCTAATATACTGCGGCCGAATAAAGTAATTCGACTTCAGAGCAAATTATGCTATTGCTCAAAAGTAATTCCCAATTTAGGGCGGCATCTGGTAAGTGGTTCTGAGCTTATGTAGGAGTGAGGCAGGCCGCTCGCTGCCGTTAGGAAGGCATGGAATAGAATGCTCTAACTCGGTTCATTAATTTTTAGTATCATCACTTGAAAAAGTAGAGAAGTTTTTTGGGGGTAAACGCGGCTAGTTATTGGATGGCATTAGAGTTAGCTAGTTATTTTTATTTTTCGTTTTTTTACAGTAATTCAGTTCTGTTTCTTCACGCCATTTTTTAAGCACAGCGGAAATATTGATGTAGACTTCTTATCAATGTAATTAGCTGAACTACAGAGGAACAAATGGAGTAGAAGTGCTCCATGTTTCCGTTACAGCTTTTGGAATATTGGTATCGTATTAGGCATTAAAGAGTGAAAAAATCTTTCATAATACTAGCAATAACGAAATTTTTTAAGCCCAAAATGACGTATATCAGGCCCGTTTATTCTCCTAGAATTGAGTTTCTCAAATTTATACCTATGCCTACTTTGTGAGTTGTGTAAAATCAATCAACTTACCGGTAGGGTTCAGGAACAATGTCATATCTTTCTCGTATCTGTATCTAGGTTAAAAAGCGTATGTTAATAACGTAAAGCTCATCGCCTAAGCTCTGTGTACGTGTGCAGCATGGCTGAAGAAAAAGTGCGTAGTTGGAGCAACTGGTTCAATAGTTAATGTAAATAATCTAAAGCGTGTGAATTATCCCAAGAATGTGTTTAGCCTGTTTTTCACTCGCCAATGCTTGCACTGACCTAAAGACAAAAGCCTTGCCTAATTAAGTCGTAGTAAAGGTACGAGCACTGAAGGATGCTCCATTTAGATTACATTACGTAGATCTTCATCAGAAGAAAAAAAGATATTGTCCTACTACGCTAATGGCGGATCACTATTAAATAACTCTCACTTTTTGGTTGTTTAAGATAATGTCTTGTTTGGGCCAGCTAGCTTTCAACGCAGCTATGGCACAGTCTGTTGACCTGGAAACCCAAAAACCCAGATATCTAGTAGTTCAATCCAGTCGTTATCCATGTAATTTGTGGTACTGGCAGGTTGTACTGGCACATTATCAATGAGTCATACGTACGTAAGTGGCACCTAACGCCTCAATTATAATAAAAGCGAGTCTGCGATTATAAAAACCCCCCTCCTGTGCTCTATTTTCATGATCCCGTTTGTCTTCCCTTGTCCTCCAGACAAAGCTCGCCAGCGTTTGTTCTTTGCCTCATTGAATAGCTAATTCATAGCATCGTAAAAAGATCGTCTTTATGAAAAATGTAGCATTATTGTGAAGCAGTATCTCTTGATTCACGTGTATCTCAATCAGGTCGGCAAAACTATGCAAGAACATAGGGTACACACGTGTCGGCACCATTGTTTTCTCAATGCCTGAGTTTCTATAAAATTCTAACAAGTTTAGGTGAAGTTAAGTTAAAACACTGTAAACTCTATAGAGAAAGCACCTAATTATACGATTGTTTCTTATTGTTGACGGGGCATTCCAATAAAAAATGTTTAACAAGGATTTTTTTTATCATTAACTCTGTAAGGTTGAGCAAATTACTCTCTGATAATAAGGGTATTATCTTTTTGAGACAGGAAGATGAGTCAATGCAACTACCAACTACATTTTGAACGCAGTAAGCTGTGGGATGGCACTAATCAAAATGGGCTTTGTATCCCTCTTTTAAATTGCAGGCTTCAGACTAGAGGTCTCTCGACTCGCTAGGCAACTGACCTTGATGAAATTCAGCAGCTTAGATGGTAGATCCAGCCAGACTCGACCAGTACGGCTCATTAACCTTTTAAGTTGTTAAATATCAATGAAGTTTCACACTTTCACCAATTATTTCAGCAATTATCAATTCCAGGCAAATATGGCAACCAGTTAAAGACAGGTGTTTCAAAAATGACCTTCGAGAAACTTGTAAAACATCATATTTATGAAACAAGAGACGCTGTGTGTTGCCTATTATAACAGGCTGGAGAAACGTCGCCTGGCTGTAACCACCACCATTTTAACTGTAAAACTCTCCTGAATTCCAGTTCTCAGTGGCTGATATTTTTCCAGAGGCAGGGCTACTGAATCTAGTGTTCTACGTACCTACTTGAATACTAGAAATGAGCGAGCACTCCTAGGAAAATACCAGCTTCTCTAACGTACCTACTTGAATACTAAAAACGAGCGAGCACTCCTAGGAAAATACCAGCTTCTCTAACGTACCTACTTGAATACTAAAAACGAGCGAGCACTCCTAGGAAAATAACAGCTTCTCTAACGTACCTACTTGAATACTAAAAACGAGCGAGCACTCCTAAAAAAATACCAGCTTCTCTAGGACCTTTCTAAACTTGAGCTTAATGTAGCTGAACTTGAAGATCAATAAATGATCGATTGAAAGCGATGAGTGATGCAAGTGGGACAGAGCTCTGTCTGACAGACAATAAGTACGAGACAAAGATGTCATTTAAGTGAATTGTTATGGTGACTTAATAACAGAGCATCAGCACAGCATTTCATGGCCCCAATAATCGTGGTTTATGATCATCAGGTGACACATTTTCTGTCTTGGTCGTGAATTAATATTTCAAGTCCGTATATCTCCAGATTGAATAACTTAATTATTGTAGCTTTACATCTGATATAAATCACATAATGCGTACCGTTTTACTATACTGTAAATAGACGATATGCACAGAAATACAGTAGAAATTTATTTCCTCTCACTTGCTCTTGTCTTAGATTTCTCGTACTTGCAGGCAATTAATGAAACGAATAATAAGATAGTTTCGAAATTGATTTTTTGTCCCTTGCTTGACCTCGATTAACGTAAAGAGATAATCTCGAAATAATGACAGTTCAAGAGTAATCGTCATTATTTAGAATATACATAAATTCATGTTCTGTGCTCAAAATAAACTCATTATTTTCTCCAAAAAAATTCTAGGTGCTGTACATTTTGCAGAACAAGAAATGTAAAATGAATTTTAAAATGCTTGTTTCTGACTGTTATCAAACGGATGTTCCACGATTTTCTCATTTGTATAAAACGAATAATGCACTGCTTGCATCTGGTCATCACACCTCGTGGAACTTCATTTGCTGTGCCGGAAACCAATCAGTAATTTCCTTATTAAAAGACTTTCTAAGCTGCTACACGTTTGAAGCACGCTCTCTGCCACTGCCCCATTACTCAGTGTTTAACTCGCCCAAAACAATGATACAGAATGGGCTGCAGAGGGTTTCGTTTCATTGCCACTGGCCCATTACTCAGTGTTTAACTCGCCCAAAAAATAGTACAGAATGGGCTGCAGAGCGGTGTTTCATATCATTGCCACTGCCCCATTACTCGGTGTTTAACTCGCCCAAAAGAAGGTACAGAATGGGCTGCAGAGCGTTGTTTCATATCATTGCCACTGCCCCATTACTCAGTGTTTAACTTGCCCAAAAGATGGTACAGAATGGGCTGCAGAGCGGCGTTTCATTTCATGCTGAAAGGTAACTCCACTTTTTCATTTTGTTCTCGCGAGCGCTCGGTGCCCTAAATTATGATGCTGAGATCGATACTAATGAAGCTCGCTGAGCATCATTGATCATTGCCGTCCGTAAAATTAATCATTACAACCTTCAACGCCAGAATGAAGCTGTATGGAGCGCGGAATGGGGAGTGAAAATATGCTCGAAAGCTGTATAGGTTTAGCAAGATTTATGGGCTGTAATTAGAGTGACGCCTACATATTTATTCCTGGATTTAACTGCATATACGAGCTTTGCACTTTGTCAACAAATGTATGAACAACTCGTTTTTCTCTGTTGACTTACACTGAAACGCGACTTGTTTACAGTTGGTTTTAACCAAATTTTTCCTACTTTCATCTGCACTAACGGAACACTACTCCACCTTATCGAAACTATTAAAACAAAGTAATAAATTGACGCAATTGAGCCGTGAACAAGTGTTTACCAAACTGGAAAAAAAACATAAGGTAGTGGTAGAGTGAACAATTGTTCATTTCAAAACAGGTCTAAAACGGATAGAAAAAATGCAATAACGATGAATTTTCGGTTAGTGCACTGTCAATAAATAGGTAGTCTTTTGTTCTGTATTATTTCTGCATAAACGTGACTTTGCCTTTCCTGACTGATTTTCCAAATTTATTAGCAATGTGGGACAGCGTTTCCATCACTCCTGAAATGCTATATAATCGCGGCCCGTTTAACTGGACAAGGGCAGTTCCCTCCTACAAAATCAAATTAATTACTTCTACGCAATGGGCAGTTCTGCCGCGCCTGCCCACGCAGTTAGCGCTCCAAGTTTCATCATTTATTATCAGACGTTGGTCTCTTATTCGGGTTGTTGATAAGAGTTAAATTTATAACCAATTTTGGGAAGTTTATTCGTCAAAAATTCGGCAAGAAGAAGCCATTAACTATCCCTCCTGATACGATTATCGTCTGTAATGTGACAGCGAACTAGTATTCTAATTATAGAAGTATATCAATTGTCTACATTAATTTTGAACGCTTTTAACTGAAACTGATTCAACATGTGCCTCAGAAGCTAGTTGCCTATACTACAGCAGCACGAAGTAACGCACGGCGTCTCGACACGTCAGTAATAAACCATCTAATTAAACTTCCTCGTCTAACAGTGATCTTGTATTCTGACTGTCAACATGATGTTTAGCTTCATCCTATACTGATGGTATGTAGTTGAGAAACCAAGTCGTAGAAACTTGCCCATCGCGAAGTCAAGGCTGACGGTAGCACTCCGTGTCGCTCGTAAACCAAAGAAAGAGGCCGAGGTGTGAGTGCAACTCGTCATTAGGCGTGACATCGGCTGCAGATGGCATAAGAACTGCCTATATTTTTACTGTGATCTCTGCTGTAATGCAGTATGGTGTCTTACAACGTAGGTAGAACCAGTCTATTCTAATAGGCTCTGTTTGTTAGAATAGACTAATGTGTGGTACGTGTTTTATCCATGTTACAGTGGCTCATTTGTTTTACCTCTTCTTTCCGAATGCGTTCGCGAAAGAGTTGTATTTATCTGTGATTGCACTCATCCCACATGCTTTTTTCCGAATTCGTTCACAAAAGAAGTGGATTTGTCCATGATTTCATACAACCTTCACTACTTTTATTCTTTTCCTCATGCGCTCAAGAATATATTGGCTAATTGACGGTAGACGTATCAATAGGTCCATTCTCAAACAGGAGCCGAGAGTTACGCTCTGGCCCTCTGTGAGCTGCTGCCTTCATGTCAAAGTACGAAAAAAAATTAGAGGCGGCAGGAGTTCATAACTCCTGGAAGAGGAGTTCGAAGTTGTGGAGGATGCAGCTCCCACTGTTTGTGTTGAAGATTCTCCAAGTGTTGGCTGTCTCTGCTTCACCAACTGTCAAGGGTAGTCTGTTCCAAATGTTTACTACGAAGTATGGGAAAACTGCTGACTTTGCGTAGTTCGTCAATGATGATGTTTGAGTCTTCGTTGTTTTGTTTCGGAGGTGATCTTCTACGTTTCTGTTGAAAGGTCCCGTTCTAGGTTCGTCGGTGAAGCCATTCAAGTGTTAGAATGTATCTAGTTGCCCCACGAGTTCTCTTTCTTCGCGAGAGATGAGTCAAAGTTCATGAAGGCGACGCTTCTATGGCTTCTTAGGCAGTTATGATATCAATTTCGTTGCTTTGCATTTTATCAATATCATTGCAGTGATACTGCCAGCAGAACTGGACTGTAAACTTTAAGTGTTGCCGGGCTATAGTGTTGGGCAAAAAGGAAGGGTCATGTCCTTTAATTTGTACTCGAAATTCCTGGTAATAATTCCCAGGCCCTCGTTTGCAATTTTGAAACTTGTGTCAACTTGCTGACTGTGTTTTCAGTCAGCACATCACTTCTTCCAATGCTCATCATTTCTCTTCTTTCTCAATACCTTCGTAAACTAGTTTGTATTTATTTATGATTTTACCCCACCCTCATTACTTTTGCAAGTTTTATAAAGTTCTCGAAACGGAAACAACTGAGAGCCGAAGAGCACGTGCCGATGCATCGTTTCCTCGAGCAATGTGCACTAACGAACTCCGCGATGCATCTCAAGCGTCCATAGATTTAGGTTCACCCGTACATTTTAAAAGCGATTCATCAAAACTCTCGCCATAGCTCTGCCGTGAAACGAGTCTAATGCTCTGTCTCTGGANAATAGCTTTGATAATTTTGTTTCATTATTTAACTGCGTTAACTCGGCACTTGTTCACAAATGGTTTGACCTTTTTTTTGTATTCCATCACCATCTCACTTGTTAACAAGTAAAGTTTTGTCCAGATTTTGCCTATCTTTAACTGCAATAACGATGCATTTTCGGCCATTGCACTCTCAATAAATAGGTAGTCTTTTGTTCTGTATTATTTCTGCATAAACGTGACTTTATGCGTTTCCTGACTAATTTTCCAAATTTATTAGCAATGTGGGACAGCGTTTACATCACTCCTGAAATGCTATATAATCACGGCACGTTTAACTGGACAAGGGCAGTTACCTCCTACAAAATCAAATTAATTACTTCTACGCAATGGGCAGTTCTGCCGCGCCTGCCCGTGCAGTTAGCGCTCCAAGTATCATCATTTATTATCAAACGTTGGTCTCTTATTCGGGTTGTTGATAAAAGTTAAATTTATAACCAATTTTGGGAAGTTTATTCGTCAAAAATTCGGCAAGAAGAAGCCATTAACTATCCCTTCTGATACGATTATCATCTGTAATGTGACAGCGAACTAGTATTCTAATTATAAAAGTATATAAGTTGTTTATATTAATTTTGAACGCTTTTAACTGAAGCTGATTGATTCAACATGGGCCTGAGAAGCTATAGTTGCCTAGACTACAGCAGCACGAAGTAACGCACGCCGTCTCGACACGTCAGTAATAAACCATCTAATTAAACTTCCTTGTCTAACATTGATCTTGTATTCTGACTGTCAACATGATGTTTAGCTCCTATGCTGAAGGTATGTGTAGTTGAGAAACCAAGTCGTAGAAACTTGCCCATCGCGAAGTCAGGGCTGACGGCAGCACTCCGTGTCGCTCGTAAACCAAAGAAAGAGGCCGAGGTGTGAGTGCAAGTCGTCATTAGGCGTGACATCGGCAGGGGATGGCATAAGAACTGCCTATATTTTTACAGTGATCTTTGCTGTAATGCAGTATGGTATCTTACAACATAGGTAGAACCAGTCTATTCTAATAGGCTCTGTTCGTTAGAATAGACTAAGGTGTGGTACGTGTTTTATCCATGTTACGGTGGCTCATTAGTTTTACCTCTTCTTTCCGAATGCGTTCGCGAAAGAGTTGCATTTATCTATGATTGCACTCATCCCACATGTTTTTTTCCGAATGCGTTCACAAAAGAAGTGGATTTGTCCATGATTTCATACAACCTTCATTACTTTTACTCTTTTCCTCATGCGATCAAGAATATATTGGCTAACTGACTGTGGACGTATCAATAGGTCCATTCTCAAACAAGAGCCGAAACTTACGCTCTGCCCCTTTTGACACTTGTGTCAATTTGCTGACGTGTTTTCGATCAGCACATCACTTCTTCCAATGCTCATCACATCTCTTCTTTCTCAATACCTTCGCAAATTAGTTTGTATTTATCTATGATTTTACCCCACCCTCATTACTTTAGCAAGTTTTATAAAGTTCTCGAAACGAAAACAACTGAGAGCCGAAGAGCACGTGCCGATGCATCGTTTCCTCGAGCAATGTGCACTAACGAACGCCGCGATGCATCTCAAGCGTCCATAGATTTAGGTTCACCCGTACATTTTAAAAGCGATTCATCAAAACTCTCGCCATAGCTCTGCCGTGAAACGAGTCTAATGCTCTGTCTCTGGAGTACGCACTCCAAGTCTTGCAGTCTCTTCGTTAGGTTGCTGCCTCGGGAACCTTACGCGTGCTGGAAACGCATTCTCGGTGCCTTAGCCAACATTTTCCAGAGGTCTCTCCGTGCCTCTTAGAATGTCACTGGTAACGAGGAATGACTGGCGACAGCGTGGGCATGTTTGTCACCATCACTTGCTCCCAAAAGGAAAAATATCAAAGCCGAGTGAAATAGAACTGATACACAGTGTGGCCTGGAAAAAATGCTTGCTAACGTTAAAATGTTTGCTAACGTTAAAATGCTTCCTAACGTTTCTTTTGCACTATCATTTCCATTTTACTTAGATGTGTTACGGCTCAATTTCTTCTGGTTTTTATGTAGAACATGAGCCAAATTTCGCAAGAAAAAGGTCATGCTTTTTTATCTCTGTCACAGGATTATTTCGTTTAACTTCTGTTTCCCCCGTTGTGAAAGTTTATGCTTGCTGAAGCCAGTCATGGATATGTGAGAATAATTTTTTCTATTATTAAATGCAGACTGGTTTCCATTCTCTAGTAAACTGCATATACCCAGCTACAAAATGCGTTAAATGTGTTTTTTCAGATAGCATATGATAAGTAATAATTCTCTGAATAGTTAGGTACGTCAAGAAATCCTGTAAGTGTTCTACAAAGAATTTTCACGTACAAAAAAAAATACTTTTTAAGTTTTCCTCTACGATCCTTCCTTCGAGTGGTCCTCTGGTTCGAACAGCGGCATAGACGAGCAGAGTTTTGAATCAAGGAACCTGGAGACTTCGTTGTGGAGTACAAAACGAAGGAAACATTACGGATTGAATCAAGGAAACTGTATACTTCGTTGTGGATTACAAAACGAAGGAAAGCAGGGTTTTGAATCAAGGAAACTGGAAACTTTGCTGTGGAGTACAAAACGAAGGAAACATTACGGATTGGTGACATTAAACATGTAACGCAGGGCTTCCCTTCTTGAAGAAAGCTAGCTACATATACTGACAGCTGCAAATACATATTCCTAGACACTATTATATTGAGTATTACCAGTTGGTATTGCACCAATAGGTTTACAGTTTCATACATTAGCCTATCAAACATGCAAGTAAACAAATGTCAATGCCACACTGACAACTGATGTTTAGGAATAGTTACGGTTGTTTCTACAACCAAACGAAGGAGGCACGGGACTATGCTGAACATTCAACCGAGGTCTAACTTCACTAAAATCTTAAATATGAACCACTGAGTCGTTGTAGATAATTTCATTTGTACCCTAAGTAACCTACAGGTTGTCATTTAAAGTTAATGAAGCCACCGTTTATTCCTTCTATGCCTATCCGCCAACACAACATGCTACAGCTACAACCTCCGTTACCACCAAGTAAGCAGTCCATTCGCTGTCTTACATGCACTGGCAAATAAAGCATTCCCCGCAGTGTCAGATTTTTCTTGCATTACTTGAAAAACTGCAATCACGCCATCAAATAATTGCGCCAGCGCTGATAGCACGCGCTTTGAAGCTGTAAAACTTCTTACTGAAGAAATAGCCTTGTGCTAGCCACTAACTGAAGTTCTGATGTGCAATCAGTTCGCTTCCAGTGATGCAGAGTCAATCTTTTTATCGCTCGTGGTTTCAAACTAATTGAGAAAAATGGGAAATAAATCGGTGCAAATATGCCTTCAAAGATTAAGGTCAACGGTGATGTAAAATTATCTCAACTTTTTGCACCGTTTTTAACAGCTTCGTATTTCTTTTCTCGGCTTAGGAAAACAATATACGACTTTTTCCTGGGCGGTTTCTACGTCGTAGCTTCGACGTGTTGAGTGAACTGCAGTTACAGACATGAGAGAAGGCTGCGCTCATTCCCTTTATGGTGGTTAATTTCTCGTGCTTTTAGCACATCATAAAAGGTTTCAATGTTGCTGAAAATAATTGGTTGCTGTTAACCTCCTCCTGTCACTCATAAGATAAATCGCCCCAACCCCTTCAAGGTTTTGCTTTTTGTTGTGTTAACTATCCGCAATTCAGTTCGAGCCTCTGCCTTTCGTCATTGATTCCGATGTTGCGCAGTATTTCACTACTCATATTTCGTCGCACTGTAGGAGCAGCAAAACCAACATCTAAATATTTTACGAGCTCCGCGCTGGACGAAGTAAAATTTTAGAGCCGCTCGTACATCCTTCTGCTATACTTAGAGAAACGAGACTCATTGAGCCAAGTTTGCACGGCTCCGTCGAGGAACGACTTCTTTTAAAGTTGCGGACGGGCATGGCTCGTAAAGCACCCCTAAGACTTTGCCTGCTCGCGCTGGCAACGCAAGAATTCTCAAAGTGAAAAAAGAACAGGCATAGTTGGTATAAAAAGAACACTCGCGTGGGAATTTTGGGACCTTGGTGTTTGATATACATTAGGGTATGGTGAGAAACCTCCATGCATTTACTGAGCGGGACGCAAGTTTGTGAAAATTTTGCTAAGTCGAGAGTACCAAGCGAGAAAACCGTTTCGTGGGTGTGGTTCCAGGATGGGAAAAAGTTTTTTAAATATATATAACAATAGAAATGATGAAATAGTACACCTAGTACATGTTCTAGGAACGTTGAATACGTGAGAAAAGATGAGAATAACTGTGAATTGCAGAGTATCTTTGGGGCACTGCGAAGTACCACGCCTGAGAGACGCCAAAGCACGGAAACTTCTAACCATGCTCAGCATGCGCATATTTTAAGCACAGCGCTTCGTGATTGATCTCCAGGAAAATATCTCTTGCATTGTAAGTGTTGGAATACTATACGTAGCTAATAGCTAAATTTTAGTTTTTCTTATCTGGTTATGTATTTGTTTCTTGATTTCTTGAACATACAGTATCACTACAGGCAAATGGTGATACAGACGCACAACGGCTACATAAGTTCCTGTCAGATCTTCCTCGTGACCGCAGTGACATCATCATCTTCTCGTGACCTCAGTGACGTCAACATTTTCTCGTGACAACAGTGACGTCAACATTTTCTCGTGATCGCAGTGATGTCAACATTTTCTCGTGACCGCAGTGACGTCGAAATTTTATCGTGACCTCAGCGACGTCAACATTTTCTCGTGACCGCAGTGACGTCAACATTTTCTCGTGTCTCGCTGAGCAAACAACGTTATTACCCTGGACAGGAAAATTAGTCTCCACCAGCTAATATTGCGACGGAATTTGGCGCGGCTAGAGATTCTACATCACACTTGTATCATGTCTACTAACTTATGTTACCAAGCAGGCGATCGACTGTGGAATCATGGACTTCTCACCTACCTTTAGATATAACAGACTTCCATAAACTCACTGTGTAATTGAAAAAAAAAAAATCTTTCAGCATCGTATCGGTCCAATACGGTACTATTCTGAATCCCTGCCTGTTTGGTACTCTATTTCTTCATTTCTGTCACGCTTGGAGAACTTACATTAAGCATACCTACATGTATACATAGAACGGGTTCGTCTTTACCTTGGTTTGGTCTCAAACGAGTTATATTTATTTTATGAGGTAAATTTTACTGACACAAGATGGAGGATGACACTGTCTTGACAAAGGAAAATTGGTCACGTTTACCTCTCTTCATATTTTAATTCTAATTCCAGCAAAAAGCAGTTGTAATGAATGAATCTATCGTCAATAACTGACTATCGGCGTCGACTATGAACAGTTAACGAAGTGCTGTCAATGAAAATTCTTTTGCCCAAATTTATTAACTGCCGGATTCGCTAGCACTGTAATTACTAGTAGATCAGATGAAGCTATAGCAAGGCTTCTGTTGCATTTGTTAATTTTCAGCATGTTAGCTTCCGCTATTTGATTATTATACTCCTTCTCTCTCTGCTACGGTGAACAGTAGTTATGCTATTCGTCAATATTGGCATTAAAAAAAGCTAGTTTATTAAGATTGGGGAAATGATTAATAAATTTCAAGTAAAACACTACAAAACTGAAATGATCCTTTTTTCTTTATGTATATAACTTAAAAGCAACATGGGGGAATTTTCTATGGTACACCGACTTTTCGGACCCTGCATTTCCTGGCGAAGTTTCTGTGCCAATGCTCTTTGCACTTTTTTTAATTTTTACTCGTTCTGCTTCAATTGATTCTTCTATTTAGTCTTCTATCTCAACTTGCTCGTACCTTTCACTATTTTTCCTCTGTTCTTGGGTTTCTCTATTTTATTGGTATATTTCTTAAGTTCCTTTTTATTTCTCTCTTGAAAATTATTTTCAATTGAAACCTAGGAAGTTTTACACTGTCACACATTATTTTAAACAATTGTGAGCAATTCCTGTTCTATCGTCGCAAAATCCATTGAATATTGTAATTAGTTTTATGTTAGGAAACAATGCGTATAAGCTAATTTAGGAAACAATGAGTACAAGCTAATTAACATATGTTGTTAGGAAACAATGCGTATAAGCTAATTTAGGAAACAATGAGTACAAGCTAATTAACATATGTCTAATTTACATATATAAATATCTTTGCTAACTTCAATTAGTCACTTTCAAATGATAGCCCAATATTCCAATTATTCATTTTTTAGGAAACAATGAGTACAAGCTAATTAACATATGTCTAATTAACATATATAAATATCTTTGCTAACTTCAATTAGTCACTCTCAAATGATAGCCCAATATTCCAATTATTCATTTAAATTACTGTCAAATTATTCATTTTAAATTACTGTAGAAACAACGATTCACATTCGCTTTGTATCTGAACACAAGCGGGGTCTCGAAAGTTCGGTCAGTCGTCAAAAGGACAATGTTCTTGTCATTGTTTTACGTTGCTGTCAGGAAGGTTCTAGAATCTGTACGACGTGGCCTGTGGAGATGCCACAGAGCGCTAAGCGCGCATAGAGCTAAAGAAAATT
>LQNS02278171.1:21074533-21091100 GCA_001587735.2 Parhyale hawaiensis | reverse complement strand
GATCAATGGAGAAAAGAAGAAAATTAAGAAGCAAATAAGAGAAGAGGAGATTTCGCACCGGTCTAGAGGCATTAGGCAAACGTATAGGTTATTGCGTGAATTCTTCACGCACGGGTCCACTAGTATAATATAATGTGCCAGTGTATAACGGCATTCTCTACACTGTAACACTACCATAATTCGGAAATAAGTCCGTGAATAATATTTGCCAGAGATAGAAAAACATGTGAAATGCATCCGTTGTGTGCAATGTCTGCTGAGTATCTAGCAAAGTCCTCAAGAGGCTTAAATTGAACCGTAGGTTTATGGGCTGGGTTCGCTCATCCATGTCGCAGGAATCGTGCCTCTGCCCATTAGGATTCAGGTACGTTACACCTGTTGTTTTTTTTAGACGTTCGAGAATTGTTTCTTCGAACGGTGTTTACTTTATTTAGTAGATTCTGCTCTCAACCATTGTGCTGTTATTACCTCCGCCAAAGAGGTTATGGTTTTGTCGTGTTTGTGTGTCTCTTTGTCTGTCACCAAGGTGATTCAAATTCGTCCATCCGATTTTTCGTTTGTCTGCCTATTTCTCAGTGCCATAACTCAGAACTTTATTGAGGGAGTTTCAGGAAATTTATATCAGTTGTTGGATTTGTTACGAAGAGTAAATGGCCAAATTTTTGTGTTGATATGTTTGTTTGTTCGTTGAGGTGTTTAATTTTGTGCTTGTTAGCTCAATAACTCAAAAAGTTCTGAATGGATCTTTCTGAAACTTACAGGAGTTGTTTGTATTGTTAAAGACCTAAATGATTAAATTTTGGTTGAGATCGGTTTCTCCGATTGTGTGTTTGCCTTATGTTTGTCTTGGGACCGTTGTTGTTTAATGTTGTCATCAATGATATAGTAGGTATGTTTTAACAATTTTAATGCAATATTGTTCGCAGATGGTGCCGTATTTTATATCAATGATTTGCCAGTGCAATAACCAAAGTAGTGCAACTTATTAATCAACTTCAATTTTCGCTCAAAGAAAACCGGCCAACCCCAAATACCCAAAAAACCAAGTTAATGTTATTCACTTCAAGGCAAGCACCAGATCTGCCAGCGATGCACTTCAACGACACCGTCTTGGATTGGGTTAAACCTTTCCGATATCTTGGTGTGATAATTGATTATAAGTTGAGCTTTGGCTGCCATATTGTTGTACTGTGTCTAAAACTCAATGAAGCAAAGGGGGCTATTTATTCAGTTGCGAAATATCTATGTAAAGATTCCTTGATATCTTTGTATTACTCCATTATGTATTCACACATTACCTATGTTATTATAATTTGGGGTGGCGCGACTTCCTACCATACAGTTAACATAAGGACAATTATGGACAAGACATTGCGGATTATTTTGAGCATAAAAAGAGATGCAAATAATATTCCAGTTATGTCTACTAACGTTATGTATCAACAACTAAAAATCTTGAAATACGATTATATTTATAACTATTTCTTGATCAAATTTCTTAGGCCTGAAGGCTCGCGTTGTGCAGTCGGATATATTCCTGGACCGTTTTCAACCCTTAATTCCAGATGATCATTATAATACAAGGAGCTCTCGATTTAACTTACCAACTGTAAGATTGGAAGTTGAGAAACAGTTCGCGGTGTTTAGGGCTGTGTCTGCTTTTAAACGACTTCCAGAATCACTGACTTTACCCATGTCTGATTATGTTTTGAAACACAATCATCAAGAATATTGTATTGCAATTTATTATTCACAGAGATCGTCGTGTGCCCAATAAGTTACTTTACTTTTGAAGGGCTTGTTCTGTGTATGGACAGTGTATATATTGTGTAAATATTTAAAGTGTGAATTTTGTAAGAGAGAACAATAAAATCAGGAAAATGTTTTTTAGGAGGACAACTCATTAAGTTATTAACGGATCTTCAAGGAAATTGCAGAAACTGTTAATACCATCAAAAGGCACAAATGATTTATTTTGGTGCTGATACCAAAAAAATCATGATTTGAGAGCCAATTTGAATTTTTCTTTACCGTTGCCTTGCTTGGCGGAGGTATGCGCTGTTAGAGTGTTCTCTAACTGTATTTGTATTTCTTGCCAACTGGTATCTCCCGGTGTGGTGTTTATTCTTACTGTTCATGAGCTTCGCTCTTGGTATACTGTATGTTCCTTGTTCTCTTCTGTACGCGGCTCGAGCACGACTGTGGTGCATATTATGTACTCTTAAGCGCTAAATACAATTATATAACTAACTTAAAAGCTAAGTATTATCTGGGCGTACAGTGTCATCGCCTTTTGTTACTTTTAAAATCTTATTCCTCCACTCCCGTACAGGTATATAAATGAAGTGCCAATTCGGTACTACTTATTCCTCCACTCCCGTACAGGTATATACAGTAAATGAAGTGCCAATTCGGTACTACTCATCATAAAAATTCTGCGTGTTATATCTGACTTTTTAACGTCCGCTCTGATCTGCTTATAGCACCATTTCTAGCGTTTCAGCGACCAATTCTGTGTGCAAAGTTTCATTCTTTTCCCCAGGAGCCGAAAAAAATATTTAAAAGCTGGAAGAGTCTCACGCTCGAGCTTTTCTCTATACGGCAATCCCAAAAGAAAAGCTGTAATCGCTTGGAAACGTCGCACGTGATGCACAGGATTTCCTGCCGCTGAATCTTGGTGAGCTCCGTCAGTCTGAATTGAAGATCGTGATATCCAAATCGGGAGTCTGCACCCCGTAGACTTTACTTTTGACTTGTCAGTTTGCATGTTTCGAAAGGGGCTTTTTTCCTTGAGATATTGTTCATGCCGCTTCTTTTTCCAGCTTTTCGACTGCAGAGAACTCTCTGGGCATAAAGGACGCTTACACCAGGAATACTTTGTAGCCATGATGAGCATTTTTTTTTTTTGAGAAAGATACGTCGATGCTTGAAGAAATACACTTTTTTCAAATCCAGTGAGAATGAACTGTAATTTTCCCCAACGCCCGTCTTAAGCGTCACTACTCCTCTCTGACATAGGCTACTATGCAACCGTACTTTTCATTTCTTAGTAAACATGTTCATATTTCCGTAGGCTTCTGTACTTTATGAAAGATCCTTTCCAGCTTCGTGCTTGACATAATGCAGCGTCCTGGACTTGTGAAAGATCTTGCTTAATTTCAGTGAAATGTATGGATTCATTCACCTGTTATCTGCATTTGTAGAAATTCAGCATTATATGTATGAAGAAAATGGAAATGCTAAAATTCGCGCAGACTGAAAACGAAACGCATTGTTGTTCTTTGTTAACGGCCGTGGCCGAGAAAAAGAACAAATTATGATCCAAATGCTGCAGCATGCAAATTGCATGTACTTTGACTCTGTGCCAATGAAAAGTACATGCATTTTTCAGAGCTAAGTTGTATTATTTCACCGAATTTGCTAGTGTACGGTGTGCGGTGCATGAGGTCGCGATTTAAGTTTTTCGTCTTGAGTGTTGTCATAAATGTTTTTTATTATATTAAGCGAGGAACGTAAATTCGTCAATGTAAACAAAGGCGGGAGCAAGCAGAGAATCAATAGAATCTTGAAACACTAAAAAACGGCCTCTGAATTGAAGTCATGCATTTTGACCCCCACCGATCATCTTTGACGACAAACTTGCTTTTCTTAACAATAAAATCTTTCCTCCATCACAATAAAAATTGCTATTTGTGTTCGAGGCCCTTTTGATGATTAGAAATAATTATATTGAAGTTTTTTAATTAGCCTTAGGACTCTCTTGCAACGAGTGGATAGTCTTCGGGCCCACTTGTAAAGAGTGGACAGCCTTTGGTCCCACTTGCAAATAGTGGACGGTCTTTGGGCCCACTTGCAAAGAGTGGACGGTCTTTGGGCCCTCTTGCAAAGAGTCGACTGTCATCGGGCCCACTTGCAAAAAGTGGACAGCCTTTAGTCCCACTTCCAAAAAGTGGACAGTCTTCTGGCACACTTGCAACGAGGGGACAGTCAAGGAGATCAGCTTGAAGTAGACGGACCAACAGACCCATTCCAAGAGATCAGCCGGGACTAATGCTTCGGCCTCTATGAGCTATTACCTATGACTATGACTACTGCAATACCTACAGGCTGGTACGGTACAATTATGACATTACCTAACTATGTACTACCAGAAGGCGCAGCATAGTAGCGAAGTCTATGAACCTTTTTATTCAGTTTGTATATGTGTGTTTTAGTGACCTTTTCCACTCAGGTTCATGACTCTGTTTTTTATTTGCTTCATCCATTTTTGTCATCCATTCCTCTAAATTCATGCAACTTTATGTAGTTTTTTTTCTTATTATTCTTCACGATCATTCCTATACTTGTTGTTTCACCCATTTGATGTATGCATCTTTTTTCATGTTTTCGTCTATTCTCTGACTGTCTTCATTTTGTGGCATCTCTTCCACTCGTAAGATCCAGAGTCGTAGTTCCGGAGAGGACGGGGAGAGGGTGGGTTTAATGGAATTTTCTCTCCTTAAGCGAAATTTGGGATACCAAATTCCATCCAGTATGTATACTTTCGAATACGATATAACAATTCATAGACCACACGATACTTGCTGCAAGCTGACATTGGCAAATGGAGCTGATGACAAGTATGTTAAACTTCGATAAAAACTTTTGCAATCAACACAGCGACCTCAAACAAATATTAAACTGTTTTCGGTGATGCAAGAAATGTGTTTTTTAGCATGAAACAAAACTTTCTAGCTATGTAGATATCAACTTAGGATGATGATTTTTGAATTTAATAACTGACCTAAAATTGGCCAAAATGAATTTTACAGCTACCATTGGCCAGTGCCCATGCATGCGTACTTCTTTCCAACAGATGCATTCCTTGCGCCTCTCAAGAAGAGTTCATATTTTAAATTAAGTATTGTGTGGTTTATGAACGACCGTAATACTTTAACTCAGTTTCGTGCTTCAAATGCTGTACACTGAGAAGAAAAAGCCCCACCCCTTTCCTCTACAGCTCCACCTCTGCTGAGGTGTTGTAAACCCACAGCAAAAGTTACGATTGTTGCTGATCTTTACTAAACTTGTGCCGTTACACTTCAGGTCCTAGAAATGAACTTGCACTCTAAGCAAAAGTCTATCAGATCGCCCGCAACTGTACAGAGCTCTGAAGAGGCTTTCAAGGACTACTGCGCGATCAGAAGACAGCGAGTTAATGTCAAGCGTTTCCCAGCCCCTTCTGTTGCACAGCATCATTCATCAAAAAGTCACGGGGATGAAAATAGCCGAAGAGAAAAATGCTTAAAAGTGCAACCCACGCAGAATTTTCTCGTCGAGAATCACGAATTTTCGTCTTCAAAAATTTAAACTTACAACCCGACTGAAATAGAAATGTCATCCTAAAAGATCAGAAAATTTATACTTGTTGCTACAGATACGTCGTCTCTTTCTTTCAGCTCAGAGATAGAACAAAGAAAGCTGCTAGTTTCAAACTTACTTAATCCACTTCTTACCTCATGTGGTCCATGGGGCAGCCACAAACTGCCTCCAGCGGTCCCTATCCAGCGCAAACCGCATGATGTCTTCATCACTCAAGTCGTTTTCTCTCTTATCTCTCTCCATCGTTTGTCTCCAGGTATCCCTGGGTCTTCCGACTCTTCTCATTCCCTCTCTGTTCCATGTCAGCGTCTGTTGCGGCAGTCTCTTTTCTTCCATTCTCAATACATGGCCGTAATAACTCCACCGGTGACATCTGATCATCTCCACGACACTCCTGTGACCAGTTCTCCGTCTCAATTCTTCCTCACTGATGTGTTCATACCATCTTATTTTGAGGATCTTTCTCAAATAGTTACTTTCAAATCTCCTGAATTTCGTCTCCACCTCCTTTAAGCCTTTTCAAGTTTCACATCCATACAGTAAAATTGGAATGTCAATGCTGTCGAATAGCTTGAGGTTGGTCCTTAAGCTCATACTTCCGGCTACGCAAACCTTCTTCATTTTAGCAAAAATCCCTCCGGCCTTTCCCAAGCGCACTCTCATCTCTCTTCGGACATCTCCATCTGAACAAACCATGCTCCCAAGATACTGAAAGGAGTCAACCGTTTCTATCTCCCATCCAGCATCAGGGTTTTGACGTCCTCTGTATGCACCCGCATTACTTTAGTCTTTGCCTTACTGATCTCCAGTCCCACCTTTGCAGCTTCCTACGACAGGCCTCTTATCATTTTTTCAACTTCCTCAGAGTTTTCACACAACAGTGCCAGATCATCAGCGTAGGCCAGGTCCTGTAGCCTAGTGTTATTCAACCCAATAACACCCTCATCGTCTTATATGACCTTCCTCCTAACCCACTTAATCACCAAAATGAATATAACAGACGACAGCACGTCAGGCGACAGGAGGAACAGTTCACACACTTTGTCATACCTTGCATATAATGAATCAAAACCGTTAGCTTTGCATTATGAATTTCCCGGTGTTCGGCTGTAAAGTCGCGATGAATTGAATTTCTAAATTACAGTTTTTGACGTGTAAATAAAGGGGTAGAAATAATTAACTTATCGTAAGGTTTACACACAACTCCATAAGGAACAAAACCTCCGAGGGCATTGGATGGGCCACAGGGTTGGGTTAGGTTAGTTAGGTTCGCCTATCCTATATTATGGGGAGCGGCGACCCCAGGGGACTCGTGCAGGTTACCTTGGCCATTAGCTAAGCCTTCGGGACGTCTGTCTTTCTTGCTCACTTTACTTCTTTACTTTACTTCAGCGTTTGCCGTTAAAGATGAATTTCAAAGATTCAGTGCGAAAGTTGAAATTTTGATGGTAGAAATAAGTACCTATATGACACTTCACAAAAATTACCTTTGGAATGGTTTATCAGAGATATGGAACCGACGTATAATAAGACTTAATATTACGTACTTCTCCACGCATTATCGAGCATATATATACGCATTGTTCCTTAACTATGTTGTATGATTTAGTAAAATTTTAAAGGGATTTGCTTCGACATGTATGGGTACACTTCAGTTAAGCACCCGAACATCATATTATCGGTAACTGTTACAGATCTACCAAGACAAGAGGACAAGCAGGTCCTGTTTCAGTTCTAGATTTTGGGACTTCGATAGACACTTTAAAAACTATTTTTTTGCGTTATGACTGAAATCATTATTTTATTGCCAAATGCCTTTGTTTCATTTTAATGTTTTAAAAGAGAACGAAGACATATTTTCAATGCAGCTACGTAACTTTGTAACGTAAGTACAGCATTTTGCGGCAGTTTATATCTCCAACTTTAACTTTGATCGCCTCCATGGTATGCCAATGCCAGAAGACTTTACCGAACCCCTGCGGATCATCCCTTCAAATAGACAACGGTTTCTTGCGCAATAATTCACGTCCAGTCGCCCCATATGTTATTTTCTAAAATAAAAGTTATTTCTGTTTACATAGACTGGATGGTGTTCTGCATTCATAGCCTGACTTGAGGGAAGAATCATCAGATGTTCTCATTAAAGTTCTTTTTGTTGTAGTGTATCTATCAATATGAAGAACCTGTTCGCCGTTTGTGGGCCAAAGTTGTTTTAACTGTAAGCAGTAAACTACTGTTAATTATGTAATTGTGTTGAAATGATATGTTTCATCTTTTCTTAAAGTAATGGAATGATGCAATTGTGTTGAAATTATATCTTTCATCTTGTTTGAAATAGTGGAATGAAAAAGAGGGCGTTTTACGAAAAAATATTGATTTAATTTCGAGTGCGAAGCTGACCAAAGAATGGTTACTAGCTTGAGATATCAGTTTTGAAAGTGCCATTGATCTGGACCTGAGGAGAAGAACCCCAATCGAAAATTGAAGTCCTTCATATGCTATTATTCGAAGAAGACACATTACTCAATAAACCTGGTACAACCGAACTTGTTGGACTGAAATCCCCTTCAAATTTGTAAAATCTTTTAAAAGCAATTAAAGAACTGTACATAAATGTTACAAAGTCAGTGAGGAAAGTGCATAATTACTAACGTTTCTCATAACTCGATGTAATTTCTTTGTTAAGTAGCTTTCAAGTTCAAGTTTTAGAGGTTTCGTATAATTGTTTCTATCCTCCAAACCTCATTTTTTTTACACTAAAACTCTGAAAATTTTCCTGAACGTCAAAGAATGATCAAATATACTTTTCGCTGTTATTGTCATATTTACCGAATGCTTCGATCATTTTGAGGTACGGGGAAGATAACGCGAGGTGTCGTATAATTATTTCCATCAGCATCTAACGCCGCGGCCAGGCAGCATCTTGCATCTCTTTAACGTCTCGACGAATTTCCACCTTTCCGTTAGCTGTAATAATTCCCTAATTTTCCAAGCCATTGCTCCCAANCAACCCTCACAAACAAACTTCCATCCTATCATAGCCCTATTTTCTGCCCATTGACTTCCCATATTAGCAGCACTTTTTTTCTTATTGTTTTCGTTCTTTCTTTCCTTTTTTGTGCCCACAAGGCGCACGCGCGCAAGGAAGGTTTTTTTTTTGGTTTGGCACTTAAATAAGGATCTCAACTGTTACCCCAGGCATTTCACTAGCAAAATTGTGGATAAACTATTCATTATCTAAAGTGGTAGGACGTGACGACTAAGGTAGTGGTGCTATCAAGGTCCGATCTAGGATAGTTCTAATTCTGTCGGGAACTATGGGCTAGCTGATGACATTAACATGGACTAGAAAATGGCTAGTGACATCACTTACGCTAGTCGCCATACTCTACTCGCATTTCATAAAACATTTTAGTGTATTCTCCTATGGACTTATTGGTAGCACACCGCAATAGTAGCCAAGAACCGCCACTGGTAACTCTATTCGCAGTTCATAAAACAATTATGTGTATTCTCGTATAGATTTATAGGCAGCACCCCGCATTAGTAGCCAAAAACCGCCTCCGGTAAGTATTTGAAAACTAATTCAACAGTGCAACAATCCACGAAATTTTACCTAAGATTTGAATGTGGGGGTAGTTGCAGTCAGAGATGATGATACGGAACAGGTTAGCGCACGGAAGAGGTCAAAGCTGTCGTACAGTCCAATGAAACCGCCGATGATACGGAATTGTCTAATGTCGCAATGTCAGTAGTACTAGTTGTTTATCGTGTCTCAATATCTCCCTCAAAATAGAGCGAAATCTAAATTGTTTGTAATGTGAAAGCGTGTTGTAACGTAAAACATCCATTTTCTAACATTTGCACGAATTTGGAACTGCACAGGATTCCGAGCCTATTGAATATTAAAAGAGATCCTGCGATTCAGATTCATTTCGTGAAGCAATACACTCCACTTCATAATTTTATGACCTAATTTTTTTGTTTCCTCCTAAAACGACCGTTTATATTTGAATAAGGTAGTGGAATTTTTATGTCTACGGTGGTATAAGTATCTGTATGTTTAAAATATACTAAATCAAGCGTGTTAGCTACATGCGGACGATCGGCGACGCACGGTGCCATAACGGCAAGCAGACAGTGTGACCGGTGCGTGAAAACTTTACTGTTTAGACTTAGTTACTTTGTTCACCTTTAGAATTAAAACCCCCAAATAGTTATGAAATAATTGGAAGGTAGCTGTATATACTCGACGTACTGACAAGTTATGCAGTGATGCGCTACACTTTGCTTCTGGTTTACGAGTAATTTCTCCAAGCAGCTAATTAATAGCTGCATGAATAGGACTAGTAGTTTGTATCCTAAGATAACTTCGTTGGCAAGCTGCAAATTTAAAGCTTGAAAAAAATTTACCCAGTCCCTTCACCATCGTCCTAGATCAAGACACTGTATGCTTAAGTCTGATAGATACTGATGCTCTTCACAGGAATTTAGTACCAAATTATTATTTTTCCTTCTTCAAGTACTAAAGTATTGATTTCAACGATATATTTATCTCCACCGCTGAGCTATGAAACTCCTCGTTGTTTTATAGTACTTTATAACACTTACGTTCCCCTATTTTTTTCGTATTCTTAATCATTTGGCATAACTTTTACTCGCTAATGCAATCTTACTTTACCAAAACCAATAGCGTGCTCTAACCTGACGCAGCTTATTCTTCCCGAATTTCGAACATAACATATTTTTGTCCAATTCTCCGAACAAGATTTTGCTACCGTAGCCCCTCGCGCACTTTCTTATTCGTCGGTTCCGGAGGAAAATAAATTTTGGAGCCCTTTAAATTCTGGTAACATCCATGGTTTAGCTTGCCTAACATCGTAGTTTTTATGGTGTTTAAAATTCTATGCTTAATTTTCTATGAAATAACCTCGACAATACAATAGGAGCGTGAACCACGAAAGTTACTTCCCCACAATTTCCTGGGAAGTGCAAACTTTCTGGCTATATACAACCGATGGATAGGGTTTGACACTTGCTCTTCATCATGACCTTATCAGAAGTCTTGTCCGTCTACTTTATAATGGCTAGCTGAACCGTTGTGCCATTCAGTACTCCTCAACTAACTGTACGATCGAAAGACCACGTAATGTCACTGATCCGGCGTACGTCCGCCGCATTCGGCACTTTGCTAACCTGTCCCGTACTATCATCCTTGCTTGCAATGGTTATCTGCAGTCGTGTAATAAACCATTCAATTACCTTCCAATTTTTAAATAGCATCAGGTTACAGTGTAATAAGACGAAGTAAAAGTATTCGATGTTACACGAGTATTATATTCATCCTATTTAAAGGTAAATTGCTACCAATCCTATGCCTGTTGCAATTGAGCCTACTGTGGCTAAGTATGTGTTGGAAACTGGCACATGCGCCAGTTTTATATTAAGAGTCCTAGTGCAGTGGAGACTGCATTGCTTTATCCAGTAGTACCAAACAGTAAAGATCTGATGTCACAAGGTTGTAAAAAAATGCTGAGATAGCGGTGACCTTATTATTAGAATCAGTCATCCGAATCCTTTCTATGACGTTCTCTATGTCGTAACACATGAATAACTACATCACTAACTACAACTTTGAAGGTCCCGGTGCCAAATACCAGTAAATGCCAGGATTGGCGTGCTTAAGAAATGATAGAGTTTAGTGAGAACTGTCATGACTACAAAGGAGACCTTTCTGCAATCCTTATCATAAGACAGACGAGCGACATTCAATAATATTTTTGCAGCCCAAAAGCTACCTACAGTGTCGGCAAGAACGCTTGTGCACTTCTATTTTGTGGAAAAATGAAGGATGCCTGTTAAGTGTTAGAAGTCCTCGATTCCGGTATATGTCATGCATGGGATTTATAAAACGAGGTCCGGTATTAGAATAGGACATAAATAAAATTTGTCAAGTGATACCAAAGCCATTCTCTGCAATGCTACAGAGTAAAGCTTGAGTGGTTTGTGGCACTACCACCATATTCAATAATGGTAATTCGATAGTTAAAGAGGTAAAAACAGATTCTTAAAATAAATTGTGCCTCCATTCGACACTGATAATATTTAATTTCCAACGATATAATAAATCTGAATATTAGTATTGAAACTCGGCCGTGAAGAAAGTAAATTTGCTAAATAAAATGAGCTTAATTTCATTGAAGTGTGTAGCACGTATGCACTATGCTCCTCAAAATGTAAACAATTATTGTGTTGCCAGAGTGTGGATACAAACTAATACAAGAGTACATTATATTAACTTCTTGGAACAGGACTTTTTGAACTTAAATCTAATACGTAAAATTAGGAAATGCATTACTCTTTAGTAGCGATTCTAGATTCCGTTGTTTCTAAATTCCTTTGTCTTTATAGATATGTCGCTCTGATTACCTTAATTATTTTTCCTTGTAGAAACCTCCCATTTTAACGATGACTAAGTATTATGATCATTAGAAACAGCTCATTCAATATACAAAACTAGAGCACTCTGAGAGCGCATTACTCCGTCAAATAACGAAGTATTCAAATTGGCTCTGAAACCATGATTTCTTTTGTATCAACTCCAAAATCTAATCAATTGTGTCTTTTAATAGTATCAACAGCTTCTGCAGTTTTTTTTCAAGATACTTTCATAACTGTTTGAGTTATACTGTTAACAAACAATATGACAAACATAAGTGAACATACATACGAGGCTACCGATCTGCACCAAAATTTAACCATTTTTTTCTTTTAACATTATTAACAACTCCTGTAAATTTCACAAGGATCCATTCAAAACTTTTTGAGTTATTGCGTAACAAACATTACGACAAACACAACTCAAGCATAGAAACGAATCAACCGATCTTCAAAAAAATTAAGTCATTCATGTCTTTTAACATTACTAACAATTCCTGTAAGTTTCATAAAGATTCACTCAAAACTTTTTCAGTTATTAAGCTAACAAGCATAAAATCAAACACAGCAAGGAACATACGTACGAACAAACAGATCATCACAAAAATTTGGTCCTTTACTCTTTGTGATATACCTAACAATTTGTGTAAATTTCTTAAAAATCCGTCAATGACTTTTTGAGTCATGGCATTGAGAATAATGAGGCAGACAAGCAATCAAACAAACGGATAGTTACCAAAAGTTAATCATCTGTTGTTCCCAACATACCTAACAATCCCCGTAAATTTCGTCAATATCTGTCCATAACTTTTTGAGTTATCTTTGTGACTGAGAGACAGACAGACAGCCCCGACGAAAACATAACCTCCTTGGCGGAGAAAGAATTTATAGCATTATATTTCTTGGAAACCCTGTGATATTCCTTACTATACTTCCAGAAATTGTTCGCCGTATCTACGGCTATCATGATTCAATATCGTAGTAGAATTCAAGACATTGTTGAAAATACACCCAACTGCTGGGAAAGAAATGACATCAGTTCCTCCATCTAAAATCAAAAGCGTCAGTTTATAAATTCTGAAGCGTTTCCAGACACCCCCATTTTAGTATCGCCTTCGTATGGCAAGAAAATTTGCACCCGTGTTTGCAGAGAATTTTAACCAGGGACGAGCCAAACATGTGGTTTGAGAAGTTATGGGGATGTTTGGATCTCTCTCTAACGATGCAGCCTTCATCATTTCTCTCAGAAGCACTCCATCAGCGTGATCAGGGCCTTATTTTATGGCCCGAGTTCACGGTCATAACAACAGGCCCGTCTCATATCAATGAAGATATCGTCGGCCGGAAGTATCGTGAGTCTTTGATTATCGCAGCTGCAATAAACGTAATGGTAATATCGAAATGAGTATAAACTGGTTATATTTCTTTTGGATAGCAGAAAAATGCATAAAACCCAAGTGCCCTCAACGAAAAAGATCTTGGAAATAGTTTAATACGTCTTTCCGGACTCCCTCATTTGCAATGAACTTCTTTGTACTGTTGTTCTAAAATGAATCCTTACAATGAGAATTAAAACGTAACAAATATTTAGCTCTTTCCTTGTTGTTGCAGTTTTCTTGTAATTTTGAAGTTTGTATTTCGTACAGTCACGAAAAATCTAGAATTTTTCCTGGCTGCTTGGAGTCTGTAGTATTATTCGTACTTCTTGCCCTTCAGGCATCCAACCTTGGACCGCCACGTAATGAAGGCCCAGTGCATTGTTTCGGTTTGTGTTAATGGTTTAGTTATATTACCTTATTATAGCTTGCGAGTCAGAGACTCGCGTTTTGTATATAAGACTTCCGTGAATAGATCCAATCCTTCCGTGAGTAGATCCAGTCCCTCCGTGAGTAGATAAAATCCCTCCGTGAGTAGATCCAGTCCCTCCGTGAGTAGATCCAATCCTTCCGTGAGTAGATCCAATCCCTCTCGGAAAGTCAAGAACATTTAATAGATGCGGCATTTCATAATATCAGACACGGTAACTCTTGTCTTTTCAATGTTAGCTGAAAACTATAGACAAGGTACAGGTAAAAGTCGCTTTGGCCGTACATCCCAACTAGGAAACACGCTTCCACTGGTTCGTGCTGCAGCTAAATGCCCACTTGGGCCCAGTACAGTGTACGGCTGCAGTCGACTACAAATTGTCCGGGCTATGGCGTCCCATTGACGCAATCCCCGTCACACAACTACATCCATGACCCTAAGGCCAGCGCCCTCCCAGTGACTATGAGTGAAAGAGTTGCTGACGCTACACATTCCCGAGCGTCCGTCAAGACTTCCCTTCCCTGGCTTACGCTCGAACTCCCGACGTCTCTATTATCAGTGAAGTCAGCAACCGTGGCCCAGAATTCATGGGAGATTTTCAAATGCTACTCTAAAAATTGTAATTTTACGGTGCCCAGGAGGAAATTTGACTAACTCTGCTCAATGGCAGGCTTGGAAAAAGAACGTTCGCTCATCTTAATATGACATTTTCATAATTTACGCTTCAATTAAGCGTGTGTGCGTAAGGAACGTTTACGTACCGTGATGTATCAGTATCCCCCTATTTACCTACGCTGTAACTGCGTGCTTGCAGTTAACGAACCTCAGCGCAACAGTTTCTTATTATTTGCACATCATTTCCGTGTGCGCAAAGTGAAAACTTGCACAGTGCTTTGTTAGCAATTGCAGGCGTAAATGCGTCTGTTCAAATATACATTAATTTTGTTCAAAGTGACCATTCTGCGCCCGCCGTGACGCGAGTGTTTTCTGTTATATGAACTACACTTACAGGCATTGACGCGACTGGTATCCCTAATTAGGGATTCAACTACATTTGTCCAACTTGAAGTTTCATATTGGGCTAAACGCGATAGTTTTCTGTCTTTACAGTACACTTACATGCAAACGTCGCATGACGACGAGCGACTGATTCTTCCTGTTAACCATTTTAGCTACTCGCTTGCGAATGATCCTTTCAGTCAAATCATAGCTGGTGCATCGATGATTTTCATCATTTATAGGATTATTTATGTGATTTTATCACTGGATTGCCAACGATAAAGCTTATTGCTATTTTCGGTCGGTGGCAAATATGCATACCTATTTATCGATCTCTGCCAATGATAAATTTCCATAATTTTTGTCCTCATTGATAGTTGGAATGTGCGCAAATTCATTTGCATCTGCTGTAGTAGGGCTAAGAGCCCTTGGCTTTTATCGTGCTTCGGTCCTTATTACGCATAGCGACGAATACTTCCAGCTTTGTATTTAAGAAGTATTTTCCAAAAAAAAATTGTCAGAACATAATGTATTTACCGTAAGTTAAAATTAACATAAAGAGAACACTCTCTCACTGGAGTCCTCCATTTTATGGTCAAAATCGCTGTCTCATTCACCACGCAACCTCATTGAGCACATTTGCCAAACTAGAGCACTCTGAGAGCGCATACCTCCGCCAAGTGAGGCAACGGTAGCAAAAAATTCAAATTGGTTCTGAAACAATAATTTTCTTTTAATAAACTCCAAAATCTAATCATTTGTGCATTTTTATATTAATAACAGCTTTTCAATTTTCTTGAAGATCCGTTCATAACTTTTTGAGTTATGCCGTTAACAAACGTTATGACAAATATAAGTCAAACATACAAACAAACAAACAGATCTGCACCAAAATTTGATAATTTATGTCTTTTAACATTACTAACAAACCCTATGAATTTCATAAAGATCCATTCATTATTTTTAGAGTTATTGTGCTAACAAGCATAAAATTAAAAACAGTGACATGCGAATGAACGAACAAACGGATCATTACCAAAATTTGATTATTTACTCTTTGTTATATACCTAACAACTCTTGATAATTTGATCAAAATCCATCCATAACTTTTTGAGTTATAGCATCGAGAAAAATGAGGCAGACAAACAAACAAACGGATGGACATATCTTTACCAAAAGTTAATCATCTGTTGCTCCTAACATACCTAACAATCCCTGTAAATTTCATCCAAATCGGTTCATAACTTTTTGAGTTATCTCGGTGACAGACAGAAAAACACACAGACAGACACAGAGACAAACACGACGAAAACATAACCTCCTTGGCCAAGTAACTATAAGCTTGCATATTATTGAAATTTTCGGCGATAGTTATCGCTGGTAAGAGTTTTTCAAAACGGCAGTTCCGGACGGTAGTCAGGCGATGTATCGCTGGCTGCAGCCATTATGTTCTACAATAATCGCTGGTTTTATGGCAACATCGGCGATAATTATCGATACACCACTGATAAACGGAGTCCGGGTGAATTGTTTTTCATTGTTTGTATTTTCTCTCTAGGTATACAGGCACTGATGTAACTGTTTTAACATCTTTAATCCCTTTACTTTGTAGCTGAACAGTCCTTGCTAGTATACCATTTGGAAATAACTATATGTGTTCACCTGGGTGCTAAAGGGTTAGAACGTAAACGTTTACTACCTCCTTTGTGTATATATATACTTTCTCGAATTATTTGTATGCAGAATGAACGTACGTAGATTTCGATACGACTGTTAATTTCTTCCACTGTGATCCTGCAATTGCGCGCCGTCTTCCAGCCTTCAATTGTGTCACGCCAGCCAAATGGTTAAGGCTCGATAAGGCGACGTCTTCTGCAGGGATTGACGGTATGGTCTTGTCAACACTCAAATGATAATCGAGCGTCATCTGGGCCCACTTAACTGCCAAATTTATGGCACTCA
>LQNS02278171.1:21025061-21035137 GCA_001587735.2 Parhyale hawaiensis | reverse complement strand
TGAATCCTAACTGACTGGCTGCACATATGTATTGACTGCATTGCTATATTGGAATTTGAGAGTTTTCTGGGTATTGCAGCGCAATATATACATAATTTTTTAGTGCGCGCGTGCGCTGGCGAGAATCGACGCACACCAAGGTGTAAGAACGAATAATGGCTGGAAGGCTGTGGCGGTTGGAAGGCTGTAGCATTGTGGCTGGACAGAGACAGAATGAGAGGAAGTAAAGTTTACGAGCCTATTAGCCGGAGGAATGTATGGGTACTATAGTAGCTTTCTTCTGCCCATAATCATCGCAACACGTAGTTTAAATCTATATATTTTATACTATTATTATTATTTTTTTTTTTTTTTGCGGGAAACTGCGTCACCAAAAATCAGCCACACCGGATAAATAGAAGACTGGCTTGCCAGGAGGAAAACGGCTGTGTTCCTTCCTACTATGAAAACTTCTTGGGTTATCATTAAAGTCGGTATCATAGATACGGTAGCGTGAACGACATGCGAGCTGCCCATCAAGTTGTGAGTAGGAATGCAAGTGTGGCTCCGGCATAGCAGTGATGGTGACTAGGTTGGTCTTGCCCGAGCCAATTCTGAGTCGTCCCAATAGCTAAATCGTCATGTCAGATTGCGGGTCTACCAAAAATGCTGGTCAGGTATTTACTTCAGCTCATATCAATGTAAGGAATGACGTCATTGGGGACCTCTCCATGGCTCATGGCTCATGCAACTGCCCGTAATAATTTAATGTGCGACATTTGCTTGCTTCATAGAATTAATTAAAACTGACGCAATCGCTAGGGATGATAATCAGCCGTGCATGCTGACCGCATAATAGATGGAACCGTTCCCCGGATTGGAAATTAGTCATCAACGTCACGCTAAGCTTATGCTAAAAATTTGAATGTCTAGGCTATATACCTCAACAAATGTTACTTCCAAGCCGTAATTGTTACCTCCGCCAAGGAGGTTATGTTTTCGTCGTGTTTGCCTCTTTGTCTGCTATCACCAAGATAACTCAAAAAGTTATGAACCGATTTGGATGAAATTTACAGGGATTGTTATGTATATTAGGAGGAACAGATGATTAACTTTTGGTGAAGATTTGCCCATCCGTTTGTTTGTTTGTTTGTCTACCTCATTTTTCTCGATGCCGTAACTCAAAAAGTTATAAATGGATTTCAATGAAATTAACATGAGTTGTTAGGTATATAACAAAGAGTAAATGACCAAATTTTGGTAATGATCCGTTTGTGGTTCGTTCGTTTGTCACTGCTTTTTATTTTATGCTTGTTAGCACAATAACTCAAAAAATAATCAATTGATCTTTATGAAGTTTATAGGAGTTGTTAGTAATGTTAAAAGACATAAATGATCAAATTTTGGTGCGGATCGGTTTGTTCGTTTGTATGTTTGATTCATGTTTGTCATAACGTTTGTTAACAGTATAACTCAAAAAGTTATGAAGGGATCTTCAAGAAAATTGAACAAACTGTTATTAATATAAAAAGGCAAAAATGACTAGATTTTGGAGTTTATACAACGAAAATTATGGTTGCAGAGCCAATTTAATTTTTTGCTACCGTTGCCTTACTTGGCGGAGGTATGCGCTCTCAGAGTGCTCTAGTTATTTCTGTAGGCCTAGTACAGAAAATTGTGATTGCGCTGTGTAGAATGCACCAGTAATTTTACCTCATTTATATTTCCTATCCGTCCTTAACAGAATTTTCCGTTACTCAATAGGAGGTGATTCACGATTTTGGCTTCTTTGGCTGCCAGGCGTTGTGTACGTGGCAATGGTCGACGAATTGAAACTTGGAATAGGAAACTGCAGTGATAATAATTTTAGAGTCACTGTAGAAACTATAAACTGTACTGAACTACTTCGTAAATGCTACAAGATTTCAATTCGTAGAATTATGGCCTCCTAGCATTGAAATTATCGAAGCCGATAAGTTTTGACTAATGTCGAATTTCGGTCCTCAGCAGTACATTCGCCTAATCCCGAACCGATTACGCTTAAGACAAATTACGTGATATTGGCTTGCGATTAGCAACTGAAACTTGCTCCGCTTCATGAAATTAAAACAAATCAGATTTATTACCCACCATCCAAGTGGTGGACTTGAAATGGCAATAGTCGTCTCCTAACCTGCTGGCACTGCTGCCACCTGGAATTAGTAATTTTATTTTCAATTGTGACTCGTACATTAGTTGTTGCTCTTTAACAAAATTTACGGTGATAAGATTTCCTGCCTGATTACGCTTGTAAAGCCGCGCCTATTGATGAGGAAACAGCACTGGACGATGCGGAAACATCTAAGAGGCGCGGCAAAGGCTCAGTGGGAGGCAAGAAAATCCATACCACGATGATGGATGGACGTGCAGCCCTTCTATCGCTATAATCACAGCAGGTAAAATGCCCGATAAGACCTCGCTGTCGTGTTTTTAAGGGATTTTTCTTCAATTGTAAATTTACGTACCTACAGAGAGATCTTTGTCGGGTTATCGGAGTGCTATAGACCGCTGACGATAAGGCGACTGTGCATGATTATTTTTTTGAATGGTAATTTGTGCACCTAGGAGTAGATTTTTGTGTGTTGTTGAAGCATATTGACCGCCGATGGTTAGACGAATATCGGTCAATTTTTAACCACCGAACGTGCTGCTGTGCAGTACCTCGTGGCCTATAGATTTTAAAAATTCTCGACACTTCAATTTATAACTCGTTTTATCGCAAGTTTTGTAGGGAAATTGTTGCTATATTTTTTCGTTTATTAAGATGGATGAACTCAACTGTATTTTCCATTATGTAAATTAATAAAATTGCATCTTACTCGACGAACAATGTGCAGAAAAAAAAAAAACTGTCAAGGGCTTTTAAGAAATGAATGATGGGTACTTCTACTTACTCTATATAATAGAATAGAATGAACCAGTGTACAACGGCATTCTATAGACTGTGACACTACCAAAATTCGGAGATAAGTCCGTGGATAATATCTGCCAGGTATAGAAAAACATGTGAAATGCATCCGGTATGTGCAATGTATGCTGAGTATCTAGCTATATGTCCTCGAGAGGCCTAGTTTGAACCGTTGGTTTATGGGCTGGGTTCGCTCATCCATGTGCTCCTGCCCGATAGGATTCAGGTACGCTACACTAGCGGTTTTTTAGGCGTTCGAGAATAATTATTGTTTCTTCGTACGGTGTTTACTCCCTTTAGTAGATTCTACTCTCAACTATTGTACTGTTATTGTTATGGTTTTGTCGTGTTTGTCTGTCTATTTGTCTGTCACCAAGGTAACTCAAAAAGTTATGAACGGATCTTTACGAAATTTCAGAGATTGTTAGGTATGGTAAGAGATGACTAACTTCAAGTGGAAATTCGTCCATCCGATTGTTCGTTTGTCTACCTATTTCTCAGTGCCATAACTCCAAAATTTATGGAGGGAGTTTCATGAAATTTACATTAGTTGTTGGGTTTGTTACGAAGAGTAAGTGGCCATTTTTGTGATGATCTGTTTGTTCGTTTGTTTGTTGAGGTGTTTTATTTTGGTGCTGATACCAAGAAAATCAGGGTTTTTGATGGCCAATTTGAATTTTTCTTTACCGTTGCCCTGCTTGGCGGAGGTACGCGTTATCAGAGTGTCCTCTTGTTGTAATTGTATTTCTTTCCAACTGGTATCTCCCCGGTGTGGTGTTCATACTTACTGTACATGAGCTCCGCTTTTGGTATACTGTATGTCCTCTGTTCCCTTCTGTACGTGGCTGGAGCACGACTGGCGTGCACTCTTGAGCGCTAAATACAATTATATTACCAACTTAAAAGCAAAGTATTATCCAGGCCGTACAGTGTCATCGCCTTCTTTTTTTTTTTCTTTTAAAATCTTATTCCTCCACTCCCGGATAGGCATTTAAATAAGTGCCAATTCGGTACTACTCATAATGAAATTCTGCGTGTTATATCTGACTTTTTAACGTCTTCTCTCATCTGCTTATAGCACCATTTCTAGCGTTTCAGCGACCAATTCTGCGTGCAAAGTTTCATTCTTTTCCCCGGGAGCCGAAAAAATATTTAAAAGCTGGACGAGTCTCACGCTCCAGCCTTTCTCTATACGGCAATCCCAAAAGAAAAGCTGTAATCGCTTGGAAACGTCGCACGTGATGCACAGGATTTCCTGCCGCTGAATCTTGGCGAGCTCCGTCAGTCTGAATTGAAGATCGTGATATCCAAATCGGGAGTCTGCACCCCGTAGACTTTACTCCTGACTTGTCAGTTTGCATGTTTCGAAAGGGGCTTTTTTCCTTGAGATATTGCTCTATGCCGCTTCTTTTTCCATCTTTTCGACTGCAGGGAACTCTATGGGCATAAAGGACGCTTACACCAGAAATACTTTGTAGCCATGATGAGCATTTTTTTTCGAGAAAGAGACGTCGATGCTTGAAGAAATACACTTTTTTCAAATCCAGTGAGAGTGAACTGTAATTTTGCCCAACGCTCGTTTCAAGTGTCACTACTCCTCTCTGACATAGGCTACTGGGCGACCGTACTCTTCATTTCTTAGGAAACGTATTCATATTTCCGTAGGCTTCTGTACTTTCTGAAAAATCCTTTCCAGCTTCGTGCTTGACATAATGCAGCGTCCTGGACTTGTGAAAGATCTTGCTTAAGTTCAGTGAAAATGTATCGATTCACCTGTTATCTGCATTTGTGGAATTTCAGCATTATATGTATGAAGAGAATGGAATTGCTAAAATTCGCGCTGACTGAAAACGAAACGCATTGTTGCTCTTAATTAACGACCGTGGCCGAGAAATAGAACAAATTATGATTAAAATATTGCAGCATGAACAATAATTGCATCTACTTTGACTCTGTGCCAAACAAAAGTACATGCATTTTTCTGAGCTAAGTTGTATATATTATTTCACTGAATTTGCTAGTGTACGGTGGGCGGTGCATGAGGTCGTGATTTAAGTTTTTCATCTGAAGTGTGTCATAAATGTTTTTATTAAATTAGGCGAGGAACGTAAATTCGTCAATATAAACAGCGGCGAGATGCAAGCGGAGAATCAATAGAATCTTGAAAAACTAAAAAACGGCCTCTGAATTGAACTAATGCATTTTGTCCCCCACCGATCGTCTTTATCGACAAACTTGCATTTCTTAGCAATAAAATGTTTCTTCCATCTCAGTGAAAATTTTTATTTGTGTTCGAGGCCCTTTTGATAATTGGAAATAATTTTATTGAAGTATTTGAATTAGCCTTAGGACTCTCTTGATAGGAGTGGACAGCCTTTGGGCCCAGTTGCAACGAGTGGACAGTCTCTGGGCCCACTTGCAACAAGTGGATAGTCTTTGGGCCCACTTGCAACGAGTGGGCTGTCTTTGGGCCCATTTGCAACGAGTGGACAGTGAAGGAGATCAGATAGCTTCAAGTAGACGGACCAACAGATCCATTCCATGAGATCAGCCGGGACTAATGCTTCGGCCTCTATGAGCTTTTACCATGAACTATACGCCCAGCCTTTGACTACTACAATACAGGCTGGTACGGTACAATTATAACATTACCTAACTATGTGCCATCCAAGTCTACGAACCTTTTCATTCAGTTTGTATAAGTGTGTTTTAGTGAACTTTTCCACTCAGGTTCATGGCTCTGTTTTTTATTTGCTTCACCCATTTTTCGTCGTCACTGTTTTCCGTATCATCCATTCAACTTCATGTAGTTTTTCTTGTTATTCTTGACGATCGATATTATTTGCTGTTCCACCCATTTGATATATGTATCTTTTTTCATGTTTTCGTCTATTCTCTGACTTTCTTCATCTTGTGGCATCTCTTCCACACGTTAGATCCGGAGCCGTAGTCCCGGAGAGGGAGGGGGGAGATGGGGGTTCATGAAATTTTCTCTCCGTAAGCGACATTTGGGATACTAAATTCCAGCCAGAATGTATACTTTCGAATACAATATAACGACTCATAGACCACACGATACTTGCTGCAAGCTGACATTGACAATTGGAGCTGGTGACAAGTATCTTAAACTTCGATACAAACTTTTGCAATCTATAGAGCGACCTCAAACACAAATTAAACTGTTCTCGGTGATGCAAGAAATGTGTTTTTTTTAGCATGAAACAAAACTCTCTAGCTATGTAGATATCAACTTTGGATGATGATTTTGAACCAAATAACTGACCAAAAATTGGCTAAAATGAATTTTAAAACTAGTGTCCATGTATGCGTGCCTCTTTCCAACAGATGCATTCGTTGCCTCTCAAGAAGAGTTAATTTTTTAAATTAAGTATTGTGTATGTTTATGAACGACCGTAATACTTTAACTCAGTTTTGTGCTTCAAATGTTGTACACTGAGAAGAAAAAGCCCCACCCCTTTCCTCTACAGCTCCACCTCTGCTGAGGTGTTGTAAAGCCACAGCAAAAGTTACGATTGTTGCTGATCTTTACCAAACTTGTGCCGTTACACTTCAGGTCCTACAAATGAACTTGCACTCTAAGCAAAAGTCTACCAGATCCCGCGCAACTGTACAGAGCTCTGAAGTGGCTTTCAAAGACTACTGCGTGATCAGAAGACAGCGAGTTAATGCCAAGCGTTTCCCAGCCCCTTCTGCTGGACTGCATCGTTCATCAAAAAGTCACGGGGATGAAAATAGCCGAAGAGAAAAATGCTTAAAGGTGCAACCCACGCAGGATTTTCTCGTCGAGAATCACGAGTTTTCGTTTTCAAAAATTTAAACTTACAACCCGACTGAAATTGAAATGTCATCCTAAAAGATCAGAAAATTTATACTTGTTGCTACAGATACGTCGTCTCTTTCTTTCAGCTCAGATATAGAACAAAGAAAGTTGATAGTTTAATACTTAATTAATCCACTTCTTACCTCATGTGGTCCATAGGGCAGCCACAAACTGCCTCCAACAGTCCCTATCCAGCGCAAACCGCATGATGTCTTCATCACTCGAGTCGTTTTCCCTCTTATCTCTCTCCATCGTTTCTCTTCAGGTATACCTGGGTTTTCCGACTCTTCTCGTTCCCTCTCTGTTCCATGTCAGCGTCTGTTGCGGCAGTCTCTCTTCGTCTATTCTCAATACATGGCCGTAATATCTCCATCAGTGACATCTGATCTTCTCCACGACACTCCTGTGACCAGTTCTCCGTCTCAACTCTTCCTCACTGATGTGTTCATACCATCTTATTTTGAGGATCTTTCTCAAACAGTTACTTTCAAATCTCCTGAATTTCGTCTCCACCTCCTTTAAGCCTTTCCAAGTTTCACATCCATACAGTTAAATTGGAATGGCAATGCTAGCGAATAGCTTGAGCTTGGTCCTTAATTAAGCTCATACTTCCGGTTACCCAAACCTTCTTCATTTTAGCAAAAATCCCTCCGGTCTTTCCCAAGCGCACTCTCATCTCTCTTCGGACATCTCCATCTGAACAAACCGTGCTCCACAGATACTGAAAGGAGTCAACCGTTTCTATCTCCCATCCAGCATCAGGGGTCTCACGCCCTCTGTATACACCCGCATTACTTTAGTCTTTGCCTTACTGATCTCCAGTCCCACCTTTGCAGCTTCCTCCGACAGTCCTCTTGTCATTCTTTCAACTTCCTCAGAGTTTTCACACAACATCGGCGTAGTCCTGGTCCTGTAGCCTGGTGTTATTCGCCCAAATAACACCCTCATCGTCTTGTCTGACCTTCCTCCTCACCCACTTAATCACCAAAATAAATATAAGAGGCGACAGGAGAAACAGTTCACTGTTCACATTACTTTGTCATACCCTGCATATAATGAATCAAAACCGTAAGCTTTGCATTATGAATTTTCCGGTGTCCGGCTGTAAAGTCGCGATGAATTGAAATTCTAAATTACAGTTTTTGACGTGTAAATAAAGGGGTAGAAATAATTAACTTATCGTAAGGTTTTACATACAACTCCCTAAGGAACAAAACCTCAGGGGGCATTGGATGGGCCACAGGGTTGGGTTAGGTTAGTTAGGTTCGCCTATCGTATGTTATGGGGAGCGGCGACCCCAGCTGGGACTCGTGCAGGTTACCTTGGCCATTAGCTAAGCCTTCGGGACGTTTGTCTTTCGTGCTCACTTTACTTCCTTCCCGATTTCATACTCCTACTTGCTCATGCTTTATTCTGTTCTTCCTCTTCTTTCCCGACTTACTGTTCCCATACGCGTTGATCCTGTGTGGGAACACCTTCGTGCATGGGTTCCCCGTATCTATCCACTTACTATGGGTTCCCAGTTTCTATCGACATTCTATATGTCCCTTGCTCTTTCCTCTGTGATATCGTCCCACTCGGAAACGGAGGCTTAAACTTTCTGACTATAACTATCTATAACATTAGGAACAAAATATTCAGGAAGTGGATCAGATGCTCTGTAGAAATAACTTTTGATCAGCGCTTGCCGTTAAAGATAAATTTGGAAGATTCAGTGCGAAAGTTGAAATTTTGATGGTAGAAGTAAGTACCTATATGACACTTCACAAAAATTACCGTACCTTTGGAATGGTTTATCAGAGATATGGAACCGACGTATAATAAGACTTAATATTACGTATTTCTCCACGCATTATCGAGCATATACGCATTGTTCCTTAACTATGTTGTATGATTTAGTAAAATTTTAAAGGGATTTGCTTCGGCATTTACGGGTGCACTTCAGTTAAGCACCCGAACATCATATTATCGGTAACTGTTACAGATCTACCTAGATAAGAGGACAAGCAGGTCCTCTTTCAGTTTCAGATTTTGGGACTTCGTTAGACACTTTAAAAACTAATTTTCTGCGGTATGACTGAAATTATTATATTATCGCCAAATGCCATCGTTTTCATTTTAATGTTTCAAAAGAGAACGAAGACATATTTTCAATGCAGCTACGTAATTAAGTACAGCATTTTGCGGCAGTTTATGTCTCCAACTGCTAACTGTGATTGCTTCCATGGCATGCCAATGCCAGAAGACTTTCCCGAACCCCTGGGGATCCTCCCTTCAAATAGACAATCGTTTCTTGCGCAATAATTCACGTCCAGTCGCTCCATATGTTATTTTCTAAAATAAAAATTATTTTTGTTTACATAGACTGGCTGGTGTTCTGCATTCATAGCTTGATTTGAAGGAAGAATCATCAGATGTTCTCATTTACGTTCTTTTTGTTGTAGGGTATCTATCAATATGAAGAACCTTTTCGCCGTTTGTGGGCCAAAGTTGTTTTAACTGTAAGCAGTAAACTACTGTTAATTATGTAATTGTGTTGAAATGATATGTTTCATCTTTTGTTAAAGTAATGGAATGATGCAATTGTGTTGAAATTATATCTTTCATCTTGTTTGAAATAATGGAATGAAAAAGAGGGCGTTTTACAACAGAATATTGATTTAATTTGGAGTGCGAAGCTGACCATAGAATGGTTTCTAGCTTGAGATATCAGTTTTGAAAATGTCATTGATCTGGACCTGAGAAGAAGAACCCCAATCGAAAATTGAAGTCCTTCATATGCTATTATTCGAAGAAGACACATTACTCAATACACCTGGTACAACCGAACTTGTTGGACTGAAATCCCCTTTAAATTTTGTAAAATCTTTTAAAAGTAATTAAAGAACTGCACATAAATGTTACACAGTCAGTGAGGAAAGTGCATAATTACTAACGTTTCTCATAACTCGATGTAATTTCTTTGTTAAGTAGCTTTCAAGTTCAAGTTTTAGAGGTTTCGTATAATTGTTTCTATCCTCTAAACCTCATTTTTTTACACTAAAACTCTGAAAATTTTCCTGAACGTCAAAGAATGATCAAATATACTTTTTCGCTGTTATTGTCATATTTACCGAATGCTTCGATCATTTTGGGGTACGGGGAAGACAACGCGAGGTGTGGTATAATTATTTCCATCAGCATCTAACGCCGCGGCCAGGCAGCATCTTGCATCTCTTTAACGTCTCGACGAATTTCCACCTTTCCGTTAGCTGTAATAATTCCCTAATTTTCCAAGCCATTGCTCCCAAAATAACAAATCAACCTAAA
>LQNS02278171.1:20989325-21002316 GCA_001587735.2 Parhyale hawaiensis | reverse complement strand
CCACACCGCCGCCCCACAGTCGATATTTTGCGGTAGCTTTTCCAGTAAAATGGAGAATTTCCGTGCCAAATTCCCTGGCGCGACGAAGCAGCTACGATCATCCACGCGTATTTTCAGGGGCCCGAAGTGAAGCACAAAACCAATAAGCTGTCGAACTCGTTCATCCGCCATTTTTAGCTGCCAAGAAATTGCGCCATACATCGGCCCCCAGAAAATCCGACTACAGCAGATATAAGAAACGAGCAGCATGCGTTAATTCTTTATTCTCGTCTGTACAACTGGACGATACGAGCTGGGGCGAGTATGACAGCAGTTACATACATTCTTGTTTTTAATTCAGGCTGAGTCCCCGACGGCTGTTTCTCTTTTTTTTTACTCTTTTTCAGGATTTCCTGTTGATTCCCAACTGTGTTACCGCGCCGACGATTGAAGTATTGTGTTATGCATTGAGATGTTGTTGCTCACACATTGTTTAAAACAATGGTGAGGAGTTTAATTGCGAAAAGAAATGCTACTGTAAGCTATGTAGCAGATCAAGCTTGATCTTCCATGAATTATTGTTAGTGGATATTTTGTGTTAAACGAAGAAGTTTATTTTCATGACTTTAAAACTTACGTAACATAAAAATCTGTTTTTCATCATCGTCGCTTCTTCGACTCGTGGTATTTTGGCAAAAAGCGCAGTTTTTTTAATCGTCTCTTATTAATTTACTGCACTAACAATATTATTAATGCTTCGTCATAAGTCGAAGATGCTAGCGCGCAGAGCACTAGAGTAAAGTTTTTAAACTACGTCGATAATGTCTTCACGGCACCTCCGCAAGTTTTTATCAAAGTGCCTTGAAGACCGGCTTGTGCATACCTTCAGTTACTAATGTAGGTAAGTTAAGTCCCTACCGAACAGAGCTACATGTAAAAACATCATCATGTAGCCTATGTTCTATAGTGCTGTGTAGCGTACCATGCACATGTCCTTTGCCTCGACCTCTTGAAAAACCAACTTTGTAGTGTCTTCCTTAAGCCTTTCTGTACCAAGATTTGTGCTACATGCTACCGAGGCTTTCTTCCCCGAACAGGAAATTGTACTATAGCACAAAAAACAATCTCACTGCAGCAAAATAACACAGCTTGGTAAAAATATCATTAACTGCTTTTTGTGTTTTTCAAGGCCGTTTAAAATTAATGCTGTTCCTACAAGAAACAAAAATTTAATTTGAGCAGTTTCTCTATAGGTAATCTTTGCCCTTCAAGAGCTCTCCCGTATTTACAGATGGCCTTTACCCTTTTGTGATGCATTTCGCATTTCCTCAAGTGCTGTGTCCCAAGTCGTTGCATCTGCCACGGTTTTAATCGTGCCATCATTCACCCAAACCATTGTATTGGCTTCATGTCTACACAGCCGATGATTGTTCGAAGGGGGTTTGCAGCGATGCCCCGCATTCAAGCCGCTGTATCACCTTCACTTTTATCACAGCTCCTTTTTCTCTTGGTTGTTTTGCCATCAATCGCGGCTAGACTTCCAGCCTGTCTTCAATGTTTGCATAAACCACCAAGCTATCCATCTACAAGCGGATAGTGTCGGTCGGGTTTCTTTTCGTAGACTACAAAAAGGAAATCGCTGATGCACGAAGGAAAAGAATGCCTAGCGTGGTGGAAGAGTGACAGCTTTGTCGGAACGCAAAAGCTGACTTCTAGAGAAAAGAGTTCCAGTTTTAAAACATCACAAAGACCCAACTGCGCATGCGCAATACAGACCTGGATGCGACTAGGCAATATCTGCTTACTGCGTTGGAGATAATGTATTGCAATAGCCGTTAATTATATCATTGCTACAAACGGTAGCAGTAAGCCTTGCGTGCTGAAGGTAACGATCCCCGAGCCAGGTGAGCGATCTTTACGGCGCCTGGTGCGCTGAGTCAGCAGACTTGCTTGGTGTGCACTCCCATCGTGGGAGCACTTACCTGCCCAGTAATGGGAGGGTAGGAGGGCGCGGTTCCTTGAACCTTCAGTCATTGGTGCTACAGTTCCTAGCGACCCGTTGGTCAACTGCAACCGTACTTACTTCTCTGAGGCCAGTTGGACTATATCCGCCGCATCATCCAGTGTGTGTGGATTTCCCAGTGGAGGTTGCGGACAAGTTGAAGTTTCCTTTATCAATGGTGGAAATTTTCCTAAAAGCTCTCATTAGTCCGGCCAATTAGAGCGTTTCTCTGTAGTTGTACGGTTATTCTTACAACCATGTCGTTCATGTTATGGGAATGAGTTATTCCTAATGTTTTTACACTTTCTTTAAGGAGTTTTGGAAAAATTAAGGAAAATATGAAATTGTTAAATAACGAGAAATATGTTTTGAACGATATCGCGCTTTTGTATCATGACATCTCTTACCTTTGTAATACTTGCTATTACCTATTACCTGGATGCTGTCATGATTGGTAGACGCCTCTACTCTCTCCGCCTATTTGTTTACTTTCTGTAAATTAACTCTAAATACATTTAATATTCTGTATATCCATATGCTTAGTAGTAATAGCAGCACTCGTGACATAAATTATTCTGAAATATACATTGTTTGAAACATAAAGCACAGATAACATTCACTGGTGTATGGATTATCCCTTCAGCAGCAGTGACTCAGCACATCATACTTCAACGTTACACTCTGATATTCCTATATTACTATGCGATATTTTCTTATAAAATATTTTTCCCGGGCGTTGCAAATGGTTGCTGTATTTGACTCTTTCCGTTTGTTTTAGCAAAATAGGGAAATGAGGGAATTCGCGACATCCCGGAAATTCAGGGATTTTGTAAAGTCACTGATTCTACAGTCTTACTGTAACATGCATCCCTAAGTGCCCTAATAAGCACCGGCTAATTGGAGGTGGCAATTTCATGTATTCTGATTTATAAGTCATTAGCTGAATGGAATAAGAATGTCCCCGAACTTCATAAGATTTAGACGAGTCTGTATTGCGGAACTGTGTCGTATTGTCGACAGGATTTTGTGCGCAAAGGACATTTCCTGGTGCTATCCATCTAAAAACAAGTTCTTCATGAAAGACTAAGTCGAATTAATACCTTCTTCGGTTACACAGAAAAAAAACGGAAATTCTGTAATTTTTACCGATACTTTATTGACTTTGTTGGGAGCTAGTCAAGAAACATACTCTAAACCCATCAGATTATCATTAGGTAAGATATATACCACGAAGTTTATGTGGTTTTGGGCTATGATGCTTTTCTTGGGAATTGAACTTAATCATCAATGCTACTTTTCTTGGGAATACAATCATCAATGCTATCCGGTAAACGTGAATCTAACATTTCCCCATTAGTAAAAGGAGAGGAATGTCATTAAAACTTCCTAGTAACTTGGAACAAATAAACTTTCTCTCGGAAGGAGATCATTATCTTCCAGTAAATTGATTTATCCACTGCGTCTGAGCTTAATTTTGTAACAACAGCAGTAGTCTCCCCGGTACAATTAATGATTATTACAGACGTGGCATCTTGAGGAGAAGGAAGTTCTTGTGTTGCTATTAAATGCGCAACCATAACTTTGTATAGACGTTGTATCTTACGTTGTGTTACAATTCAACCCTATCATATCTAAATTAGAACTTTCACATTCTCACAAGCATAGCATTGTTTAGAACTGCTTTAACGCTAAAACACGGTCGTGCGGTATAATATGCCCCCGGTCCATGTCATACCTACGGAGTTAATTTTAAGAAATTTCCACTGGCCACTGGTCACTATACAGCTAGTATATTTTTACCTCCGCCAAGGAGGTTATGTTTTCGTCGTGTTTGTCTATATGTCTGCCTATTTGTTTGTTTGTTTGTCTGTCTGTCACCAAGATAACTCAAAAAGTTACGAACCGATTTGGACGAAATTTAAAGGGATTGCTAGCTGCGATAGGAGGAACAGATGATTACCTTTTGGTGAAGATATGTCCATCCGTTTGTTTGTTTGCCTCATTTTTCTCAATGCCATCACTCGAAATGTTATGATTGGATTTTTATGAAATTAGCATGAGTTGTTGGGTATATGACAAAGAGTAAGTGACTAAATTTTGGTAATGATCCGTTTGTTCGTTCGTTTGTCACCGTTTTTAGTTTTGTGCTTGTTAACACAATAACTCAAAAAAGAATGCATGAATCTTTATGAAATTTATTGGGGTTGTTAGTAATGTTAAAAGACATAAATGATTAAAATTTAGTTCAGTTCGGTTTCTTCGTTTATATGATTGACATATATTTGCAATAATGTTTGTTAGCAGCATAACTCAAAAAGTTATGAAAGGATCTTTAAAAAAATTGCACGAACTGTTAATACTATCAAAAGGCAAAAATGATTAGATTTTGGAGATACAAAAATAAAAATCATGGTTTCAGAGCCATTTTGCACTCCTGCTACCATTGCCTTACTTGGCGGAGGTATGCGCTCCCAGAGTGCTCTAGTTCACTTTAAAACTAATCACTTAACAACCTTATTATTAATAAATGATACTGTATATCACTTTAGTAATTAGAAGTAATTCCCCTGGTAAAACCTACGGACATTCGGAACAGGATTAACAGGAGCATATTCCTCGAAAGACACATTACTTTCGTCGGCTACACGGTGTCCGACAACTCTTGCTGAGATTACGGCTCATTTGCTTTTGAGACTTGAGCGTTTTAGTAGAGCTCGGTATGCCATAAAAGAGCGACTACACGTATCGAGTAAGACTGTCAGTGGAGACATAACAGGGCCATGGAGACACGGGGCCTGTGGATTGTAATGACAGCACTGGTTGTAATTTGCTTCTTGCCATCACTAGAGGCAGGTTTGTACGGGACTAATAATGCAACAGCAGCAGTCCGTCGACACGCAATACTTAGCTCCGCTCTGGGCACTGCTGCTTTACTGTTCACTGTCATACCATCCCGACCCTGGTGACGTCATCAATCCATAGCGCCGTGCAGCCTTTGCGGGCGACGCTGTTTTGTCACAGATTTTGTCCTCGAATATCGAAGAACTGGTTTGTGTTGACTGCAGTAATGCAGAGCGAGTTCTGTGTCACCATGTAGCTAACTAATATTGGAAATACCGAAATCAGTGACAGTTGTATAGGTTAATGAAGTTAGGCCTATTTAGGTGAACAAACATACAGCAGCTGTGTAAAGGGAAAATATCTACTCAGTTTTTTTTTTTTTTTTAGCTCGCTAGTGACCCACTCGATCTTAAAATGGTGGCAAAAAATAGTTATTTCAACGGAACGAGTCCCCCAGCCTCTTCTCGCGATCCTTTCCTGCTCTCCAGGATATTTTCTTATGTTCCTCGCCTCGCAAGTTCAATGCAAAATATCGATGAAGCTGTGATCCGAGAAGAAAGTGAAAGTCAGTATCTTTGCTAATTATTAACGCAGCTAGAATCGACGATGTAAACACGTCGGGATCGACCAGCCTGAGGCCCACCAAGTCCCTCCTCAGTTGACTGGATGTGGCATACAAAATACAGGTAGGTCGGTCTACTGCCCGCAGTCTGACACGCAACGCATCTGAGCGACAGCTTACAGGAATGAGGGCAGCAGCGAGAATATATGTGGAACGGTTGATACTGCACACACACAGACATACTGAAAACAAGACATCCCCGCGGCTACCGCGCAGGCTGTACAACGGTACTTCGGTTGTCTTCATTGCTTCCATGTCGAATTTGCAAAGCAAAAATCTGTGTTGTAGTCACTTAGAGGCTCGAATTTCCGTATTCCCATATAGAGCGTGATTCTTATCACACAAGTATTTGTATTCATAGAGACTAGCTGGACCCGTGAAACTTTCACGGTTTCAGGCGTTTCAGATGGATCGGTGAAACCTTCACAGTGTACCCGGGTAATTCCCCATCAACTTTACAAATAACACCGAGCTTTGTTGCATGAAGTTTTATACGACCAGCCTTTTTGTTGATAATAATTACTGAAGCTGCCCCTGTCTAAGTAGACCCGGGGAATGTTTTTATAAGTTGCTCTGTCTAACTGGGCCCGTGGAATTCCTTTGGCAGTAAGCCACGATACAGGTTCCAAAAGATTTATACTTAAAAATGTCAGGCTCATAAACATAGTTGAAAAGACCTGACCCGTGGCCGAGAAGTTAGTGACACCCTCCGTATAGAAGAGACGTCAGCTTCCCAAAGATAATGAATCTCAATTTTTCTTCTATCTATTATAGTGATGAAGGGCGTGACACAACAGGTAGGTAGGTACATACGTAGGTACTAGCGTACTATTATATAAACTAGCTGCCTACTTGAAATCCCATGGCTAGTGACTGTTTGCGCTTATTTTATTTAAGCTGGAACAGCCCTCATATCTTAACCTACCCCGTCTGAAGTATCGTCCGCCGCTTAACCCACTCAATTTATCGTTAAGCACTCCGTCTACCGTACATCTCGTCTAACCTTTCCTAATATTTTGATTTCAACGCTGAATCGCACATTAGTTCTGTCAGTAATGAAGTCACACTTGTGTCTTGATATAGACAAAAAAAAACGCGACGATACATCTTGCAATGTTCTCATGCATTTTCACACCTTTTCTGTTTTCCACAATGTACACATCATTTCGCCTGCCATAATGTTGCATGTCTCAAACTTTTGTCGGCGTATCCGATTTTTCTTCTAACTATTTCCGAACCCGTGAATACTGATCAGCAGCCCATCACTTTTCTGCTTTGTGTAATGCGATAGCTGGGAATAATAAAAGAAAACAGGTTCTACCAATTTCATCACTCACAACAGAGTAATCTTCTGTACCCGAGTTGTCATTCCATTTGCTCAGCCATCGCACTGTGGTGGCGGATGTTTTCTCAGCAGCACATTCGCTTCGAAGAAGACTCATTGCAGAGATGCCCAACACTACCCGCTTTGTTGTCCCGAAGGAGCGTATCATGGCTACGCATATGTGGTTCTATTAGCAATATCATCCCCTGCCAGCAAAGCGACTATAATGTTGTAAAGAAAATCTGAAGCTGTAGATATAATACGGTTGAAAGTATTCACATTTGAAGTCAAATCTCTAATTTTCGTCTATTTGTGAAGAGCATGAAACAAAAGGTAGGAAGGTACGGAGGTACGTAGGTAGGTACTAGCGTATCTACAATATAATAAAGAACTATGCGTATTTATCTGTTTGTTTATCCATTTTCTGTCACGCTTTAACAAAACAGATAGGCGGAAATTAGCCCAGATTGGGGACTCTGGTCGTCCTCTCAAGCTCCATTGAAAATTAACTGATAGGTAGAAAATAGGCCGGGTTGAAGATGGCAAACGTATCTTAATTGGGGACACTTGAAATTCAAAAATGTACATATCGCAGGCTTAGTCTGATTTGTGCGAGTATTACTTTCTCCATACATCGAATCTATGGCAAAGTATCGGGCGGCGTCAAGTCTAACTGCACTTCTTGCATTGCAGCAGTTGAAATCACAGCGCTGAATATATCTGAAGCTTCCATTAGCTCTCTCATGCATCTTTATTCCTAGTTTCTTCCCACATATGATTTCGTTGCATCAGCTTTTCTTCCAACTTTGATGCATTGTCGACGAAACATCTTTCAATAACCAAAAAACTAATGGACAAATATGACACACTCGGGTATCTGTGACACCAAATCGAATCAATTTTTTTCAGTGTTGCTGAACTGACTGCAAAAGTAATGAATTATTTTCATGTCGGAAAATAAGAGTCTTGATGCTCAGTATTAGGCTAATTAGAATACCGTGAACCCTCATCTGGATGATCTTTAAAATTGGCAATTGTATGAAGGAAAGCAAGGTTAATGAAAAAGGATCAATACAAAATATTCGCTGTTATTATATGACAGCGCGGGCACACTAGTTAATATTATGTAGATTAAAAGAAAATGAGACGAAAATCACCATAGGAGTTTGATTGAGAAAAAAAAATTACACACATATAGTGGTATGTCATGTATTATTTTTCAAATTTGATAGAGAATAAGTTGAATAGCTTATCGCACTGCTTGTCTTTGCAACAAACTTGGCAATATCTTTTATGCGTCATATGTATTTTTTGCGCTATTCTCCCTGGTTATGTATATTGCATTTACAATACAAAAGTCCAGCCCATAAAACCTAAAGGGGATGAACTTCTCCGAATGGTTATGCACCGGACAAAAGGCCGCTCCATGTAGCATGTTTTGCCCACAGCCCGACGCCGGCCACGATATTATTGGATGTCAGTGCCTGGGGTTATAATAATCCAAGGAGGATGTCGAATGGGCGATTCTTTCATAAATTTTATGCGACTCAAAAGTTGATTTTCAAGACGATATTGCAAACCCTGCGGCTTCGAGAAATGCTTTGGACTGCGGTTATGAAAATCTGCGTGGCATAGCGGAGGCTAGGGTTGGTAGATGAAAGCGTACATTCAAGTTACCGATAGCGACGAATACTGTTCAGAAGTAGTTGTATTGCAACTATACGAATTATTTGATTCTGAAACGTTCTTCTCTTTTGACCGTTGTGCATTGAACTGGTTCTTTTATTCAGTTAATTGTGAGTGTGCTATGTTTACACACTATTCATCGTAGCTCATCCAATAATAGCATCAGTAGCGATGGACTTTCAAGTATAAATAAATAATTAATTAAACAACTTTTATTAAGAACGCAATAGGTTCACATATACGCCGACAAGAATAAAGTTACTAAAGTTCATATTAATGATTTGCATGGTCCTGTCACATAAACAGGTGACCACTCCCACGAATATACATGGATACACTCAGTCTATACCTGCAGACATGATTGGCGTTAAGCAATTCGTTCTTACTCAAAAACAAAGATAATATAAAACAGAGTAAGAAGAACTCGCCGTAATCGTACAGAGAATTTGCCAGTGACTGTATTGAATATATTTATTTATCTGTTTTAATCGTTTCAGTGATTTTCTCGACACAACTGAAGCAACGGTAAAGAGATCTCATGGGCTTATGTTCGTTGTGTTTACCTCCGCCTAGGAGGTTATATTTTTGTCGAGTTTGTTTGTATGTCTATGTGTTTTCGGTCTCTTTGTCTGTCACGAAGATAAATCAAAAAGTTACTGACGAATCTTTACAAATTTGCATGGATTTTTAGGTATGGTAAGAGAAAAAGATGATTCACTTTTGGTGTAGATACGTTCAACTGTATGTTTGTCTGCTTCTTTTTTCTTGGACGAATAACTCAAAAACTATGGACGCATCTTTATGAAATTTTCAAGCTTACTAGGAGTAAACACCAAATTTTGTGTTGGTATATTTGTCCTTTCCCTTGTTTGTCTGAAACATAGAAATTCTTAAAGTTATGAACGGATCTTCATGAAATTTGTAGAAATTGTTGGAAATGTTGAGACACAAATGATAAAATTTTGGTAATGATCGCTCCTTACAATATCAGCAGATATCTTGTGCAAGATTCATTGGCTTAGACAAAGGCACTCGAGATATTCGGGGTCTTGATCCGTTACCTGAAACGCTACAAAGAACTAGTTTTTTCAATATTAATAATAACTAGCGAACGAGATCCGTGGAAATTCCACTGTTATTGTTTTCACTTACCTTAGCTTAACCTGAGGTAGCGCTTGTAACTTTTAACCCACCCCGTCTGAACTAATGTCCGCCGTTTAATTAACCTCTCTATCGTTGCGCAATCCGTCTACCTCACACCTCGTCTAACCTTTCCTAGCCTTTTGATTTCACCTGTGAATCACGCAAATTTTTCTGTCAGCTAAGAATTAGCACTTGTGTCTTGATAAAGACTTAGAAATACGATGGTACTTATAGCACGGTTCTCGTATGTATTGGTACCTTTTCTAAGCTCCTTTCTTCGAAATTTTCAGACACATACTTTAGTCCTTCATAATTTCCGATTTTTTCGCTCTATTACGGTACCCGTGGATATTGATCGTAGCCCATCGTTTTTCTGGTTTGTTTGATGCAATAGTTATCAGTACAACCAACTACAACAGCCCGGCCAATTTCTTCAGTCACAGCGACGTAATGCTCTGTACTCGAGGTGTCATTGTATTTCCTCAGCGGATTCAAAAAATATTTAGAATCGAGATGTCCAACACTACCCGCTCTGGACTCCCAAAGCGTATCCTGGCTACTCATCTGGCATCATTTGGAATGACAACCGTCACCAGCAAAGTGAACATAACATGTCGTGAAAAAAATGAAAGGCGGTAGATATGATACGGGTGAAATAATCTTTATGCCTTGGAATCGCAACTGACTGAATTTTTTTTCAAGAAGTGAAAAAGAAGCCAGCTATTGTTGAACTTCCATCCAGCGAAAATTAAAACTTCTTGCCAGTTGAATTTTTTCCTATATATTAAGGAAAAGATAAATGTGTAGACACGTAGACGAACTGATGGAGCCTCAAGCAGAATTACAATCATCAAACAATATAATCAACACGGTCGTGTGTTTACTTGTTTATATGTTAATATATTTGTATGTTTTGTGTCACGCTCTTAACGAAATAGGCGAAAAATACACCAGGTTGCAGATTTTGCACTTGAATTGCGTTTTCATGGGGATCGATTACCAGGTTGCAGAAGATGGCAGAAGTAAAATCCTTATCCCTTTATCTGAATGCATTTCTTGCTTGAAACAGCTCTTGACGTCGAAACAGTGAAGTCATTTTCAGCTTCTGTTAGCGCGGTTATGAAGTCTGATTTTATCACTTTTTCCATACATCGAAACCTATGTTTGTTTGCTTCTTTGAAAACAGATACGTAGAAAATAGGCCAGGTTGCAGATGATGACAAACGTATATCTGAACGCAGTTCCTTCTTTACCAACGTTGAAGTCCACTCAATGCAGATACATACAGCTTCTCTAAGCACTCTCCTGCATCGTGATTCGTACTCTCTTCTGAGGTTTCCTTCATGCAAACTTTAGATGCTCTTATTGATGCTGATGCTCTTATTGACTGAATAATCATCGAAGCAAATAGGAAGATATTTTTCAGCGGTCAGCAGGCGGGCAAAGAACACGAGGATTATTTGGCAGCAAATAATTTTCTTCAATTTGGGTTCTTCTTTCAACAGAACAGCTTTTCACTTGAGACAAAAACTTCCGAGTTATGTTACACCATCGAGTATCTTCGATACAGAGCTCAATATTTATTAGGAGCGGTATCGACTGCTACCCCTCAGGGGGCATGGGCCATAGGGTTAGGTTTGTTAGGTTCACCCATCCAATGTTATGGGGCCCAGCAACCTCAGGGGCTCGTGTAGCTTACCTCAGCCATGAGCTAGGCCTTCGGGACGTCTGTCTTTCGTGCCTACTTTGCTTCCTTCCCGATTTCATACCCCAACCTGCTCATACTTTATTCTGTTCTTCCTCTTCTTTCCCGACTTGCTGTCCCCATTGATCCTGTGTGGGAACACCTTCGTGCATGGGCTCTTCGTTTCTATCGACATACTATATGTTCCTTGCTCTTTCCTCTGTGATATCTTTCCGCTCGGAAACGGAGGCTTAAACGTTCTGACTATAACTAATAACTATACCATGGATATCAGTTATGTTCCCTAATTTAAGTTGCATTGCATCCTGCATAAGGAAGTATAAGAAGAAAATTATGATCAATGAAGACGGATCATCACAAATTCTTCACTATCATTTTTGACCGCTCGGGCACTCTAGAATATGTAGATAATAACACTCTTATCATCAGTGAGAAGTACTAACGTGCCTAATGCTTTAGTTGGGCTTTTACTACTCGTTCCTTTAAGCTAGTGCGCGTAATCTTGAAATACTCGTCATAGGTGAGTACTGGAGTGTCCTGTCTGGAATTTTGGTATTATTAGCTAATAATGTTATTACTGATAAATCTTTATTGCTGTAAAATAGTCACCATTATCAGATATAACCTTTGTCCATCTACTTGGGAGCTCTTTAACCCCCCTTTCAAAAGAATTAACATCTTTGGAAAAAAATAAAGTAACTAAAACTGCTTCATCTTCGTGAACATTTATGAATCTTTTTCCACTAATGAAATGCTCTAAAGAACGGAATAAGGAAACAATTTATTGAAGCAAGGTCTTGCGAGCATGGAGGGTGAGGAAGAACTTCCCAACCTTTGGATTTAATTTTTTCTAGAGCCTGTTTAGCAGAATACGGTTCAAGTTATTGTACTGCAATATGACAGGACATTTTCTACGCAGAAGATACTTTCAGACGCTTGAATTGCTGACAGTAATACTTTACGTCACAGTTTTTCCTTGCTCCAATAACTCATGTACTTTATACAACATGCAATGACGCATGCGATTCACTTTTATAGGTACTATATATAGATGTGTTTAAACTATCAACAGCAGTAAATATGAAGTTCTACTGAGTATTAAACTATAAACAACAGTAGATTTAACTAAATATGAAGTTCTACTGAGTATCTGGCACCTAATTTGATCTTGAAAACAGCTGTCTAGACATTTTAGTTAAATAAAAGCGGACATGACTTTCCGGTACCCCTAATAATATTGTAATAATCAATAAATATTTTATTCTAAGTTTTGGTGGTATAGAAGCGTCCTACCACGATTAGCGTAAATCTAAGTCAGCTTTAATTAGTTTGAGTTCACTTTTCTCCTGGAGCATTCTGTTATTACACCAACTTCCTTGCAAGTGTTTTGGAATGGAATTATTTACTGTAGAATTTTATAAACCTGTTGATGTGAATTACGGGACTGTGGCTAGCGAGACCAGTGGTACACCCTGTACAGATTACGCTACTAGGCTGCATGTTTTCTTGCCGACACTTATTACCTCCGCCAAGGAGGTTATGTTTTCGTCGTGTGTGTTTGTCTCTCTGTCTGTCTGTTTGTCTGTTTGTCTGTCACCAGGATAACTCAAAAAGTTATGAACCGATTTGGATGAAATTTACAGGGATTGTTAGGTATGTTGGGAGGAACAGATGATTAACTTTTGGTGA
>LQNS02278171.1:20944654-20987775 GCA_001587735.2 Parhyale hawaiensis | reverse complement strand
AATTAAAAAGACCTGGCCTGTGGCCGAGAGATTACAGTAGTCACCAGCCGTATCACAGATACGCCAGCTTCCTGAACACAATAAAGCGCAAAACAATGAAGAATGAAGGACGAAAATCGCCAATATATTTTCTCTCGCGTTAGCTGTAGCACAGATACCGGATTTCGCATGTAAGGCCAAATGCGAGTTGAACATTGAATTCAGGCGTAACAACCGAAGGAAGGAACGAACGAACGAAGGAACAATGCTATTAATATTATAGATGATCAATAAATATTTCATACGTAGTTTTGGTAGTATTGCTACGACGATTGGCGTAAATCTAAGTCAGCTTTAATTAGTTTTGAGTTCACTTTTCTCCTCGAGCATTCTGTTATTACACCAACGTCAGTTCAAGTGATTTTGGAATGAAAACATTAACTGTAGAATTTTATAAACATATTGATGTGAATTACGGGACTGTGGCTAGCGAAACCAGTGGTACACCCTGTACAGATTACGCTTCTAGGCTACATGTTTTCTTGCCGACACATATTACATATGAAGTGCTATGATGCAGCATCCTTTCTCCGTATGGCGCCAATGAGATTATCTGGGCGTCATCAGTTGCTGGTGACTTCAAACGCTGGAGCTGATCCACTCTCTATGTGCTTTACTGGGTAATAAATTCAGTTTCTGCGTCAGCCGAAGCTTTCCAATTTCGGAAAGTTAAGCCAAGAAGGGAAATCGCTGGGATCAGTGCAGGATTTACTTTCTGTTGCTGTTTCACTCTCATTTGTTGTTACTAACATTATTATCATCACTGTTATTATTTTTTTAAATCGTTGTTGCTATCTTTTCTATTCAGAGAGTTTGTGAAGGACATAAACATTACAGCGGGATGTGTATCCTACCGACAGTAAGCGTTGCAAGAGCTCTGGACTTTTTGGACAAAGCTAGCTCTTCTGTAAGTTCTATAGGGGATATATTTGAGTTTCCTTCAGTGTTTGCTGTCAAAACATCTTTATCCTATTCTGAAGGTGTTCCACAATGGTGGTCACCTTCCACGCTAAAGTTTGCAGATTTGAATTTTGCCAACCGTTTTTGAACGTTGAACGACCCACAGCATCATCACCATATACGTCTCAAACATGTCTACAAGTTTTTGCACCATTTTCACCGTTTCTGAAGGAAAAGGAGAAAAGCACCAGTACTGCAATGTAAAATTTTCGCCGTCAATTTTTGTTGGCAAAAAAGGGCATCTGAAACTGAAGGTCGTCTTAATTTGTCATGAACAAAAAAGACGCCCATTGCCCATGGAAAGCTTCATATGGGATCTTATTGGACGCTGTGCATGTTCGTTAGAGGACGTCAGACGTTTTCCTTCAACTTGTTCAGAACTTGGATGACTCAACCACCAGTAAATTAACAGTCAAAAGTGTGGAAAGATGCGTGTCTGCATTGTTATCTAACGAAGGAGGTGCTATGATTTCACCTGGGTCGAGAAGCACATTGGCCCCTCGCTTGGAAGAGTCCTGGAATCACTGCACTGTGTACACATTTATATTTGAACTACTTTCGTATTGACTATAACGGCCCTATTTTTATCTTACTAAAAAATTTCGAGTATGTTTTCTCATTCAAAGCAAATTTTAATTTACAATGACTGTAATTTGGTGTTCCACTTTGGTGATATTCAAGAACGCAAAGTTTCTAAAAGTTGCAGCAACACCAATGTGACTGAAATGCGCCCCCCCCCCCCGTCAAATCGTTGTCTCAACGTTGTGTACTATCAGTTATCGCAGCAGCGCCTCATCAACATCTGATGAAATNAAAAAGGCACAAATGATCAGATTTTGGAGTAAATGCAAAGAAAATTATGGTTTCAGAGCCAATTTGAATTTTTGCTACCGTTGGCTCACTTGGCGGAGGTATGCGCTCTCAGAGTGCTCTAGTTACATATGAAGTGCTACGATGAAGCTTCCTTTCTCCGTATGGCGCCAATGAGATTGTCTGGATGTCATCAGTTGCTGGTGACTTCAAACGCTCGGGCTGATCCACTCTCTATGTGCTTTACTGGGTAATAAATTCAGTTTCTGCGTCAGCCAAAGCTTTCCAATTTCTGAAAGTTAAGCCAAGAAGGGAAATCGCTGGGATCAGTGCAGGATTTACTTTCTGTTGCTATTTCACTCTCATTTGTTGTTACTAATATTATCATCACTGTTATTATTTTTTTAAATCGTTGTTGCTATCTTTTCTATTCAGAGAGTTTGTGAAGGACATAAACATTACAGCGGGATGTGTATCCTGCCGACAGTAAGCGTTGCAAGAGCTCTGGACTTTTTGGACACAGCTAGCTCTTCTGTAAGTTCTATAGGGGATATATTTCAGTTTCCTTCAGTGTTTACTGTCATAACATCTTTATCCTATTCTGAAGGCGTCCCACAATGATGGTCATCTTCCACCTAAACTTTGCACTTTTAAATTTGCCAACCGTTTTTGAACATTGCTCGATCCACAGCGTCATCACCATACATGTCCCAAACATTTCTACAAGTTTTTACAGCATTTTCACCGTTTCTGGGGAAAAAGGAAAAAACACCACTACTGGAATGTAAAATTTTCGCCGTCAATTTTTGTTGGCAAAATTTGGCATCTGAAACTGAAGGTCGTCTTAATTTGTCATGAACAAAAAAGACGTGCATTGCCCATGGAAAGCTTCATATGGGAACTCATTGGACACGTCTTCGTAAGATTACGTCAGACTTTTTCCTTCAACTTGTTCAGAACTTTGATGACTTAACCACCAGTAAACTAACAGTTAAAAGTGTGGAAAGATGCGTGTCTGCATTATTATCTAACGAAGGAGGTATTAGGATATCACCTGGGTCGAGAAGTACTTGGGGCCTCCGCGTTTAAAAGTGCACTGTGTACTCATTTATATGCGAACTACTTTCGTATTGACTAAAACGGCGATATTTTTGTCTTATTAAAAAAATTCGAGTATGTTTTCTCATTTTAAGCAAATTTTAATTTACAATGACTGTAATTTGGTGTTCCACTTTGGTGATATTCAATAACGCAAAGTTTTTAAAAGTTGCAGCAACACCAATGTGACTGAAATGCGCCCCCCCCCCCCTCCGTCAAATCATTGTCTCAACATTGTGTGCTGTCAGTTATCTCAGCAGCGCCTGATCAACATCTAATAAAATAACGTTCCCAGAATGTCTGTACTTACTCCCCCCCCCCAGAACATCACCATCTCGTCAACATCCAATTTAATTACGGCTCCACAATTTCTGCAATTACCCTCTAGCTGAACCATCTGTTCAACGTATCCAATTTAATGAGAGTTCCACAATTTCTGCACTTCCCCCATAACTGCACCATCTCATCAACGTCCAATTTAATTACCGTTCCAGAATTTCCTTCACTTGCCCCAAAAAACTCCAGGGGGAAAGAAAAAGCCTCGCTGAACTCTTCCCTAACAGATAGCTATCAGAAGGTGTATTTCTCTCCTCTTTGGAAGAGACGTTTCTTGCCTGGTCACAGTTGGTCCAAAGTTGGGCGTTTTTCGAGCATCTTTGGGCAGTAACTGAGATGAGGTGGCTGGACGTAAGAAGCCAGTTCGTGTCTCTCCGGTGCGGGGCTGCTGCAGCAACTTATTGTTTCGCTGGGTCTTCAGTCACCTGAAAAAACTGCAAAAAGATCACAGGAAAAAATCCAAAGACTCCCGATAGCCTTGCGTCATTTAAGTGTGCAAAAAAAACTCATTAAAAATACATTTCGTACATGTAGCACAAGTGTGTTGTTGCCTATATTAAATGCAGCTGATTCAAGTTCTGTGCTCAGAATCACAAGCTGCTCATCGGTTAAATGAGCGACTTTGCTCCTTTGGGTTTATTTCTTACCCACTCGTTTTTGTATATCGTTTCACTGAACCTAATTACTAACAGTTCACATTTACCACTAGGCTGCGCAGCCGCCAAACTGTCAGTATTGTACGTTAACCTAGTTCTTTTTGGGGTGGGGGAATATCAAGTTGACCATACGGTATATTCGTCGGGTTGTCCATACAGTCATCAAGTTGAGCATACAGTTATAAACTTCATCTACTGATTATTTCGTTAAGCGTCCGATCGTCTTGTTAAGCGTGCGATCATGAAGTTTCGCGTGCGGTCATTGAGTCGAGCTGCTGCGCAAATTTCGTCCTGTCTCATCCTCTTGGTGTTCAGCAACTAATTTTCTTCCTATCTATCTCTTAACATCGAGACAGAGCGACCAACAAAGCTAGTAAGCAACCAACATATTGTATACTATTATATAGTGATATATCATATTTTCCAATGAGAATTTATTAAAGACAACATTAATCCTATAACGTTACTACCAAAACAAATGCTTCATTATTCATTAGGCTTGGCGACTACCGTATATTAAACGTTTCTCTGTCACGGGACATTACTGTCAACACAAGTCTTTTATTCTTCATTATACTAAGTGATTGTCATGGCGTAACAGAACCAGAACAACTGCTTCATTAGCCAGTATTCTTTGTTATTACCGTCACTGGCGAGCGAGGTCTTTTTTTTTTTTTTTTTTTTTTTGTTTTGTTTTTCGCTAATGAGGAAAACGACTTCGGAAAGGAACATACTAGCGGGCTGCGGCTCAAAATCTCGAGTCTCTGTTGACGCAGCACTGGCATATCTTACCACTCTTGTTTGCTCGTGCTATATATACCGTTGAAATTTCCTTGCCGCCATAAAAATTAAGTAGTCTTAAACGCACCTCTGAATGTTTTTGTGAACTTTATCCGTGAAGAAGTTCAGTACTCAGTATAGAAAAATATCTGTATTTGCAAGTTATGTTTCGCCTCTTATAAAACAAACTGTATTATTTTTTGGAACAGGAAACGACTACGATGATCCGTTACGACAGTTTCATCTCTAATCTCTCCTCGGTATTTTCGAATGTTTTTCTATATACTTTTCGAGCCATTATAGATATTGCCCGTCATCTAGGCAACGAAGTTTCTAAAAGCATCTATATATAAACATATTTACGTCTCGGTGAACAGTTTTTTCTTCGGTTACGATGATTTAGGTGAAATTACGCATTTAAACTCGTTCGTTAATGTTATCATTTCTCTAAGTAAGAACACCAACTTATAACATAAATGCTTAACGAATATGTGAATTCAAAGGAGGTTTTTGAACCAATCCTGCTCTGCCAGAAATATTTCCCTTCCAATTTCTAAAATGCACTAAATTGCCCCTGGTACTCATACATAAATGATAAGTTCCGTAACGCTCAGCAATTTTATAAGCGCCCATACATGTCGCACAACATCACTGGCGCCCTTAAATGTCCAGTAATGTCTGTAGTGTTCATAATTGTCCTGCAAGGTCCATGGTGGTCGCAACATCCACCATACCCGTACATGATTACAATCGTCAGTGACTCTCACAAATGTTTGACAACATCCACCATGCTCATAAATGTTAAGCAACATCCATGGTGCCCATAAATGTTTTGCAACTTCCGTTCTACTACCCACTCCTCTCCACAACATCTCTTCACACTCGCAGCCCCCGTAAGACGCATGTGAGGAGCAAGAAATTCAATGAACCGTGCCCAGGTTCACTTGCAGTAATTGAGAGCTCACAGCGTTAAAATTGAAGCTATAGGCCTTACAATGCCAGACCTTTCTAAGGCCTAAACAATCTTAGGAAAGAAAGGTCTTCCATTAGAAAGATCCGAGCCTCCCCGATACTGTGAGGGATGCTGTAAATACAATCCGACTCTATCCACTGATTAGAGCTCCAGCTGAGCTGCACCGATACGAAATGGAAGGTCCTGGGCTCCGGCCTATCTCGACTGTATAGATAGACTTAAGGTTCATTGCGCAATAGAGGAAACCAATGAATTTGAGCCTTCAATTTAATCCTTCTCATAAACAACAGGAGTTCAGATTAAAACTAAACAGCATTAGATCAGGGACAGACAGATCCTCAGTGCCGATAGAGTGAATGATATCGTATGAAATTTTTTGAACTCTCAGCAATGCTTCGTATCCGGAAGCGCTTCGATTCTTTTTACATTCGCTATATTTTGAATTGAATGCTACCATTGTAAATGTTATTCTTACATCGCAGGAGCAACGAATAAATTATCTTGGCATCTACTGTTTTTTTTTTTTTTGTATGCACAGTATTATTAGATGAGAACTCTGCAAAGCGATCTCGCTATTCCCGATCATTATAAAATGGCAAGATATTGTCACCACAGTTGACGTATTATTTAGAACTGAGCGTACGAGCAACATTGCAATCTGATCACAAATGCTTAGCAGTTCCTACATTGACGACTGCAAAGTAGTTTTCCCTACATTGACGAATAACTTTACAACTCTATAAATGAACTATTCTGCTGTACTGGTAAGTACGTAGATATAACAATTTACCCACTTTGACGAATAATTCAGCAGCAGTTCGCGCTGCAGTGTTGCCACATATTTGTAGAAAAGGAAAAAAATCTACAGTTTGATGCTCCCCTCATTGAACATTATGACTAATGTATTGAGCCGCTGCGGCACCGCGCTGCTCAAGACCAGTACTGATCTGCTTACTTGGTGTGGAGCTTGTACATTATTAACTTTGTAGTTGCCTTTGATATCTAGTACACTATATTTTTATGCCTGTATAATGTTATCTCGCCAGTCCTGTAGATGGTACAGTTCCCGTTACCGCGGACCCCTACTAGGCCACCCTGGTTCGTGTAGTGCATAAGCCCCACTAAGGCCCAGAAAAGTTCATGGCAGCAGTCGACCAGAATTATTTCTTCATAGACGGAAGACTCGTATGACAATTGTGACCCTGGGACTCTTCCCATTGCTGGTTAGGTTAGTGTCCTCGCAGTAGCCTAGAAGTGGCAAAAACATTTGCGCTGTACTCCCGAGCTTCAGCAACTCACCTCCCTGGCTGGAAATAGCGATTCCAGACCACTAGCGAGGCAGCGTCCCTAACTGCTGTATTAAGTACTTGGCAGGTATGGTACACGTAAGCACTGAAGGGGCAGAGCTGCACGTACCCTGGTTGTGTGCAGCAGGGCCTCGTTGTCGAAGCACCGCACATGGGCTGACATGAAAGTGATATCGACTGGAGCCACGCGTCTGAACTTAAGTCAAAAACGTTGTTCCCCACGCTTGGGATCGAGTTTTATGTTTTAAATGCAAATTTATTACTCCTTGGTCAGCCTAAAATTCGGCAGTCTCAACTTTATTTGTGTGTGACTAACACCTGCACGCCCCCCATAGGGGTGAAACCAGCGCCCGTTCCTCAGGTTCCGGACAAGTTAAAGCTTTTAAGCTTCACTTAAGTCTATTTGCCGTGATGCCAGTCGATGACGAACTCTCTGAACTACAAGAAATGTACCAGGCACTGTTGACTAAGCGGGTATCTGCAACCCGGAAAATAGTTATTTTAAGTAAAACATTATCTCTTCATCTGAGGGTCCATAATGTTCCTCTACCTTTTGGTAGAGTCTGTCTTTCAATCGATAGAGTCTCGTTACCAAACTGTAAAGAAATTTTTTAGCACATGATGTTACTGAGCATGCCTAAAGTTGTAAAATAAAATAATCAACGAATTTCACCGACAGAAAATTGATAGTCGAGCAGTTAGTGTGGCATGATTAAATAGAGTGCATCTCTCAGATTCGTCTGTCTTGAGGAAGCTGGGAGCTTTAAAATGTCAAAATACAGAAGTTTTTCCAATTTTTACATTGCAAAATCGAACCTTTTCGCTAAAGATCTTGCTTATCGAAGGAAATAGTTTCCATAAAAATTCGTGCGTAAAAAGACTAAGTTTTGTATTGAATAGAAAAGCCAGCTCTGGTATAGTTCTTGAAGTTCGAGTGAAGTTTTTGGTATTATAAAGTTTTAACCCACGGGAGTTTATTAGCAGAACGACTGTTGGTTACTCTCTACTTGCTGGTTCCCCTTCAATGCAGTTTTTGAAGTGATGTTTTACAAAAAAGTGTTTTCCTTCGAAGCTGTAGTTCAGTTTTTGAAGTGATGTCTTAAGAAGAAGTGTTTTCCTTCGTAGCTCTAGTTCATTTGCAAGATGAGAGTTCGTGAATAAAATTTTTATTCAGCCTTGCGTGCCGATTGAAATAATGACAATTTTATGTTTTCACGACGGACTCCTTGTCCGCCGTGCAACATTGTTGCGTTGTTTGTAATGTCTCAGAACATATACAGTATAGTGCTTTGCATATTAATTTTATTAAGGTGTTCTCAAACTCCTCCGTGGTTGTGCACTACTGTTACGTTTATTTTCGTGCTTCAGAACATCTCTTTTGCTTGGCATTTCAATTGTACTTTAGGTGTTTTCGAAATTTTTCACGGTTGTGTACAACTGTTACATTGTAGTGGTTCAGAACCTCTATTTCGCTAGGTATTTCAATTTTACTTCAGGCGTTCTCGAAGTTGCAGATTAGCTATCACTGAATCTCCAAGGGAAGTAATTGGCCCTGAAACAGCTGTGACTATCTTTTTTACCAAAACCGAATCTTGCCCCTTATTGTATAGCAAAATTATGGACAGAAACTCAGTTCCCAGGGAATTTTTCGGCATAATGGACGTGGGAGAACATGTTCTTTCGAACTTGTAATGAATTTCCTCCACTCTATACGTAGGTCGCTTTATGCATAGCCTGATTAGGGATGTGGGAAGGCGACGTTACATTTTTAAAATTTTAGTACAGCTTTTTATGTCCTCCAAGCGCGTGTATAATGTGATGTACAAGTACTTAGTCCTCATTAACCGGAGAGTGACTGATGGACTATTTTGACTACAGGATTAGTATAGTGCAGCGGTATCCGGGGAGGGGGGGGGGTGGAGGGGGTGCATATGAGTCGTCGCATCTCCTGTTGATTCACGCACAGGCTCCTAACCTGTTTTTGATGTTTGAGGCCACTCTTATGAAAACATTTATTGCTTCTACCATATGTGGACAATGCAGTTTAATCGCTATTAAGTTTCATTTTAAGAGGTTAAATTTGTGCTTCATTAAATTTTCATGTTATTTCTAAAAATAGCTTAATTCTTGGAATAGTTTCTCCCTAATGACACTTTTTGCATCATGGAAAACGTTACATTTCTTAATGCTAAGTGCAGCATATTACCAAGAATTCGGTGCACATAGGCCTATACATTGAAGGTAAGTCAAAAATTGATTTAAGTGAGGTAAATTTAACTATTTAAGTCGTTTTTAAACCAAGTTTCGTTACAGTTTAGAAAACAAATTACCGTGCAACTCCTTAAACAGTGAATCCCAAAGCAGAGAAGGTTCCAGAATTGGAGAAATTCAAGAATCGAATACAGTTTGTTCCGCTATCTGCCGAGAATCGTACAATAGTCGATACTCTATTGAATGACTAGCAGAATGGTGTGGCAATTTGTACCGTAGGTACCTATATAAATATACTACTATTGTAATAGTAGTCCTGGACTACAGCACAACTTTTCCTCATCGCATTAGCTGAAGAAAACTTCTTACTAGTGTGGCAGAAACAGATAAGCTGCAATACTTTTCTATTCTAAGATGAGGCTTCTTTTAAAATGACACAATACTTCTGTTTACGCGTTACCCTACCTACCTTTGACACTTTGGAAGTAGTACGGACTAGGTCTTGATAGTATTATGCGTGGCATCCGCCATGTGCGGATGCTGCGGCGCTCAAACGTGTTTCTAATATAAAATTTTATCATTTCTGCTGCTCATACAATATAAAAGCACAAAAATCTATTTGCAAGTATAACCTGCAATTATGGATTATAACTATCTACGCCGTTAACTTACGTAACAATTGCATTTCAATACTGTCTGTTGGACAGATCTTCAGGAAGCATAAATTATGTTTCAATATCCACTTGGTAGTTAATCTCATTCCTCTGACGAAGCTCGTGGCAGTTTTTTCAATTCAGCTACGAAAGTTATGAACATTTTGAGGCTTGGAATTTCTATTTCGATGTCTATGCATCAAATGAGATTTGATAGGCGGCAGTAGACGGTGACTTACGCCACGGCCATCTATGAGCTACCGCCATTATGTCAGTATGATATACATTTATAGTTGGACAAATCCTCGTAATTATTGGCAAAGAGTTCATCCTCACATTACGTAGCAAATATCTTGAATCATCCTCTTATTTACGTTGCAACGGGTTGGGTCATCCGTACATTTACCGGGATGACTCGCCCTCACATTGCGGACTATAGGTCCCTTATTTTCCCAAAAGGCTTTTATTGATGCTACAAGATTAGTTCCGATTCCCTGGCAGCGGTTTTTCCGTCGAACTGCCCCACAGAATTCCATGAAATGAACTTCACTGAGTTTATCCCTTTGGATTGTCAATTAGTGACAAACGTCTACACTCGGCGGCGCTCCAACGCACTTGCGTGGCGCGGTGGTGTTTGCATTGCAGGGTTCGAGCGCTGGTCATCCCTCGGTTCTCTCCTGTTTCGAAATTGTATGCGAACAGAAAATTAGTTGTCGTCGTAGTTATGTAAACAAAGTTATTTTTTATGTTCTAGATAAAGTTTACTTCTGAGCCTGTATATGCATTTCGAGAAGTACACTGTGAAATTTGAAAATTGCGTGGTTTTGTTTCTGTGGCTAATACTTCTGTCTTAGTTGCCCTAAGGCGATCTAGATTAAACAATATTTATCGAATTACAACTTTATGTATCAGAAAAACACTAAGGGCTGTAATTTCATTTTTCAAGTTGTTTTCTGTGTTGATTTCTTGAGTTCTTCATTGCTTAAGTCGGTGAATACCTGTGTATACAGTCCGTTAATGTATTACTGTAACGACACAGATTGAATGGGTGCACCTATACCATCTACTCTAATACTTGCTCATAACAGCAGTATATTCGGCGACATTTTAGTAACCCAGGTCTGTAGCCGTGGATATCTCCAACATCGTACCTAAGATTGTGTTTTTTCAGTACCCTACAGAGGCCACTGCCCTTGGGCGTTTTGTTGTCCACAGTCAGTGGCGGTACATTCCTTCTACACCAAACCTAAGACAAGAAGAACTGGATCAGCACACTGCGACGACCAGGGCTCGGAAGCAGTGCCTCACTGCGACCCACACATTGCGACACTGGAATGCTCGTCACGTCTTACTGAGTTACTCTTGTCGCCAAATGGAGGCTGTTCTCTAGATGCGCCCGAACTTGCTACAGAGGACCGTAGTATCGGCAGTACTCAATGGAAGCTCAGTGAGATTCCTGGAAGAGATAATGTGTGCTGAAGAGCCCAGGAAGTCGGAAGCTCCGAGGTCTGCCTCAGTTGTACTGGCTACAAACACTGAAAACGCCATGAACTGTATGTTTAATCCGTAATAATGAATGCATCGTGCTCCCCTTAGCTGCTTCTGCCAATGACTGTAGGAATTGTCATCAATTCATAGGTAACTTATCATTTGTTAAATCCAAAAGTAAGGTTCCAGTCAACGGCGTATATTCGTGTGCTAAACAAACTCCCTAACCAATGCCTTATCATGTTCATCTGTCCTGTTGCCGGCCACCGACTTTATGATAATGACTAAACTATCGTCACGTTCAAACAGCCAAATATCCTTCAATTGCCAGCCTATTTAGCTTTGGTACGTAGATACATTTTGTTCCTGGCAATTGGTGTAAATTACCGGCAAGCATCGAGGTACCTACTAATACAGTATATTTGATGAAGAAAGCGTACCAGTGGCATCGTTCGAAAATATATACGAAATATATTACCCTTGATGCATTATACTGGTAGTTACCATATGTTCGCTTATTATTATGTGTATTTTGGGTCAGGTAGTTTCTAATTATGACTGTTCGTACTTCAGCGTTTGATCCCTTCAGTGTTTAATATTCTAGCTACGGTTCAACTGTGTGGGGTCTGACTTCGTTAACCTTCCTCAAACTATTTGTGATCAGGCAGTGCACAACCCAACATGCCCGTCACCGTTAATTCTGTACAAATGTTGCTTATATAACCTACAAGGTTTGGATTACTCGATACCTTCTTGCTGCCTCTGTTGGAGTATTGCTCAGACAGGACCGAACTGTCGAACTGTTTACTGGACCGAACTGCCGATTCAGCTAGCCGGCTGTGTACCCAGAATGATTTGGTGAACGGTTGTTCGGGTTGGTGAACGGTTGTTCCGGTGTCTCTTTGGGAATGGGCCTATTGGTTCGTCTACTGCCGCCCATCTAATCTAATCTTATCCCATGGGCGGAGAGTTACTTACCTTTGCTTGTTTAACGCGCTTTACTACAAGTGGTTGCATTCCTTGCATGCGCCCATGTTCTCAAGGTCTTTCAGAGAAGCATACCAGCTGCGTGTGACGTGCGGCACATCATTTCACATAGCAGACTCTCGGATGGCACAGACGTCACTTCAATTGGTGTTTATCCCACAGCTGTGTTGAAGTGGATTTCGATGCCTTATGCCGTGAGCAGCCGAGCAGGTATGCAGGCGTTCAAGTCAGTCTTGAATGGCTTTCTGATTGATTTTTCTAAGCAATGCTTCGGGTGGTCTGGGGTTGCTCAATGCTTCATTTGGGTCCTATACCCTTCTCTTGACACTTGAGTGTGCAGTTTAAAAGCGTGGCAGGCACTGTAGACGTATGCTCGTTATATGATCTGTGAAGTGGTTTGCAATAGCAAATGCCAACCAAAGATGTGCGAAGGAATAGAGCTCAAATGTAATGTCAATAGCCAATGCCGGCAGGATTCATGGTCACGTCTAAGAAGTAGTCTCGAGGCTCACCCGGTCTGAAGCCACCTCCCTCCCACCAGACTCTACTGACAAAGCCGGGCTTCAAGAGAGCGAAGAGTTGAGGAGTTTCAAGAACTTGAGTGAATTCCAGCAATTGAACTGACAGCGACTTTATATCTGCTTCTCAGAACCTAATTCAGCAGCAGGCGATGTGTCGATGGAGTCAAACTTGATATCGCCATGCATTTACCAACCAGCTGCTTCACTTGGCTGAAGCTCAATTGGAAAGTATGTGGGAGGATGTTGGCAACACCATAACTTTTGGCTTTCATTAGAGCGATACACCATTATCGAGTTTTAATATCTGCAGCTGTGCGTTTCTTCCTGTATATAAGAATGCCGTGTATGGGCCATCTTCAAATTTTGGCAGTTTTTATGTAATAATTCAAGCCGGTACACTGAACTGTGATTATCACGAATAAGAAATGTTTCTATTGGGCTTATGTACATACGAATTCCTGCAAAATCCTAGTTGCAGCATCCAACGGGGGATAAATGTTATCATAAAACTAATACTGCGGCAAAGAAGTATTACTTCTAAAGAAATACTGAGCTAGTTTTCATAGAAGTAAATCAATTCTAACTTACACAACAAGATATGTAGCTGTTGAAAACGCACTGTACTTGTGCTCCAAATGATGGCGTAACTTTTCAAGCCCTGTCCCACAGAGCTGAAGTCTGTATCAAAACCCGTTCATGCACTAACCCTAGATGTCTCTTGCTATGTATTCGGGGACATATGGACTTCCCTAGAGATAGGTTGTGTTTTTGTATTTCTGGTAGCAGAGATAGTTGCGGTTCAGCTTGTACCGATGTAATATGATATTTGATGTCTAGGCATATTATATTTTCTATCAGTTACAAAATAAAAAGGGATCCTGTGTGGTAAGCGTTTATGAACATATTATTAAGTAAAGGAATATAAAGCAACAGCAAACAAAAGTTGTGTGATCTCCCTTCCTACACAATTCATTTTTACAAGTCATTTTTTTTAATGGGAGGTCCCATCTTCGATTCCCGGCTCTACTTGATCTTAAATTGTCATTTATGTCAAATTACATTAGGACCGGCTATAGGTACTGTAGGTCCCAGTATGAATAATGTTTGTCGTTGATGGAATCAGCACCTATTATATTTATCGATTTTTTTCCGCCCGTGTATTAAAGTTTTTTTTGTCTGCTCAGCATTATCCTAAAGAGAAATTAAGTCACCATAGTCTGTCAAAAATTCGTAGTATTTCTCACTCCCTATAAAATTATAACTGAACATTGCGACACCGCAATGCCTTCAGCAGGCTTAGGATGAGCCTTGCCGTCAGGTTAATTCGTTTCGCACATCCCGTGCAGTGAAGATCCTCGTCCTCAAGAAGACCCAATAGGTGAGGGTACCTAAGACCAGGACAGACGTCGGGAACATCGTCACCGCCCACTGTAATTCCTTCCTGCTTCCGACTTTGACTAACAGTTTTCTTACTGTTTATCCTTTTCTTTCCTGACTTGATGTACGCATGCGCGGTGTTCGCCTGTGCTTGGGCTTCAGTAGGTTTTTGTCACACTGCATATCTCTTATTCCTTCCTCTCCGTGCGCTATCATCTGTCGGGCATGGGCAGGCTTTAACCTTTGCGATAACTCCGGAAGTAAAACCGCCTTTGGGGGCTTGTTTTCCTTGTTTTTTTATATATACAAACGGAAAGTAATTGGTTCCTCTCAGAGCATTTGTTTGCATTTAAAAATAGTTATAGTAATAGCAATAATAAAGTTCATGTACAGGCCCAAGTTTAAAATTTTTCCTACGAAGGATACATCTGTGTTTCAAGAAGCAGCTAAAAGTTTCAATTGTGTTCACTGCAAGGCCTCTTGGTAATGCATATCAACAATTTAAAAATTGTGACAAGTATCCCCAGCAGAATCACGAGCAAACGATATATCTTGCGAGGAACTCTCAACTTATGGAACCAGAGTCGTCAGATGCAGTAAATCCACAGCCCGCAGCACAGCGTAACCTCACACGACAAAAACAACACCAACTTTGAGCCGCTTCCCACTGAAAACAACATTGACTAAGCCCGAACAGACATCGTCAACACACCCCGTACTGTTGCCCAGACATCCTCACCTCTACTTTGCTAAAGAAGACTCTTAGAAGCTGATGTGGTATCTCATGTCAGTTCATTAATTCTTCATGTAGTGTGGTACCACCATACTTGACCAGTGCAAATAGTGGTATTCATACGGGAAATCTGAGATGAAGACAAGCATTAGAGGGCCAAGAGATTGAATCACTCGTCCCAACAGAAGAAATGCAATTTAAATCTGTGACCTATCGTCATCTGGTGCCGCGATAATTGCGCATAATAAACGATAACGGTAGTAAGAGCACGCCTATTAATCATGGTAAATATTACCTCCGCCAAAGAAATTATATTTCTGCCGTGGTTTCATTCTCTGTCAACCTATTAGCGACATAACTCAGAATATTATGGACGGATCTTCGTGAAATTTACAGGAATAATTAGAATTGTCCAGAGGAACAGATGATTAAATTTTGTTTATTGTCCATCTGTACAATCGTCTTTTATCCTTCTGTCTGCTGTTTTTCAGCAACGTACATAACTCGAAAAGTTACGGACGGATCTTTATCAAATTTGCAGGGAGCGTTACAGATGCCACAAAGAACCGTTGATCAAGATTAGATGCTGATGATGGTGATGATTTAGAAGAAATCCTGAAGTTCTGGACCGTCTTGAAATTGTGATTAGCATTACGTTACTTAGTGAACATCTGCGCTCTCGGAAGGAAGCTCCAGTCTAGGAATGGTTAACTGACCAACTTTATCTTGTTCATTGACTGCATGCATTTTGCGTGCACTTTGTCACTTTTGCTAGCCGCAGAAAATGCTCATCCCGGAACTGCTCTCATTAACCTTCACGTAATTCAAAAACTGTTGTTTTATTGTCATTTAAAGGTCTGCATGTCGCATTTATACTTGTCAAAAGTCAGTGTATTCCCGATAGCGCATCAGCCGTGAGGGCTTAATAATTCAGTGTGTTAATATACTTCTTACAATGTTGCGAGTCTGTACGTAATTGCTCAGCAGATTAGTAAGTTTTTGCGTCGTTACGTAACGCATTTTTGTCATTGATTTTTTAAAAATTAATCGTTTTTAATAATGAACATGCCCAAGCTCAGGAAATTGTAGCGCTTTAGTCTCTACATCAATGCAGCTTGTTCATAGTGCGTCACAATGCATTTTTTTTGGGGGGGGTCATTGCATCTTTAATTGCCGGAACATTCACTAATAGCAAATTTACATGCTGGTGTGCTGTACTTAATGGTGCTTAAGCGTTAGCAGTTTCATTGTTTCTCCCTTCATTTTGCACTTTATTGTATCAATTATTGAGGTTCCTGTTGCATTTCATTATTTCTACTACAACTGCTGCTTTTGTTTTTCTGTGTTGGTCCGTTAGAGTAAGCGTGTCCAGAGGCTTGTTTTCGCGACTGGAACAAGAACAGTGCTTGTACCGACGAGTTACTGTTTCAATATTGTGCTCCTTTTGTTTGTAAATGAAGTGTGTTTCTCGTGATCTGCTACTGTGTTAGAGTGAACTGTTAATATAACTCTTGATTTGCTTTCTTTTTGAACTGCACCCCTTTTATGGAGCAAATGCTCTTTAGATATACTGCGTTTAACACTTGCATATGGACTTCGCGTATACTAGCTTGTAAGCGTAATCAATTCTAGTACACTTTCATTATGAACGTGCAATTAATTTTTAAGCAAATTCTAGTTTAATTTTCTACTCCTCCAGACAGTATGCCTCCACCTACCAGCGTGTGGAAGCAATTTCACCTACACATCCTCATATTTTTGTCACTTATAATGCGCCTGCTCACCAAGTTCCAGTTTAATTTTATACACCTATCGACGGTAATGTAGTTCCCGAGCTGCATTACCTGCTAGCGTGTGATAATAAAACGCTTCCTAGAGCTTCTCTGCTCGCCTTGAGCCACAATTCATCTGCCAATAAAGAGAGTTCTGCCTTCAAGGCATCGATCCAAGACTCAGGAGTCGGTAAGTCAGTAAATGGAATTTCATTAGATTGTGCTCGCTTGGAATGGCAGCGTCGTAACTCGTTCTTTTCGGGTCACACTTCGCTCGAACTTTGGTAGAGGTTTAGGTAACTCGAGGTTGGTTGGTAGGTTAAGCTGTGCTGTGATTCTTCGTGCTTTTTGAATCTAACGCTGGTCGAACTTCAGCAACAGCCATGGTAGCTCTTTAGTTCGATGGTAGGCCAAACGGTGGATGCAATATCTTGTTTTTTTTTACCACTTTCTGCTGGAACTCTAGGAGCTATCCATGTAACTTGAGGTTTGCTTTCTCAGCCGAGCTAATTCCCTAGTTATGGATGTTTATGTAAGTTATGGTATCAGATATAATTGTGGTTCTCTCAAAATGGTTGATATACAATGTGTAGGAACTGGTTCACTTTGATGTGCTGGATAAATTTTTATGCGTACCTACGTGAGTACAGAGGGCATTTTATTGAAAACAAGAATGCGTTACACTTAGTCATATTATTTTTTTTTTCTACACCAGAGTGTAAGTTTTTTCCTGGTCTTCAAGAAACGCGTAATTAATTTACTTTAAAGATCTGTCAACTTACAGTAATATATCTACGACTTACAGAAAACTGCCGCAAAGTCTTGATCCAACTTCTCTCAGCACTCATACGTTGACGAAAAGACCATTTATTATGATGGCGAAGAAGTTTTCTCCCTAATTTCCTCTAGCTACATTGCTTGCATTGGTTCTTGAGCCGTGACATGAGAGGTGACGTGCAACAGTGCTATTTCTTACATGCCCAACCACCAAAAATCGCTAACAGAAATTTTGTTTTCTCCAGAGCCGGATTAAAAATTATTTACTTCTGGGCGGCCAAAAAATCTGTTACAGCTCTTTAATATGCCTGCTATGTGTGTTCTTAAATTATTATTTGCTGCATGCAGGTTAAAGTCCACCAAGATAATTTGCTTTTGCGCAGTGCATTTGTTACATTATTGAGTCAGTTACTTGTGGCCGCCGCCGCCGCCATCCTTCCATCGAACTGGCGACCAACTGCTGCCCAACCGCTCTCGTACCCCTGCCCTATACAAGATGCTGATACACGGTTTTTCGCGCAACGATTTGACGTGTAGAACCGACAGTGAGCCTTTATAAACATTTCTGTGTTTATAAAGCCACCTTTGTATATTTTCAGCTAAGCTTATTGCCCAACCTAGTTATACCAAAACTAACCTAACTGCACCTGAATTAGCCGGATCGTACCCAACATAATCGTGATAAATGACTGAAGCACTTAATTTGACCTAACTTGACACGCCTATTCTATTGTAACCTAACACAAATTTTACTGTCTCCGTGCTCTGTGATGAGTTATACATGGGGGACCTGATTTTGTAGCAATTTCTTCTATCCCCAAGGTACCAAACGTTGGGGCCAATTGTACTATTCCGGGGGGATAGACTTGAAGTATGGTTTCCGCACCTGCTTCAATCTTTGCAAAAAAATGAGGCAAATAATAAAGATATCAAAGCATACAAGCACAGATAAATCCATAGATTACTACTTAATATTGTGTTTACGATTATTGGATTTATGGCTAGAAAAATTGCAGTCAACCACGAGCGTTTAGCAAACTTTCCCCTCGGATTTATGGCTTCAGAGAGTGGCAGGCAGACCATCATCGAGCATTATCTCGCCGGGTCGATTCACACCGCAAGCAATCATTACGACTGATCTATTATGATGCGTCAGGTCTCAGTATCCTGTTGATGGTCTCCTACTGACGCAGACTGATGACCGAACTGGGCCGAAGAAAACTCTCATTAATGCTAACCGGATGAACGTTGCGTAATTGGCTCCTGAAGCTGCCCGGAACAATGCGCTGCCCACGTTGTATTTGGCAAATATCTAATGTCCGTTAAAAAAAACGCATGTTTTGCCTATTATGGTACACAGAAGGCTCACTTTTCCTCTACATGAAATATCATTGCTAATAAAGAGCTAGAGGTAGTGAAACTGGTACTAAGCTCTCCCGGGTATACCTGGTCTATAGTAAAGCTGGTCACTAACTTCAGGAGGTATTGCTCAATTTCTTTGTTACCAACCATGCTTAAGAATGATATAACTTAGCCATGTCTAATGTAGGTAATGTACATAATTCATGGGACTTCCCAAGTAACTCTGTCATCAGCGTTGTTTTGACCTCTCTGTTTATTGCTTTGGTGAACTTTCGGTTCTGCACGACAGATATCATTTCCATCATAATGTGTTCCGTTCGGCAATCAAAGCTGAAGTCCTGGCACGATGTTCCCACGCACATTGTCTAAATTCCGATCTTTATTACCTCTGAGGAGGAGGAGGAGGTTATGTTTTTGCCTAAGTTTTATCTACAAGATAACTCAGAAAGTTGGGGACGGATCTTCATGAAATTTCCAAGTATTGTTTGGTACATTGGGAATTCAGAAAAGATTCTTAACTTTTTTTGAATATCTATTCAACTGTTTCTTATTTGTAGCGATATAAATGGAGAACGTTATCAATGCATTTTCATGAAATTTGCAGTAAATGTAACGATGACCAAATGGTCAAATTTTTGTGATGACCTGTAATGACTTTACTAATCTTGTTAAAGGCCTGCTTTGAACAAAGAGCAGCAGTTTCCCTTTGCCAAAGGACTTCTCTAATTTTCTTAGCTTAGAAAATTGCACGTTAATAGTTGTGTTCATGGTCAATTATTGTGTACTTTCTAACGTAATTTCCTAAAACATTTTGATTTCCATCTGTGGTAAATTTTTCAGATGATCCACAATAAATATGTTCGCCTATCATTTTCGAAAACTCGTACGAACTGCTTTGATAATCTCCATTTTTCTATACTGCATTCCATTGTTTGCACTAAATCAGTGTGTAGATATCAGTACAAACTGATACTGGCTTTCATATGTTGTAATACTTATTTTTAACCATTTTACATTGTACAGTGTACGTATTTCGTTCATTCAAAGGTTCTCAGTGTCCTTCATTCATTATCCTAAGCATTGACCTGCTACGACAATTTCTTTCAGATCTTTCGTAGACTGTTGCCCTTCATGATTGCCACATTTTATCGCCCTCTTATATTTCTATTTGTATATTTATCTAACAATTTGCACGGTGCATACTTCATTCCTTGGATGGTTCACATTGTTTATGTTCTATTATCATCCTTTAGGACCCCTTATGAGCTACGGGCGGCAGTCTCCTCTTGACAAGTCCTGTAATTTGGCCGGTATGAGACACGGTCGTCCGGGCCGCGTATATAGAAGCGCCTCCCTGTCATCATCGCTGTCATAATAAGGTATGAAAAGAACAGTAGGGCCTCATTTCTGCTCGGGATTATCAGTTTAGCACTAAAATCTCAACTTTTGGTCGAACGTACCTGAGGCCTTTTACTTCCAGGCGGCAATGGGTAGACACAGAGAGCGAACGGCTCTTGTGCTGGGCATCTTGAAGCTTTTCATTAAATGTGTAAAAAAATATGCCCTTCTTGTGTCATTGTAGTGTCTTAATTAATCTATAAACTGTAAATTCCGAAAAACTGTGATATGCATCCCATAACATGCGTGTACAATACATTTTACTTCAAACTCTAAAGCGCATACCTACTGCAATAGTACATAAATTGAATCATGCAACTGAAGCTTCCATGAAATTGTAACGTTGATAGAACTATAACGCAAGGAAGCTGTAAAATATGTGCGCTGTGTCAAACTTTCTTGGTTTCAAATACAAGTATTTTTCAGTCTATGTGCTGGTTTTGGATATTTCCCTTAATTATGAGGTCATAATCTGTTTTTTTAACCGTTGTCTCGCCACCGTTTTAAACAAGACTTCCCACGAGAACTCAAAACATCCATGGCGCACCGTTTTAACTTGAGAGTAAGTAAACAGCACCTTCCTGTCACGCAATTATCGCCGAAACAGAATAGCCTGGATCAAATCGCAAATGGTAGGGCACAAATGCTAATCTCAAAATGTAATGGGCTAAAATCCGGGTATCACCTATAGTGCCTTTACCTCACAGTTTTTTTTATTGCGCAGCCATTGCTGAATTGTAACGGGCTAATATTAGGTCATCAGTGTCCCACAGCTTCATGTCTCTCAGTAAGTACTAAATGTTACTTGTATTAACTCTTCATCTCGCAGTTATTACTGCACTGCAAGAGGCAAATATTAGGCTATCAGGCACCTCAGCTTCTTATCTCGCGTGCCCCACTAAGCCTCGTTACGAAGAGAGATGAAGAAGATTGTGCTCCAAAGATTTATGAATGCCAGTAAATCTTTTCGCTTCAACAACCTGCCTGGACCATCGAGGAAATATGGCCGCTCAACATTGTTAATGTTGTGAAAAAATTCCCATTGCGTCTCTACGTATTACGACGAACTTGTGGCCAGACAGATTTATATCCCTTCCAGTTACTGAACATCCATCGAAATTTTCCGCATACGGCTCGTAAATTTCAGCAAACCCTTCCGAAATAAACATTTCTGATGCTTCCCAGGACCTGATTGGTCACCAAAGCTTTAATACTCTCTAGAATGCTATAACCGTGCATCTACATTATAATAAAGGCCAATATATATGTATCTGTTTATTTGTTTGTTTGCTTATTTATATTTACAATTTCTGTCACGCTTTAAGAAATCATGAGAAAATTAGGCCAGGTTATAGGCTGTCCAGCTTCGTTGAAATGTGATTAGTAGAAAATAGATCAGGATGCAGATAATGGCAAGAGTATAAATGGGAATCTTATATTTGAATGCACTTCTTGCATTCAATAAATAAATTCAATAAATGAAGATATATACTGCTTCTCTTAGCACTCTGTTGCTCGCTAATTTGTACTCTTTTCTAAGTTAGTTCACATTCAAATTTCAGCTGCTCTGAGTTCACGCTGAATTAAAAGTAATTGAGAAAATAATTATTGAATTTGCTACAGGTATGTCTGTGGCACGTGCATCTGCTTGCTTGGCGCTCATAGCTACCTCTATTGTCCTTAATTTGTTCATTCTTTCGTAAGAAAAATCTAAGTTTTGGACGCTGGAGAGTTCCGGAAACCTCGTCATGCTATTTCATCCTACAAATATGTCAAGTAAACAGAGTATACAAGTCTTTGAAATGCAAATAAAATAGACTACCAGCCTTAGAATGAAATAAAAGCCTTCATGGGAAGTTCATTTTTAACCCGTTTTACGGAAGATATCGGAGTAATAGGAAGGGGAGCCGAGCGCGAATTGGAAATCCCTGAATAGGGGAGCGAGTGAATATATTAAACAGATTGAAAAGCTTCAAACTCATGACTCGTGCTTTTGGATAGCTGCTTCGATACTTCCTGCTGACCCAAATTACTGTTTTCTTGGAAAGAGCGCCATTTGCTGAGAGAAAATCCCGTAGCTTCTTGTGTGGCCTCAGAAGTTGTCAATTATATTGAAAGAAGTTTATGGACACCTGTATTATAATATAGTCATTCGTTACTCACGTCGCTTAGAAAGTAGTTTTCTCGAGGCTACAATGGGTCGCTTGTCGTTATAACGATCTTATCTAAGGCTCTGGATGCTTCTGTTCAAGCCCAGCAATCTTGGTGCACCAGAAGTGCACCATGAACGAAGGGCCTCTCGTTAATGACACACTTATAAATATTTTTTTACGCTTTGGCAAAGTTCATGACGTCTTTGGTTTCCCATTTCTTAAACAAACGCGGTCTTTGTCCAAGATTATTTCTTCATTTGTTCACTACTCTTGAACTTCGCTTTTATTAGTTCTACGTCACCGTCGGTGTCGTATCGCTTGGATATAGGTTTTAACCACGTTTTCACCTAGACTTGAAGCACGTATGCATTGTTGTCATATCTTGTTATACCTCATAGTCGTTACTTTTGAATATGTTTGAATTAACGTCGATGTCTCGACCTTTCGGTATCCTCATTTAGCAATATTTGCGTGGCCGTTTCTCCTACTGCAGAAGAAACGAGTGGCGCAACCAAGTCTGATCTAAAAGTTTGTGATTGTCCGTTAAAACCGAATATTTATACCAGTCAACCACTGTGGCGCTTTTGGACCGGAACTAAGGGATGACGTTTGGACACAAGAAAGTGCGTGCATAAACAACGATGTTGTGACGTCAATGTCAGACCGCAACATATGGATGACGCCGATGTATGCTTCACTGTCATCCCTTTACCATTAACCTTACGGAATGTTTGCGGCATAAACAACGATGTTATGACGTGTCAGACCGCAACAAATGGGTGACGTAAACAACTCTGTTATTCCCTAAGTTTGAGATCTCGCCAGAGCTTCAGCCTTTATTCTTGGAGGAGTTTGAAGTGCTCTCAAACTTTGCAGTGCTGCTTGAAAATGGGGAAATTAAAAAACTAGAAGGCGTTTAACCTTTCTTGAATTGGATAATCACGAGGCCATGAGTGGTTGGGAAAGCGATACCACGGACCTGTGCACAACAACAATGCTCTCATAGCGTTCGCTAACCAGTTCCATTGGATATAATGCAGCACGTGACCCGACTGAGCAAGATCTCGAGAGGCATCGGGCAGGCATGCTGACGATGCTGGGAGCGGCGTTATGGAGTAATGCTTAAAAACTTAAATTGCCGTGGCATTGACTGTTGTGTGATACAGAAATAAACGATAAGGTATACATTATTTGGCTGTCGAATTACTGTAAGCAATGTTTCTGCTAGCTTGAAGCAACAATAGTACCGGTAGCTTAGACGACAGGTCTTCAGGTTGCCCCCCCCCCCCTTCCCCCGAAACTCAGTGGTTCGTTGCAGGAAGTACTCGCGTCTCCTGCAGGGTGCAACTGTGCATTTCAAAGGGCCCGATGGTTCTGTTGTTGCATATTTAAACGGCACTTCCTCAATATTCGCAGATTTTTATTTGACCGCAATGGGAAATATTTTTCTTTTCTTGCATATTAAACTAAAGCACTCTGAGAGCGCTTACCTTCGCCAAGCGAGGCAGTGTTAACGAAAATTTCAAATTGGTCTTGAAATTACGATTTCTTCTTTGTCATCAGCAAAATTGGTCATTTGCGCCCCTTGGCAGTAATAACAGCTCTTGTAATTTTCTTGAAGATCCGTTCGTATATTTTTTACTTATTTTCTGACAAACGTTAGTCAAAAACTAACCGACCTTCAAAAAACTGTAGTCTTTGGTGCCTTTCAGTATTTCTAACATCTACTGCAAATTTCATGAAGTTTCATTTATAACTTTTCGAATTATACTTCTGATAATCATTTTTATAAACATTAGTCCACCACATAAACGGACAAACCGATCATCACCAAAACTTGGCTATTGGTGCCTTTTAACAGTTCTAGCAATTCCTGCAAATTTCATTAAGATCCATTGTTTACTTTCTGAGTTATACTGCTGGCAAACATTTGACAAATAGTCAGTCACACAAACTGGCAAACCGACCATAGCGAAAATGTGGTCATTTGTGCCTTTTAATATGTTTAACTATTCCTACAAATTTCATCAAGATCCACTCATAACTTTTTGAGTTATGTTCTGACAAACATAAAAACAAACGTACTGACAAACATTAAAACACACGTGCTGACAAACAAACAGATGAATAGATCACAAAAATTTGGTCGTTTTCTCCTAGTGATAACCCTAACAATTCCCGCAAATTGCCCTCACGGGTATATTATGACGGGCCCTATCCCTGTCATAATATATATGGGCCTTACGACGCCAGGGGCAAACCTGAGTACCTTTTCCGCTGGAGACTTGCATCTGGCCGCAGTTCCTGCAGACGAGATTAGTTTTGTAAAGTTAGGTAGGTTCTCTATTTCCTTTTCTGTTCCTCAAGGTGGGCTGTCGATCGAGAAGGCGCAACTAGTCCGCGGGATTTCTCTCATCTCTCTCGTGTGGAAGACCGTGAAAGAGGCCGACCACTCGAGTGTCTCCTATGACGTTTAGCGCCTTGTTTCCTGCCTGTAGTAGCGCACGTGGCCACGCGACAAATTATGTGGTATTTAAATACTACTCACTCATCTTTGTTGGAACGCCTGAGTTGCGGCTAAGGAAGTTAAATAAAGTTTATAATAATGATAATTCCCGCAAATTTAATCAAAATCGGTCCTTGACTTTTTGAGTTATGCTACATCAGAGTTCCCAGCCATGCCTGGATAACTTGAAAATCCTGGAAAATCAGGGAAAATTAAAACAGTGCTTTAAGTCCGGTAAAACTAATGGAATTTGAGATAAAATTTGTCAAATCCTGAAAAAAACATGAAATCTGATTATCCAAAGAGACAAACTGTCATTTCATGTTCAAAGACAGAAAATATGTTTGGCTATGGTGCCTTTTTAGCATACTTATGTGATTGAGGTACTCTAAATATTCCATCTAAAAAGGAGAAGCGGCCCTTGCCTCCAGAACTATTTCTCCTTTTACACCATAGTGTGTCTTTAGTGAACATTATTATGTAAGAGCTGAAGTACTAACGCACACCTTGCCTTCAGAGTGATTTTTTTAGGGAGATACAGCTCCCTGGCTGGATATTTGTCCCACAGAGTATAATCAAGTCTACTTTCATCAATTACAATGGAGAGAATTGTTGATTGCAATAACATTCGCATTTTCAATGTTCATTCAATGCTCCAGCTTCATCCTGCATGACATTGAGATCCTATGAGTGGACTTATGACCATTGAGTCTATCCAAAATTTTACACAGTATCAACGTTTGAAAATAAATTGCACACTGCAATGTTCTTTGCAGCCATCCTTGTACCCGAGAGCTAAAAAATACCAAAAAATTGTATACGTTAAGTTCACACGCGCATAAGAGGAGGTTCACAATCTAACTATCTCAACTGTCTGGGTGGGCTTTTAAGCCTTCCCTACTGTTAGGTTCGGATCGGCTTATAAAAGAGGCCATTTTATGCCTTTGTGATATACACATACATATATTGTTATTAGCATAAGCGTTTTCAGCGCACCTTTCAGGAGATTAAGTTCAGTACTGTAATAATTCTTCTCTGGGCTTGAAATATGTAATTCATTTTCATCGTGGAATTTCGCAATTCCATTATGGAAAAATGAGGCGGACAAACAAACAGTTGAACGGATCTTCACCAAAAGTTCAACAGTTGTTTCTCCTAACATACACAACAATCCCTGTGAATTTTGCAATGATCTGTCCATAACTTTTTGAGTTATCGTGGTGACCGACAGACAAACAAGCAAACTCGACCAAAATATAACCTCTTTATGTTGAATAACTTCATCAATATCTTGTACTACACCTTGCCGACCACTCAAAATCACCAAAGATTCAACGGCTAATCGATGTCAGAGTTTTGACGGGCATGAGATGTTGCAGGTTTTTTGTGGCATTTTTAAACGTTATCTCTATTAATTCACCTTTTATATCGCAAACGGGGGCGTGAATATGATTTTGCCTTTTAATGGGTGAGGCTCATAAAAAAATCAAGGCTCAATGGCAGTGCCACTGCTCGAGTTAGTGATCAGCTTAGCAACACAGCAACCCTGTGCTAGTCCGCTACATGACCATGACTGAGAGGCTACATATAGCCTCGCAACTATTATATTAGTTATTACCTACGCCACTGCGGTTATGTTTTTTGTCGTGTTTATCTGTCACCAAGATAACTCAAAAAGTTATGAACGGATCCTTACGAAATTTACAGGGATTTTTAGGCATGTTAGCAGAAACAGATGATTGACTTTTGGTGAAAATCCGTTCATCTGTTTGTTTGTCTGCCTTTTTTTTCTTTGTGCCATAACTCAAAAAGTGTTGGACGGATTTTCATAAAATTTACATGCGTTGTTAGGTATATTACAAAGAGTAACTGACAAAATTTTTGTGATGATCAGTTTGCTCGTTCGTGTGTTTCTCGCTGTGTTTGATTTTATGCTTGTTAGTACAATAACTCAAAAGCTATGGATGTTTTTTTTTATGAAATTGATAGAACTTGTTAGTACTGCTAAAAGACATAACTGAATACATTTTGGTAAGGATCGGTTTGTCCGTTTGTGCATTTGATTTATGTTCATCATAATGTTTGTTAGCAGCATAACTCAAAAATTTATGAGCGGATCTTCACAAAAAAATACAGAAACTGTTAACTCTTTCGAAAGGCATAAATGATTAGATTTTGGTGTTGATACGAAGAAAATCATGGTTACAGAACCAATTTGAGTTTTTCGTTTCTTTGCCTTGCTTGGCGGAGGTATGCGCTCTCAGAGTGCTCGCTAGNGAAACTGTTAACACTTTCGAAAGGCATAAATGATTAGATTTTGGTGTTGATACGAAGAAAATCATGGTTACAGAACCAATTTGAGTTTTTCGTTTCTTTGCCTTGCTTGGCGGAGGTATGCGCTCTCAGAGTGCTCGCTGGTTCATGATGTTAATGCTTACGCTAGCTGACGTTGCCCATCTTAATCCTAAACCTGGATTCTCAGCCCATTACTATGCAGAAACTCTGTGGCATGTTTAACAGTCAAATTCAGAGAAATCTCACTCGTGGAAATCAAAACTGGACTTCATTTAAGTAGGACCAGGCTTCTGAGGCTGTTCAAGCCAGACGGCAGCTATTCAGAGAATTCCCTGAAAGACTTCCATTTTATGAACAATTTGACAGACTTTTACCCTCCCAGCTAACCATCAACTCAATGAACTTCAGGGTCGGCTAAAAATATTGTTAAGCCAACTGACAAGTGGGCCTCTGCTTGACTGATGGAGGCATTCTATTCAATAAAAAACAGGGGAAGAGCCCGATAAGTACAGGAGCTCCAATTTAAGGCATTGAACTGTCTAGCTGCAAACATCCACATACAGGTAACTCAAACAGCAAAGCCGAGCACATACTTCATTTACCCTATCTCGTCGTAAACTCTTTGATGTCCCTTTGCACGACGGACGTAAAGAGCTTTAAAAGTTGTCCGGGCACGTACCTCATAGGAGCCAATTACGTCTTGAGTTCTTTGCGGCAACTGCTGCGCAGCACCAGGAATTTGGCAGGGGTCGTTAATCATGATACGGCTCTTGTTCAAATTACAAACAGGGATGTGACATTGTTCAGCGCAGGCTACCATTACTTGCTGCACTGCTCGACTTCCCTTATGGCTCTATTTTTTGGTCTTATTAGAATGATTCTGGAACTATTGCATGACGTGCATTTTATTTGTTGCAATGTAACGGGAATGGTGTCTCGCTTCTCTACTTACCAATATGCAAGAAAAATGATTAATTATTTCCATTGCTGTTACTATTTTTCACTATAACTATCGTACCCGACCGTCACAGCTGACGGCGAAAAATTTGCCGGATTCTTATTCGTTGATTTAACTTTCGTTACAAAGTTGGTTTCTGAAGAGTATTTACATGCACTACGAGTGCCAGGATTAATGATCAGATGAGCTGGGCGAACGCGATCTACTTTAATTCCTCTGAGCTGCGCAAGCTTTTCTCTGATTCGCTAACATGCAGATAAGTAATGCCATTTCAACAGGCAGCTAAGCATCGCTCAAAACATTAGCTGCATTTATACTTACATATCATTAATACGAATTAAATTGCTTCTACTTACATATCTACTTGGCTTCTACTTACATATTATTGATACCTTATGAAATTGCTACTGTCGAAAGTTTCTACTCTTAGCAAGCTGCATCATCAAAGAAAAAAAAATCAGCGCCAGAAAAGCATTTCCATTGCCCCAAATCATATTTTTGTTTGGTCCCTTTCTTGGTTTTTCTCTAGTATGAAGCATGTCTTCTCCTTTGCTTCGTTGATCATCCACTCGACTTGCGTATCGTCAGTTGAGAGCAAATAGTTTTGATGTAAGGAAAAAGATAAAAACCACGACTCTTGAGACTACTAAGATACTTTACATCTTTTTTTGTTCAGTATTTTTTTTTTTAAATCAGGAAAGCTTAAGTATAGATAATTAAGAGTATTCCATAGTCTGGCCACACTCTGCAACGTGACCTGCATTTGCTTACTGGTTTTAAGGAGAGCTTGACTGGATGGTTACGATCTCTAAGCTCGCTCAATTATCGCCTTTCAATTTTCATCAGAGTGGGACAAATACACGTAAATTTCTTTATTAATAATTTACAAATAATTTATTATGATTATAATTATTACTTTTATCATTAGTGTTCGTTTCACTACGAACATGAGATGTATTTGTCCTTGAAAGTCTCTTTCCTTTTATCGGTAGAAAGTGCGCTCAACTTGTTTCACACTCTCTTGGCAAACAGAATGTGATTTGTGCAATAGACGTCGGGTGTAACTAATATTCCATAAGTACTACAGTACTACTTCTACTACAGTGTGTGTGCATAGGAAGTATCGTTTGCCATATCACAGGTTTTGTGATGCCCAACTCTTTTTCACTCAAGCTGCGCTATGTCGTTCTCTTTCTTAGTATATGCATGACTATAAGAGAATGAGTCCTAGAAGTAAAACAGCGCACTCTGTGTAAGATCGCGTTACCGATTTACCTGTCTGAGTATCATAAAATCTCGTGTCGGGAATTATATTCGCATCAAGCATATGAACCAAGCGTATATTTTCTGTCGGTTCTGTCGGCTATATCCTACTTGTCGGGAAACTTGCCCTACTTGTCGGGAAACTTGCCCTACTTGTTGGGAAAGTTGCCCTACTCACCTATTGTGTCCTGCTACCACGACGCTTGTTCCTTTAATGTAGGTTTTAATTTTACATCTCCAGTAAAAATAACACTATGCGATGTGAGCAGTGTAGGGAACACTGTGCATTTAAGGGTTGAACTGTGAGAGTTTCAAAATCCATCAAGTTGTAGAACTTGTTCTTCTACAGGATCTCATGTACTGGTTATAATTTTCTACAGGATCTCATGTACTGGTTATAATTTTCTACAGGATCTCATGTACTGGTTATAATTTTCGGGCACAGTAAATTTAATGATTACTAATTATCTGAAACCACACACTTTGTTCGATTTTTATTGTAGTGAGCATTTGTGCAAGTCGATCTGTCTGTCTTAACTCTCCATGGCATGAGCGAAACCTTAATATTCTTACGGAAATTAAGATTAATACTGTACTTTAAAGGCTAGGATACTCTTGAGATTAAGTAAGGTACGTAGTCTTTGCATGTGACTACACACCACCGATGCAGTAACTCAGGCAGTCGTAAACTTAGCTCTGAGTGCCCCCGAGTGCTTGAGTCAGTCACCGCCGCCATTACGTCGTAGTTCCATCTGCATATTTTGCATAATGCAGCTTATTGTGGATCGAAAAATAAAACTCCTGTGCCATTCCGTTGCATAAGCGATGCTCTCCGCCACCGTCCACTTTAGAGCAATGCGTTAGCGGTGATGTATTGGCAACAGCGTGGGCTCTTTTGGTGCACAGGTGTGTGCCCGAGCAGTCTATTTGGAGTTCAGTGCCTCTCAAACTCTTGCCGTGGTGCGGGCTGTGTAGGTATGTCTGTGAGGACTCTAATTTTGTCCAGCGTGTTGTTCGTTTGCGTGTCAGTTACACTATATTCAGTAGCTGTGCGTGAAAAAAATACATACAATATATTTCGGAATTCTTTAAACAAAGTTTAACCTACGGGCCCGTGAGATGACATAAGTGTATGTCACTCTATTGAGGCGTGTCCGAAAGTGTGTCGTTTAAGAGTTACGAAGAGTTGAATTTAAGGAATGCGATGAACTGTACTAGCGGATAAATGAATACAGAGGTTAAATTGGGTTAGATACAGTGGATGTTCAAAATTATTCGCATTGGCTGAGATGCATACTGGAGGCGCTAGTGGAGTGATTGCTGAATCCGTGCAAAGATACCAGGAGATTCCCTATTCCTTGTAAAGCGTTCAATTATCCTGCTAATAAATTCTTTTTCGCACAGAATTGGTGTTTCTTAGACTAAACTGTTTAGGTGCAAGTGTAGCCATGTCAGGAGACCGTGGTGGCCAGAAAATTGGTCCACCACGACCTATCCAACAGTTTGGAAACCGCTCATCTAATAACTGCCGAACTTCAATTTTGAAGTGTGCCAAGTACCATCTTGTTGAAAACATATTCCTCTGCGATTCGGTAGGGGAACTTTTTTTAGTAACTCGGCCAATACCTCATAAAGAAACATCCAATAAATGCGTCCAGTGAGTATCCGGCAGGTTGTAGGCACCGATTTGCTACCTACTTGTCCATAATGTCTTCCCGCACATTTAGAGAAAACCCAATTTATTGACTGCTTTACCGTGTAGTATGTGAATTCTCGTGGCTCATTATTCATGTTGAATGTTCCCTCGCGCGCGAATGTTGCTTCATCTGTGAAAAGCAAATTTGATGCAAAATCGGATTCTTCTTGTAAAAACCACCTGGCAAATTGAACACGCCGTACATAGTAGTCAGCGTTTAAGCCCTCTACGCGCTGAATGTACAACGGATGCTGAAGACTGTCACGCAGCACAAGCCACAGCGTCATGGGACTTGCATGAACAATATTTCATGCAGCAGGTGCTTGTCCTTGGAGAATTCAGCATATGTGTTCAGCGTCCTCCAGTGTCCATCTCCTACGGTTTGAGGGCGGCCTGCGGCGGGTCTTGCAATGCGGAATGTTCCAGTTTCATACCGTCTCCTATGTACGGCTTTGAACGTTTGATGTGCTGGCCTATGTCTATTGGAATATCTGCCTCTGTACATTCTGGCTGCTCTTGTAGAGTTACGGTTCGCCATACCGTAAATTAAGTGCACATCTGTGAGTTCACTATTCGAAAGTTGGTCCACTGCCGTCTGTACGTAGATGCTCTACCGACCGGCTGCTCAATGTAAACAAGCGCCCGGAGTGCATTTTTTTAAATTTTTTTTTTTGCTGGAAAGTAAAGTGCAATCAATCACACTTTTTTTTAATTGTTCATAACTATTAAACGCCATGTTCACTTTCAGTCATGCCTCTGTAAAGTGAAATATTCTTATTTCATTGTAGGGAGCCCTAGATTGATATTTGTTCAAAGAATTCTGGGACAGCCTATATAAAAGTGCTAAATTTGAGTGTGTCTGTTTCACGTGTTTTTTTTTTTCATTCAGGAAGTATCTCTAGTCATATTCTAGCCAGCAGTTGCTTTTGCTAAGCTCTCTATTCATTTGTCTGTAGTCCTGGGCTGCATTTTTCCTTAAACGGAAACAAAAGTCCCGAAAAGAAGTTCTAAAGACCGCGCCAACGAATGGCTGCAAATATAGTGGTGGAAGGGTAGCTGTTCTTTGGTGTTCGTTGTCTCGAGGAACGGAACATTCGATAGCACTTCCACGCGCCGATTGTTCCGAGGTCTATTGTGCTCCCGTGCTTTTGTCTTCGTTTGTGAAGTCAAAAGACTGCGATCCTCGGCACTCATGCTCATGTTGAAGCGATATTGAAGTCGCGCTCTTTCGCAAGCTGCAATACAGCGAGTCGGTCGTTAGGGCGAATATAAGAAAGCTCACATTTCTGCATGTGGGGCAATATACTTGGAAGTTATGAACATGTAGCTTTCAAATCGGCAGCTTGTCTTCCAAAGCTGTCAATTTTTTGCTGTAAAACGGGTTTTCCGAAAATGGGAAAAAGTTTTTTATAGAACGTGAGAAATTAAAGCACCGATAAGCTAGCTCTTAATTAGGTATTGGTTATACATCTACCTCTCAGTTTTTCTCTTTCCGTAGAGACGCTTTTCTCTATTACGTGGAAATTATGTTTGCAGGGTACAGGAGCTTCTATGTATAATAACAATGCAATAGGCTATCGAAAAAAACTCACCGAGGATGTCGGAAAATTCAAGAAAAAAAAGTTGTATTATGTATCATGAACGTAGCCTAACACTAGGTACAGGTTTTGTTACTGTAAAGCTAGAATGAGAACATTCGATTGGTACGATTAGCTTCATTTAGGCATTCATTTAAATTCAGCCTAAGACTAAGATTGCACGTTTTTAACTTATACAATAACGGCCTGTGGTCATACCGCAGTCTCATCCTGCAGACAGATCCATGACATGTAGGGACATGAACAGTTGGCCGTCACACTCTTGGACTACAGCCACACTCTTCGTCTGCAGTCAATCGCTTGGTCTGCAGTCACATCCATGGCCCACAGGCATACATACAGTATATGCTCTGAAGTTACTTCCATGGCCTCCCGTCACTTCCGTGGCCTAAAATCCTGTCCATGGCCTGCAATCATATCCGTGACCTCCAGCCACGCGTGCAGCCTACAATGGCATGCCGTTATACCCGTGGCCTACTGTCATATAGCCATGGCCTCCTGCCACGTCCGTAGCCTACAATCCTCTCCATGGTATGCCGTAATGTTCACGGCCTTCAATCCTCTATTCATGGCCTGCAGTAACGTTCATAGCCTGCAAACCTCACCCGTGGCCTACGGTCACGTCCTTCAGTCACGTCTTTCAGTCACTCTTCTATCCTGTCATTACGCAGTCACGGCCCACGTCCACACGGCCACGCTCCCCCGCCTGACGTGACAACTCAATATTGGTCGCCTATTTTCTGCACACGTGTTTTGCGCCAGAGTTCGGTGGTGGCCGGCCAACCGGTCCACCCCAGCCGAAGATAACCCAAGTTTTTCACCTCGACATTCACGGTCTTTTCCTTACAGACTGTCCGAACGCAACATGATGGATGGCTTTCCTTTTGCCACTCAGCAGGAATGAGAGAAAGCCAAACCTCAGCGAGAGCCATGACTGTTTTGAATTTTTATCGTTTGTCGGAACATGGATATTAGGGATTTTTTCTGATCTTTTACTCTAGCAACTGTGGTATCTAAACTTCGGCCTGTGCCATAAATACTTCTTAGTTTTGCCGCCTTTCATAGCATAGGAATTACCCATTCTTTGTACTTTTCAGCGGGAAATGAATATTTGGCTACGCAAAACTCCAACGTCAATCTAATATTCCACGCTTGTTTTATACAACCCTCACGAGGACGAAGGTTCAGTAATTCGGTTTCTAATTTATCACGATGCGAAATGTTGAATTAAATTCAGTAACAAGTTCAATGGCCAAGAGTTACTTTATTTCTGTGATCTATGTATCTCGCGGCCTCGCATCCTAATGGAGAAAATGAGCTTTAACCCATAAAAAGACCATTGGATGGTGAAAGAAAGATCGTGCTAGACCCCAAGCAACATTGTAGTTAGCAATTTGTCATTCGGTTCCCCTAGAAACAAATATGGCTGCAGCTGAGGTTGTTTTGCTCGCTGTCGTGTCACATATCAATGTTACTGTCGGCCCGCCGGCCAGCAAATAACAATAATTATTATGTCTCTGACCTAGAGAAATTATGCAGGCGTTCTTGGTCCTATCGTTGTCGTTAGTATTGCGAGCTCATTCCGAAGGGCTTGCAATTGTAGCAATAAAAGAAAAACACACTGTCAATAGTAGAGATTTAGTTGCTTTTGTTCGTGATGAAATGTTTGCATTTACCGTATATGGTTATTGAAAACGAGAAGATTTAAAAGAAACCCTCAAACTTAAAGCTGCAAATAAGATTTAGTGATCGTTATATCTGAACATTTATGATATACATCACTGATTCTTTAAACGTAAATTGTTTTGTTTTATTTTGTTATTTTTTCCATCGATTTATTTTTTGGTTGATTTACTTCCTTTCATTTTATTTTTTTTTTTTTTAGTTTTCTAAAATTCCGACACCCTGTGCTGTCTTCTTTCAATTTTATGCTTACTATGAACAACCACTTGTGTGATGTTCATCACTGTAATGGCAGAGGAAATTTCCTCAAAACTATTATCGTGTTTACAGGAGTTTTTCCAATATTTGCCGAAACTAAGATATTTAGTTTGGTTAATTATCTGATAGTATAATAGATAAAAACTGTCCATCTCAGTAGTATTAGTTCTACTAATTTTTTTGTTAGTTGACCTTAATGCGTTTGCAACTGCAACTGTTACTAGTCCCGCTGGTGTACATCCTGAAGCACGAGATATTTCATGGGAAACAACGTATTTCCAGTGTATGGCAGACACGGAGAGTGCAATACTTTTGCATATGGACGTGACCATCTTTGTCGTATGGGGACAAGCTCACGTAGCTAATCACAGGCAGATGTATGCTATCAACAACTTAACAGAATGAAGTTACTTTAATTAGGGATTTGCGAATCTCTTTCAACATTAGCGTAAGCCAAAAAAAATGATTTCTCTTTTACATCTTTTGCACAGTCCGTTAGTTTTAAAGGTGAATATTCACGAAAGTACGGAGGATTATTCAATTTTCAAGCTCTACCTTGTAATTGGCTTTAAATTTTATTACCTCCGCCAAGGAAGTTATGTTTTTGTCGTGTTGTTTGTCTGTCTCTTTATCTGTCACCAAGATTACTTAAAAAGTAATGAGCGGATCATTATGGAATTTACAGGCATTGTTAGGCATGTTAACAGTAACAGATGATTAACTTTTGGTGAAAATCCGTTCATCTGTATATTAATAATGATATGTTTATTGAAACACAATGAAAGTACTAAGAAGTACAGGCAATGGCACATTTTCTACTTTCTCAATTGTTCCTGTGTCTCAAGCCCATTGATACCATAAAGCTAATCGGGCAAAATAAATAAAAAAGTACAATAGGCAAGGAGCGAAAAATTAGAATTTACACTCGCTGCACCAATCACGAGCGCGCCAAGAAATTACAGTGTGCTTCTGACCCGGGCACTGAAGCTGGGATTTGACGCCTATTTTTTCTTAAGGCCATAACTCGAAAAGTTATGAACGGATTTTCATGAAATTTATATGAGTTGTTCGGTATATATTACGAAGAGTAAATTGCCAAATTTTTGGGATGATATGTTGGTTTGACGCTATATTTGATTTCATGCTTGTTAGCACAATAACTCAAAAAGTTATGGATGGATCTTTTCAAATTTACAGTTCTTAGTAATGTTAAAAGACATAAATGATTAAATTTTGGTGAGGATTGGGTGGTCCGTTTGTGTGTTTGACTTGAGTTTGTTAGCACTTAACAGCATAAAAAAGTTATGAACGGATCTTCATGAAAATTACAGGAATTGTTAATATTATCAAAAGGCACAAATGATTAGATTTTGGTGTTGATTCAAAGAACCAATTTAAATTTTTGTTACCGTTGCTTTGCTTGGCGGAGGTATGCGCTCTCAGAGTGCCCTCTAGTTTATAAATAGATACTCACTGAACACGGATCGCGAAGTGATGAATATCAAACATTTTCCACCAGCGAAGCGCGGAGCAATCACTTGCCTTACGTGGATTATGGAGTGTTTTACTTTATGAAATTAACTGGAAACCAATCCGTGGCATCAGCAAACTTACACGTCCAAGACGGCTGGCTTGTCTTCTGTCTACGTAGTCCGAAATATGATATGAGAGAACTTCCTAAAAAAGTGCAGACTTTCGATGATAAAAGATCGTATACGCGTTGCGGTTGAAATTACGGACATATTCAGGTTATGATGTATCCTGTGTACGCATGATACTTTTTTTATTGAAATAATTTTGGGAGATTTGCGCTAGTTCGATGTGCAATGTTAAAAACATTGTCTGCAAAAAAGTTATGACGTAAAAGAAATCTATGGAGGATCAAGAACATTGTTTATTCCTCAATGTGAATAGAGGCGTTTAGATCTTACTGCCATATCTGTTTGAGCGTCGTTTGCTGCCAATGAATTTCTCTTTGCAAAAATTACTTATGGGTTATTCCAAAATTATTGTTCCATTGGATAAGAACCGCAAAAAAGACGGACTCGAAACATTCATCGCAACTAATTTAGAGGGTGAACTTGATACAGCTCTTGACCAAAGTTTGTCGTCCCTGTGTCTTTAATGCCGACAATGTGCAACTTGTGTTATTGGACGACGCTCCATTCACGCTGTGCTCCGCTCCATATGTACGCTGTGCTCCGCTCCATGCACGCTGTGCTCCGCTCCATATGTACGCTGTGCTCCGCTCCATGTACGCTGTGCTCCGCTCCATGTACGCTGTGCTCCGCTCCATGTACGCTGTGCTCCGCTCCATATGTACGCTGTGCTCCGCTCCATGTACGCTGTGCTCCGCTCCATGTACGCTGTGCTCCGATCTTGCAGCAGTGGTTTCACCAGAGCCTGGCACGATGGCCATCGCCGATTATACGATGGGCATGGTGTGTAGACCATTGCCATCGGAAAAACTACGATGTTACTATTGAACATGGCAAAAATCCATCGGCGATAGCGATGGTCCTATGGAAATCATATCAAACAATCGGCGATGGCCATTTTCTCCATCGGCGATGGTGTTATGAGGAAGAAATGGTCCGATGAAATGGCTGAACATGCCATCGGCGATGGCATGCGATGGGCAACGTCATCGGTTGTACTTCCTATGCCGATGAAATAAGGCTAAAACTACAGAAAAACAGCCTTACGAGTTTGAAACATTCATTTTTTAGTAACATTAAAGGAAAGAGGGGGTTTCAAAGTTTATATTAATACATTTACCAGATCTAACAGCGTCAATTAATAACTTGGGCCTTACATTTCGCACCTTTTATCAGCTAGGAATAGTATTACTGGTTTGAAAATCGCACACTTACCGAGGTAATAAGAGATGCTGATTTTATTCGATGTTTGTGGTCTGAGATGTTTGCAGTTTTATATGTGTTAATGCGATGGTCCATCGCTGATTGTGACGCCCTACGATGCCATCCCCGACGGTTATTTCATCGTAGGTCATCGCCGATGAAAATTGGCGTTTTTTTGAACGATGGCCATGGCCATCGTACCATCGATTTTGTCATCGTAACATAATCGGAGATGTCGAAATCTGGGTGTCAGCAGGGTCGTCAGTTCATGAGTTTCACATGTTCGTTAGTATTTCTACCATTTTTTATATTTCTCTATATTAGCATATATATATATATATTTACGATAGATGGCTTGAAAAATAGGTAGCTATCGTTGTATTAAAGGAGTTATTATACTATTTCCTTGAAGTATATTTTTTGCATAACCATATCAACAATGAACCAAGAGCACAATACTAACCTCTTCATGTAAACGGCTAATAATTTCTTTGAGAATTGCTAAGTTCGGAATGAAATTTATGATAGCGGAGCAACAATTATCAAAACAAAGGGAGTATGTCTCCATACGATTGCACTTTAAGTTAATTAATATGTGCTTAGTCGATTGCCAATGCTTGTATAATTTGATTTTAATTTACAATTAAATGTTCATGAATTATGGCATTACAGTTTACGCTGAAGCATTCCAGACCCTAGTTATCGCCTTGTAGTGCGTTGAGTTACATTAAGAGGCTAAAGAACTCTTCGTAGCTGCTACTGCTCGCTGCTGTTCGTGTCGCCCTAACGTGACTTTAATCTCAATCTTATCGTTGTAACACACGGAATTTTTTCCACCTAGTTGTGGGGTGAGGAACTTACCATGAGCTGTTATGTCTTCGGTCTTAGGGTGTTGTAGTTGTATCTATTGATTCTGTAGAACTATATGCTATTAGCTAATTATGATTAGGCCTTCAGCTGATACGAAGACCCACATTGAACTGCAGACTATGCTCTGTTGGTGATACGCATCGCTTTGCCTAATTTCACTTGTGATGTTTTTCACAGTTTGTATTTCATAAGTGGTGAGGCCTATCTAAAACAAGGGTCGGCTACTTGCATATTTGGCCTCAAGTACCTGGAATCTTAGTTCTGCAGTAGAGATTTTGAAGCAAATTATAAGTATTATTAAAAAATATCGCCCTCGGTTATCAAGTGGCGGATAATCTCAATTCCAGTGTTGGACGAGCCCAAGACGCTCGTTATAAGTATGCTGTAGTCACCTTGATTTACTGTTTTATTTCGTACCGTTGGCCGAGCTCGTAACTCAATTTACTCGTACATCAGATTCCATTCTGAGTATATGCAAGTCGCTCTTCAGTCGGATTTCGGCCCCCAACGAGATAAAAGTTTGACTAAGCAATGTGTTACTGTTATTATCATTATTAGGAACTGTTTTTCCGTATACAATTACTTTACAGTTAGTTTAAAAGCTTTTACACTGAACTGTTATTATTTTTGAATAAAAGCTCCTTAACAGATATATCATATCGATAAAGAGTACATTATTTCGCTGTTTTGCTTAATAATTTCTAGAAAAAGAAGAGACTCCTTACTATCAAAATTAGGTAAAAACTCTCGCTTGTATCTGAGCGCATTAGTGGCCCGGGAGCGTAATAGGAATGTGAGCGCTGCAGTCTGGATTTCTCTTGAGTAATTAAGCTTCCCTTGCTGGACTGCTTGCGGCGCAAAGCTCATTTCATTCAAACCGGCTGCTCCCGACAAGCTCTAACGAAGAAACGATTCAAGCCCTTAACTAATGCATGAGATACGATTTCTTTAAGCTTGAAGGAAGGCAAAGATGCTCTCTCTTTTTTTTTTTTTTGTAGTGTTCAGAGTTTTTCCAGCTTTCTCGTGTCACCTATTCGTAGTGCATGCCTACTCGATTGTTTTTTTTTTTTTTCAACGCACATTATGACTATCACCATGACAACACAAAAGCAAAACAGAAACGCAAGAAAAATCAGCGAATGAAAAACTTTTCTCTGCTCTGCACCTTCAGTGAACTGAACCAATTGAGAGGAGATGCCTGACTACTTATCAGAAATTCTGTCTATAAGATAATCGGAGTAGCGCCTTATAAACAGACTGTAGGCCGATTTGTACGGTGGTGAGCAGTCATCGGTGTACCCGAGGGATACCTACAGCAACATCGGCGTGTTAATCATGGACATCTGTTAATTTTTGAGTGCGTTTCAGCGTGTCCATTCCCTGGCTTATACAATACTATATTGGAGTTTCCAGTTGGTTTGCTCCAACGCCAGTGTCTGTATTTCCAAAAGATGGTCGCCCACGTTTTAAAACCATCCTATGCATGATAACTCATTAAGCCTTTTGTAATTACCACGCAACGGTTGCGTTACTCTCTAGAAAGAAGCTCTGTCTTGCTGTAAGACACTCCTTAGCAGACGCTAAAAAATACGCCCGTTCATACGGAGAATTCTAATTTAATTTGAGCATTACTAGGTCGCTGTGCTTTCCTCTGGAGTGGCTACGGGAACCACTGGTGAGAGCGGTATTTCCATAGCGGGTAAACAAGAATTAATTTGGCGTCGCTGCCGCGCTATGAGATTGCTACGTAAAACAGATGCAGCCTTTTGCATGCAGCCTGCTTAATTAACTCTAGTTTTTCCTGGGCTGAATGTGACGTTGTTGCGTCACTGTATAGAGATGCAGCAGTGCCGAGGACTCAAAGGATTTACGAAGGTAACTTCTTCATACAATTACTACGCGTAAAGATTACGGGGTTTGCCGAAACGAAAATATTTGTGCGAGACTACTAAAATCGTGAGATTCTTTATATGTATATAAAATGCTGAACAGCGTATGAAGAAATCTAAAAATTGTTTTATTGATGCAAATTCGGCGCTGAAAACCTACTAGTTCTGGTAATACGTACGTGGTTCATACATTTACTATGCTGAGAATCGTATAAGGTATAGCATCAAATGTCTTTCATAAATAACATCATTAAGGTCCAACATGTGGTAAAAGGTAACAAGATAAATTATGTGTTGAATAACTAAGTAATTATGTATTGTACATGTGTTTCATGAAGGGCGCTCATCCTATGTTATTGGGAGCCACGCCCTGGATCGACCCTTCAGCTTACCTTACTATCTTCACCAGGCGCACATTCGGGACGTTTTTCCTTGCCTATCCACTTTTCTTCTTCTAAGTTGCACTCTCCTATACTGATAATTCTTCTTCGCCCTCGTATCCTCCTCTCCTGCCTTGCAATTCTTGTGAGCTGCTTATCGTTTTCTTGAACGTACTACACGTCCCGTGATACTCCTTTCTGAACTTCAGCAAGCACTCCGGCACACAAGCAGAAGTGGAGAAAATATTCTACCGTGCAGTCTCCCTTCAGCCAAGCAGGAGTATTTGTTGAAGTGGATATCCTGTTCCCTTTGTTATCGTAACAGCTGCCGTTTTCGTCCCGGCATTACGGACACTTTTTTGTGAATTTTGAGTGGGGAAAATTCCTAATTTCTTGTCATATAGTATTCATTTTCTAATAAATTGCGCAAAAATGCGTTCTGTAATCTAGCGTTCGTCACTTGTGTGGATCTCTTAGAGCGGCAAACAAATAGTAAAAAGAACTCACAGAGTTTAACATAGAGTATATAGAGTGGTGAATAAAGCAAGAAAGTGGCTAAAAAACAAATTAATTTTATGTGGCCTAGCGAAAAATTTCCCATTTATTGAATTAGCGATTTTTGAAGCTAATTTCATTTCTTTTGTGCTGAGCGTGCGAGGTACCTATGTGTTTCCGGCTCAGACTCTGTTATATTTTCCATACATCCTGATGCTATTGTTTCGTGAGTGTTGTGCAACAGCAACAAGGCTCAGTTTTTCCATCTTTCACGGTGAGTGCATCTACCGATAGGTGCGAAACGTATCGAATGTTTTCAGAAGGAATTGCTAGTGCAGTGAGCGCTGTTACGATACTGATACATATTCATATTACAAGCTGTCGAGTGCAGACTTCAGTGACCGATCGACACGACGCTGCAGTTGATATCCAAACGCATCATTCAATTAAAAAAAGTCCTGCTTTGACTATTTCTTCAATTTTAATACTATTTGGAGACATCGTGGAGCCTAGACGACAAATACTTTCCCATTAGCGCCACTTCGGTTGTCAAGATTGTGGTCGAGAGCATTGCGTGGACTAAATCCTTTTCCATTTATAATATCCAAAATGAGCGCAGCTGTTCCTTGTAATAAAATAAAGTTATTTCTTCCATTATCAGCCGAAACTACCTTAAGAAACAAACAGATTCACTATTGTCTGCAATATCTTGAAGCCAAGTTTTTTTCGAAGAAGAATGACAGCAGAGCGATCTCATTCCTCCGTGTTTACCACATGGGACATGAGATAATTAAGTAAAGTCATTAATCCATAGAGGTCTTCTTTAAAATGCTAGATGTGTAACGAATTGCTGCTCGTTTATCAGGCACTGAAACTGCAATGGCGCTGAAACTTTTAGTGCCGCGGATTATTGAAAAATTTCCATCTACATTATAGAATTTTGAAACCTGAGCAGCTGGTATGAGGTAAGGTAGGTTCAATTGAATATTAAATGTCGAATACCGTGCATTTGCTTTTTATGCAGTAACTGTTCCATCGTGCGAGCAGAGAGTCAAGGATATATATATATATGCAGTATATCAACATATTTTAGTAGTATTTGGGCTGGGAGCACGATGAATATAAAAAAAAGGGCCAATTAATATTTTTTTTGTAATATATACACGAATACGGCAAAAAAACGAACGTTGAGCGCTGCAAGCCTTTCAGAAGCGTCTGCCTCCGGTTGCCATGACTACTAGGGTCATCTGTCATATTCGAAGTTCATTTCGACTAAACTATACTATCATAGTTATGCTGATAATACGTCAGCGCCTAGAGCAGTGGTTCCCAGCCTTTTCTATGCCTGGCATCCCTGGAGAACTTCCAGTATGTTCTCACCCCCTTATAATCTTCATAACTCATAAAATTATATTTAAGGATACATATTCTAATTTAATTTTTGTGCGACGAATTTCAGTTAATTTTTGAATGACATAGAAATAAAACAAGATTTCGTACCTCCTAAAAAATCATGAACCGAAAGGGGGTGCGAGCACCCCTTGTTGGGAACCCCTGGCCTAGAGGAATATTATACTCGGGACTCCACCGGCGTCGGCAGCCTTAAGGTTCCTGTATCAGGCAAACCATGCACATGTTTCGTAATCCCCGGGACTATTCTTTCTAAGTCCCGTGATTTGTAAATGGTACCAAGTTTGACGCCTTGATGATAACCCTTCTTTTATTACTGTTCATTAAACATCAGGTTCATTTGGTTGTGTAATTCATTTTGCTACAAAAATGCAAGCAAGACCTACAAATAATAATAATATGTTTTATTAGGTAGACATAGGGAATGGTACACAGGAGACAGCTTAATACTAAAGTTACATTAGATAGTAAGATCAGGTAATACTATCATTACAAACTACACTGCATTGCGGCCCATTGTTTGGCCCCTGCTTGGAAATAGTATGCGCTGCCATCGGCTATACATGTT
>LQNS02278171.1:20915041-20929661 GCA_001587735.2 Parhyale hawaiensis | reverse complement strand
CAATGTCCCTCTTTTCATTGCCCAAGTCTCAGTCTCCCCTCCAGTATTGCGTCTCTGTGTAGCGCAATGTTCGTCTCCTCATTGCGTCCTCTGAAAATTTATGGACGCAATCGAGCTCGGAGTGCAGCACTCTTGCCGCGTCTTTTCCTAATCCTGGGGACATTTAATAACGAATTGATTGAGCCTAGTTACTCGCCATTGGTTTTCATTACTTTAACCAGCAAGCTAGCACCAAATATGGTCAGTGTATAGTTCCTACCATAGGCAAGAAATTGCGCGGCAATAAGCAGTTAATTAGTCATTGATAGAGCACCTCTTGCACAACGTTATGCTGATATCATTGTCTTTTTTAAAGTGCACTACTGGCTAAAAGCGTATAAAATATTAGCGATAATGTGCCGACCTGAAGTGAAAACATCGCTTGCCGGGTAAACGACCCTCCAAATCAACAATGTCTTCTGTTATGTGGACAACAACTGTGTCTATGTTTAGAAACTCGACTCCTAATAAATATTAGAATGTGTTGTTAACCATTTATAGAGACAGTGAAAGGCCTTCGTTATTCGCAGTTCGCATAAGATTTAAACTGTTTGCAACTTTGCCGTTATCTATCTGGTTTCGATTTGTCTTAAAATAAACTGGTAATAAATTATTTGTTTTAGCATTGTTCATATTGAGGGGCTCTGCAGCAAGTATATAATGTATTTTAAGCTCAGTTGTAAATTTTAAATAGCTTCTTCCGGAATTTTTAAAACCCGCGAATAAAGTGCGATAGTGATAATGTTTTCGTTGAAGATTTAAGTATATTTGTTTGTATACACATATACCAATATATTTGTATATATATTTGTCTGTCCACCCAACAAGTGGTCGAAGGAGTTGAGCTATCTTCATAATTTTTTCTACGGAGTTTGGTGGGTTAACCTAGATGTGACCCATGCAAAAAAGCCAGATCTAGCTGACCGTAAAAAATGAAGGCGTTGAATTTTCCTCTATTGGGGTGAAGTTGCCTTCTTCACGGCTGATCGGCTGAAGCCCCGTGCGCTCTATTTTTATCACCCGCGAACAGAGTGAGAGGAGATAATGTTTTGGTTGAAGATTTAAGTATATATATATTGGTATATGTATTTGTCTGCGTATAAATGTATATATATATATTTTTTATACGGGCTATTAGATGGCCAACAATCTTTCAATACGGCCTGTTAAGTGGCCGGCGTCTCGATAGAGGTGCCAAAATTCTGGTACGTCTAACGGCCTGTTTGGTTCAAATAGTGAAAAAAGTAATATAAACACCATAGATTTTCTCACGTTTGGTCTCATTTTGAAGGAAAATAAGTCTACGTTGGAACGCACGCCAACTTCTCGATGGATAAACGTCCAAAATGGTTTGATGCTGCCACACACCGCCACCCTAGTACAGCACCTCTTCCAACGAGCTCTTAATCCGAGAACCTTGTAGGTTAGGAGGCAACGACTGGTTCTGCTAGTGTCCTAATGAAGCTTAATACTTAGTAAACCCGTATATATACCTATATATACTTAGGATATTAGCAGAACCAGTTCTTGCCTCCTAACCTACAAGATTCTCGTAGGGGCTGTACCTCTATCATGCCAGTTAGATACATATATATATTTGTATAGATATACCTATATTTATCTGTCCACCCAAAAGTGACGGAAGGAGTTGAGCAATGTTCATATTTTTTGCAGGGATTCTGGTGGGTTGCCCTCGATGCGATCCATGCCAAAAAACTGGGAATAGCTGGCCATAAAAAATGGCGACGATGAAATCTGTTCACCCAAAAACAGGTTGAAGGATTTGAGCTATGTTCATAACTAATAATTGATAATTAATACTGATTCCGTAGTGTGAACTTACCAAAGCACAAAGTCTAATGTCTCTAAGGTTGACGCTGATTTCTTCATGTCAGCTTAACATCGGACCAAATTTGATATCAGTATGCGTGATACAGAGTCTGTGATCTCAACTTATCAAGGGACAAAGTCTGATATCACTAAGACTGATGCTGGTTTCCCGATGTCTGCTTGCCAACGGACAGTCTCATTCCTTCCAAAGCGCAAACGTCCCAGGCCCCAACCCGCTGCCCTCAAAGAGCTGTGGCCCTGCAGGTCACATTGTTAAGGCAAATCGGGTGCCATTGACAGTCACGCGCCCTCCACGACTTGAATGAATGGCCATAGACGAGACACACTTCGTGCTGCAACTGTACAAGAGAACGAAGCTTTAGAGCACAGCCTTGCTAGACATGGGGACCCATTTAAATTAATTTAAATGGTCTCGGGTCAGACGGCGGAAGTGCGATGCATTGCAGGAGGTGGCTGTGTTCAGATGATTTAATTTACCTATTGCGAAATGGGCTGACTGGGGCGATTTAAATAAATGTTAAACGAAAGGTTGTGGTAATTTAAACGAATACCAAACCCGAAGGTCGCGGTGATGTAATGTTAAATGAGAACGTCGTTGACGTTATGTGCACACGGAAGTGGAAAACCTTAGTGCTTGAAATATATGCAAAAAGGAAAGTGTAAGAAATTTAACATAAATTCACTCAGTGGAGATCCGCACCTGCAGCTCTGATGGCAAGTTGTAGAAGTAAGCGAGAGATTTCTGTTTGTAGTCGCCTGTGCTCTAAGTAGAAAGCCTTTAAATTTATCGTGGGTAAATTCATCGAAAACTAAATTTATCGAACGGCAAATACATCGAATGGTAAACTTATCGAACAGTAAATTCATTGAATGGTAAATTCCTCGAACGGTAAATTCATCGATCGGTAAATTGATCGATGGTAAACATCTCATGATAACTATTAATTTTCATTTGGCTGCTGAATGCACGTGAAACTAAACGAGACCAGTTTTATCGAGCGCGACTGGAATACACGCGAAACAGAATAAATGGATGTGGAGATTACGGTAGGTTTGTTTAGGTCACTTTAGGTTAGGTTATGTAGTTGAAGTTAGGTAAGGCTAGGTTATGGTAGGTGAGGTTAGATTTGGTCAGACCAGGCTACGCTGGGTTAGGATAACCTAGGTTAGATTTAGGGTAGATTAGGTCAGGCCATGCTAGGCTAAGTTAGGTTAGGTAAGCAAAGGTAGGTTTTGGTTTAATTTCAGTGTTTTGCTGCTTATCCTAGCTCGCGCTAATTCTGATTTGTGCCTCTTTCAAGTTGCGCTTTTCCTATCATATATATATATATATACCACAGAGTTGCAGTTACTTTCGCTCAGCTCTGTGTGTATTCAGTCGCTCCTTCCATTTACCACTCGATGTAATACTCGATGAATTTGCCGTGCAATAAATTTACGATGTGATGAAGTCACTGCAATGAAAAAATTAGCTCATAAATTTCTCGTCGATAAATTTCCCCGCGATGAATTTACCGTGAACCCTTCAAAAACTGTGAAACTTACGGCAACTCATCCAAATTCCAGTGAAATGAATTTCTAACTGCAAACTGTAGTTATGGTTTAGGCTGCACTCATTGAAAAGTCGGGGAAACACTGTAAGTAAACACACGTAATACGATGCAATAATTGAAAACGCTCTAACTAAATGCACGTATGCCAAAATAAAAGTACAGCACGTCCCTGCCACTTCCCAAGAAGCACACAAGCTAAGCAAAAGAGCAGTTTGCTGGCAGCAATAAGCCCCGGAATTGGCTGAGTCAATTGGCACTTGTCGGCAGCAATGGATCCTGCTGGTCATATGAATCTTTGCCTATCAAATAGAAATGACTGCTGCTGCTTATCATGCTGTGTGCAAGGAGTACTTCCATATATTATTTTTGCCGTTCATATAGGACACTAGTACATTGCTGACGCTAGTCATAGGCTATTTTCGCTTGAGAATACTGTGGTCTACTATGCTGATAGTTCCCCTCGGATGGCTGTGATTCGAACTTTAGTATGCGTGATTCAGTCACCTAGTCTTTGAATAGAGACCTGTCATGGATTTATTCGTGGTGTTCTAGCTGGAGGATGCAGTTGAATGCAAGCAAGACTGGAAGTGTAATTGCCAGTCGGTTTCGGATTTCCTTACCCCAGTATTTGCCTCCAAATTTTGGTGACACTGTGCTACAGAAGTCCAGCTCTCAGGAGATACTTATTGTTCAATTTGATGAACAGCTTAGATTTGAAGCGCATAACAGGCGCCTGGCTTCCTGTACTCTGAGTAGGGATGGACTCCTGCGCTAGCTCAGGATTGTACTTGGTGAGAGCGATATAGTCCGCAGATGCTGTTATGCGTTTAGCAGCATGCCTGTGTCTTAGTATAGTGTTCCTCTGTGTTCTCTTTACAGTATGTTACCTTTGATTTTACAAATACAATTTTTTTTACTTATTTTTCCAGATAAGTGTCAAACACTAAAACTGTTAACAGTAAGTTAGTGCACAGGTATGTTGTAACTATAAAAACAATTAGAGAGAAATGAAACGGAACCATTTCCCACGTTTTGGCAACATTTGCTTATCGCACGGGGTTCTGCTGTTACGCCAGATTATGCAACATCACTCTCTCGTCAATATGGGAAAGAAAAGCGTCTAACCAGTGAAGAAAAGATGAGAGTGACCTCGTTATTGGCTTTTGGTAAGACTACACTCGAAGTTTCCAAGGAATTACAGCGTGATCACCGAACAATTAAGGCTTATGCTATTGAAGGTAAGGTTAAGCGGAAAACTCCGTATTGAGCATCTACGAGGATATTGACTGCTCGGGATATGCGAAATTTGAAGGTTTCTATCGCTAGAAAACAATTTTCAACAAGTAATGCGATATTGGAAGACGCTGGAGCCGCAATAATAAGCAGAACGACAAGATGTGAGGTTCTGCAGAAGCTAGGAAAAGTGAAAAAGGCAATTAAACGACCACTTCTAACAAAAACTCATTAAGAAAATAGGGTCAAATGGCTGAAGAAAACACGAAAACTGATTTCTCCAATGACATATTTACTGACGAATGCAGCCACTCTTGATGGTCCAGATGGATGGGCGTCTGGATGGGTCCTCCATGACCGACCTCAACTGACACGGCTAAGCGTCAACAAGGTGGTGGAGGTTTATGTTTTGGGCCGGGATAGTAGGTAACACCCTTATTGGTCCATTTGAAGTGGCAGAAGGAGTTAAACTGAATGCAGAAAGGTACTGCCAGTTTCTTGAAGCCAACTGGATTCCATGGCTTGATGAGCAGACTATCGCACTCAAATCCAAATTGGCATTTCAGCACGATAACGCTCCCTCACACCGAGCAGGGTACAGTGTTAACTGGCTTGCGGATGGAGGATTTAAGTCAAAAAGGATTATGACTTGGCCAGCGAAAAGAACCGATTTAAATCCCATTGAGAACCTCTGGGCAATGATCAGAAGGAAGGTCTATGAAGGTATTCGGCAGTTTTCGAGCAAAGTAAGCCTGTGGAATGCAGAAAAACAGCTGTAGATTCTACTCCACCATCTGAAATATTAAACCTGAAAAAGTCTGTTGATAATCGCTTTATAAAAATAATGAAAAATGGAGCTTGCCATGTTCAAAATTAACTTATGTTTACCACTACTGAACACTTATTTCACTCTTTATTGAATTGTTTTGTTTTTAATTTCTTTGTGATTTTGGACGTTTAATGAAAATATTGTATTAATTGACTCTTTATGACGTTTTTATTAACTTGTTGCATTATCTGGGGTAACAGTAAAATACTCCTAACTAAGCAAATTGTATGATAAACTTAGCAAATGGCTAAATATTTATTTTACAAGTGCTGTTTATATCTGTAACATAGCTATACATTTAGTTAATATAGATATTTCAAAGTTTTTCAAAGTTAGACACTTATCTTGAAAAATAAAGTAAAAAAATTGTATTTGCATAATCAAAGGAAACGTACTGCAGTTACTGCCAGTCACCTATGTTTATTGAACCGACTCACCTACTCTACAAATCGATCATGTGACCGGAATAATTTGGTGAACTTGTCCCATAGGCGGAGTGTTTGTATTTTAGGCCATTAAGTTTATAGTTTAGGCAGTGAACATTCTACTATAGGCCGTTAACTTTGTAGTTTAGGCAATTACTTTTTAGTTAAGGCCACTCAGTTACAAGTTTAATTCCGTATTTTTGTATTTCGGACAATTACCTTCAAATTTAAGCCATCCGTTGTCACTATATCGTGTTCATTCCCAAACACAGCGTCATCGATTCCAAATACTTATGTATAGCGTGCGACAACGATTTTTTTTTTTTAAATTGCATATACACTGATCTGTGGCCATGCTCATCTCATAGCTTACTTCTAGTAATGGTATATCTCGCCAATTTTTTTAATTAGTCATGTTTCAGTTACAAAAAGCGATAGAGTCAACAACGATTGCGTGTGATGGAACACGCCTTGGGAAGTAGTAAACAGCATCGTTCATTTCTTTTCTCGATCCTCTCGTGAAAAGATTTTGCTTGTCAATTTGCATCGATTTTCGTCAATATTTTCAAAGGTTATACGTGCGTACATCGTACATCTCTGAATTTTTAGGTCAAAAAGCAACTTTTTTAACTGCTGTACAAAATAACAAATACAATAACAAAATGTTCATTAAAATAACCCCATTACAGAAGGCGCTGGTGATCTGCGTTTTAATTAGCTCATACAATAAGTTAACCTTCCAGCCTGAAATACTTCGTCTTTTTTTTTAAGTTTTACAAAATCAGCTCGTTTTGGTGCGCTGTTACTCTTTGAGTACCGGTACCTCTTTGGATTCTTTTTGCTCAAGTTTCGTCTGCCCTTTACAGCACCTGTTCTTCTCTGCAGTACCGCCTCGTTGTGATGCATTGTAACTCAATTTTGTTTCCTTAACTAATAGATGTCGATGGAATAAAAATGTCAGTTTTTGCTACCCGACGCCCGATAACATTGAAAGTATTGCAGGAAGACTAAAAGTTCTAATTAATAGGCTGTGAGGTTTCTCAGGCGAGTACATGAGGGGTCAGTATGCAAGGGTAACTGCGTCCAAAATTTTCATGCAAATTTTCATACAAATTATATAACTACACCAGAGGCTAATACCATTATCACGCTACAGTATTTTGTACCCCGCACACAACGCAAAATGTCCTAATGTCGTGTTATATACATCCTTGTAAACGTACAAACTTAAAAACATTTATAATTTATAATTCACCGATGATGCAACGAGATTTTCGAAATTTTACTTGTGACAGTTGCTGAGTAAACTGACTACGGTTCACTTTTTAACAAGTTGTTAGGTGGGCGCACCTGTAGTTGTGTTCGCAATGAAGCAACAAAACTGTCAAACACTTTGTACTTCTTACAGCGGGAATAGAAGGCTAGAGTGTAAACGCAATATTCGTCTTCCATGTACAGTCTCTTGTAGCCAAGATACCGATGACAACACAATGGCACATGACTTCCCCGCTAGGATGTACAGTACTTTCACTAACAACATTGGCTTTTGGCAAGCATTGATCGTCTTCCATTTGCAGTCTTACGTGGCTAACAAAAGCGTTCAATGTTATGCTTGTAATAATAAGCCTTTGAATTTTATCTACCAACAGAGGCTTTGTCAAGCTTATGGAGCCCCAGCTCTGCGCCACATCCCTTAAGAAAACAACCCCTAATCGGACTATGGCATTTTTTAATAAGATCCCTGGAATTTGTGCTTTGTTCAAGGCGAGCCAATTCTAGGCGGCAGCGCGACCAACGCATACTAATGAGAGAATGAATATTGGCGATTTGAATTATGTTCGAGCAAATTCTATCTACGGTGGGCAGAAACTGCTCCTGTATACAGTACGTTTTGGTGCGCATTTCCCCTCAAAGCCCTGTTTTTAATTTTGCTTGCTCCAATTCTGTGTGCAGTAGGCAGAAGATGCTTCCCAGAACCAACACGTGTTTAATTTCCTTGTGTACTCATTTAATTAACAATGAAATTTGGTTCTCGAAGTAATAATACTGTGAGTGACGTTAAATAAAACTTGGAGCTTCACGATGTACAAGTGAATCGAGCTGCATTAGACGCAAATACGTGTCTACAACAAACTAAAGTAACAGTTTGCGAGCAATTTGATGAAGAGAACATGAAAAAATTTCGTGTTATTTTCCTCATGGCGGCACAATTTACTGAATAATAGAACAGCAGATGTGTTAAAATATAATTATTGTGTATGTTGTGATGAATAGTATAGAGTATATATATAAACATCATAGAATCTGAATCAAAATGAAATTAGAACACTTCCAATATTGTATAACACAGAGCGTCCAAAATACTACCTTTTATAGCAATTTTTGAGAAAAGTTGCTTGTAAAACTAGATTTCACACCTGTTCTCTTTTTTGTGGATATCTTTTTCTGAATGTTGACATTATCTCGGAAATGCCGTCCAATTTTCATTCAATGCTATTGCATATTACAGTTTTAGATCACGCACTTCTCGAAGCACTGACGAGCCTCGACTCTTATCCTATCGTGTTATACAGCTACTTCATTTGCTTACATATATGTTTACTGCAATATAATTCTACGTCATTTTATAGAATTTCATCCCAGCTTATCCTGAAAATTACTTGATCATGTCATTTCTACGTGAAACTATCCTAAAATAACTTAAACTAGAGCACCTTGTGCCGTCAGGCCATCACCCGCACTAGGGGGCAAATTCAACGGTCATTTTTGATGAACGAGGTTAGCGCACAGCCCCAATCCCTCTTCAATTATAACAGAAGAAAAAAATAGAACGCTCCGTGCTCCAGACGTTCTGCCGCGGTAGAGGCAAATTTACCCCGGTGGAGAAAAATTCAACGCCGTCATTTTTTATGGCCAGCTAGGTCTGGTTTTTTGGCTTGGGTCACATCTAGGTCAACCCACCAAACTCCCTACAAAATATTTTAAAGATTGCTCTACTCTTTCGACCACTTTTTGGGTGGAGTGACTAATATCTATACAAGCAAAACAAATATGACTCTTCTACGAAAGCATTGTCACCTCTCTCACTTTGTTCGCGGGTGATAACTCGAGAGAACTCTGAGAGTGCATGCCTCCGCCAAGAAAGACAACGGTAATGAAAAATTCAAATTAGGTCTGAAACCATGATTTTCTTAGTATCCGTTCATGACTTTTTGAGTTATGTTGCTAACAAACGTTATGACAAACATAACTCAAATAGACCAACCGATCATAACCAAAATTTTATTGTTTAGGTATGTCTTTTAACATTGCTAACAACTCCTGTAAATTTCATAAAGATTCATTGATGACTTTCAGAGTTTTTGTGCTAACAAGCGTAAATCAAACACAGCGACAAACGAACGAATATACAGATCATCCCCAAAATTTGGTCGTTTACTCTTCTTAATATACCTAACACCACATCTCAATTTTATGAAAATCCGTCCGTAACTTTTCGAGCTTTGGCCTTAAAAAAATTGGCAAGTAAACATACAGACAGATGAACGGATTTACACCAAAAGCTAGTCATCTGTTCATAACTCTTTGAGTAATCTTGGTGACAGACAGAATAACAGACAGACCGACAAACACGACAAAAATATAACCTCCTTGGCGTAGGTTATTAGCAATGCGCGAATTCCAGGAAAATACTCAGAAGTGTTTATGTCATAATCACATTGCAACGACATTATGCCCAGGAGAGTTCTCCGGGAAAGAAAATACATATTTTTAGAAGTTAATTATTTTTCCTTCATGCATGTGATACCGAAGGCGTCAAGTGCATTTGAACGCATGAAACACGAGCAGCGAAGCTGTCGATGTGCTGTGTAGCATCATTGCATGTTCTACTTTCAAGTGCCAATTCGAAACCTGTCGTCATTTGTTGCGGTAATCAGCATATGTTTGCTACTAATGTTTCCGATAGCAACCAACAAGGTCACGTCGCACGTTAATATCGGGAATTGCAAGCACTGATAATGTTGGACAATAATTTAGATCGACTATAAATAGCCGACAGGCAGTGAAATTCCGCTACACTTGTGCCGACAGTTGCCACGATAGTCAGCTTTAATATGACGCGCCATTTTACTCCAGTTACTCTATCGACGTATAACGGGCACTATGAATTATGGAATGCGAATGATCAAACGACTGAAAAGCTTATGACTTTACCTACCAGAAGCTTCTTGCACTATGCCATGTTACGGCGGGACCAGTCTTGTTGCTGTTTCAGGTATTTTTAACAAATGGATGAAAAAATAATTTCCTCTTGATCCGAGCACTAGCCAGTCTGGATTTTTTTTTTTAATTCAGACACCAGTATTGAAGATTGTGCGTTGTTATCGGTATGTGTGGTGACTTGTACCGTTTGAAAAATTCGTACTGTATACCAGATAAGATTACCTGCGAGTTCATTTGTGTATATTATATTTATTTAATAAACTTGAGACGCCCTCCGCAGATTTCTTTTCCGTTGTAATTTCCCTGGTATTGAAAGTTTCAGTGTGAAAGTTAAATTTTAATTGCACCTTGTGTTTCCACAAATGAACGACTTGATAACTTGACAAAGCTATATTCTTGTATCAAAAATGGCCCCTTGGTCTAGTCTGTTAGTTTCTGCACTAGGTACTATAGCGACGCACCGATGTCAAATAGTCCCTCCTTAGATTTTGGCTCCAGCTGTCGGATCCGTTTCAGACACTGAAATACTTCTGCGTCACACGGGACTGAAAAAAAACTGACGTAACGGGACACATCAGTGAATAGCCCGGTTATTGAAGTACGCATTTTTATGCAATTATAAACCCGTAATCAAATTCGAAACAAAGCCTCGTCGTCAAGCGACAACGATTCTTTTGATTCCGAGAGCGTTACGTTTTTACACTGAAGACAATGATTATATTTGTTGCTACCATCCTATTTTTACCTCCGCGAAGGATGTTATGTTTTGTCTGAGTTTGTCTCTTTATCACCAAGATAGCACAAGAAGTCATTGACGGATCTTTATGAAATTTACAGTGAATGTTAGGTATGTTAGAAGGAACAGACGATCCACTTTTGATGAACATCAGTCAAACCGTTTGCTTGTTTGTCTGCCTTTTTTTTTTCTTAGTTTCATAATGCAAACAGTTATGAACGGATCTTCATTCAATTTTCAGCAATTTTGGGAATGTTACGAAGAGCAACGGAACAAATATATGTTGTGATCTGTCTGTCCGTTGGTTTCTTTGTCCCTAAGTTTGTTTTCATGTTTGTCCGAAAAAATCAAAAAGTTTTTGACGGATCTTCAAGAATAAAATGCAGGAACTGACATTGGTTCCAAGAGGCACCAGTGACCAAATTTTGGCATCGATAAAATGTAAATCTTGGTTTCAAAACCAATATGAATTTTTCGTTATCATTGCTTTACTTGGGCTGAGGTACCTATATGTTTTCAGAGTGTGTCTCTATTTATTATTATTACTACTACTACTACCTATTATTTGTTATTCTTAGTATTAAACTACACGCCCGATCATCAAGGGACGGGAAGTTAAGATGCTAGTAAGCAAATGGAACACTACCCAACACCGCAGGCCGCCATTAATGCGGTCAAAACTTCCACTCTCAAAGCCAATTGCTGCTGATGTGAACACTTGCAGATCTGCTCAGCCGAACACGGTTGCCGGCTTTGAATTACTGATGTGATTCTTAAACTAGCTCTTATTGCATTTATGTTTATCAATTTTCAAATGATAAGATCTGCTTTGCTTGATCTAAGCTATGTAAAAGGAAAAAAATTATGTATTGGCTCAGCTCAGAGGGAGTTTAAAAATATCTGTCTTCTGGAAACCGAGAAATCCAGGAGTAATTGCTGAACGATTGCTCTGCAATCATTTCTGACTGCAGAGGTTTAAAAGGTCTTCGGATGGAGTCGTAGTAATTTATCTCTTTCTGATGTGTGACTTATTACGGAGCTTGGCTTCAATAAAAATTTGTCGCGGGAGCTTGATCCCTTCGATTTATGGGAAGGAAGGAAACGGTTCAGACCGAGTTGACAGGAGAAGCTCATGATTTATACGGAGCTTCCGACCTGCGACCGGCGCTGACAAGGAAAGAAACTTCTTTTGCTGCATTGTGACCGCAACTATGGCGGTCTAAACTCGTCCTTACCATGCGGTGCCGCAGATACCATGAGGGGCTGGACGGGCTAGAGAGAAGCAACGGCACCGAAAGTGAATTTTTGCGCTTCTTTTTACCGCCAAGATGCCGTAGGAAAGAAGTGAAATGGAATGCAACTGCGTCGTCTCCAGGTGCGACGTACATCTCGGCTACGTCATGTAGATTTCGCCTCATTGAAGCTCGCCCGCTGTGCCGTCTGGAAGCATTATTAGAAGTGTTTTATATGAAATAGAAGTTTTTTTTGGTGCGGGACGGCTAAAGTCGAGAGCATAACAGCTTCATTGTCCAATTTAGCTTATTGCCCTCTGAAATGGAGCGCTTGATCGCTAAATTGCGTTTAATATATATTCTCGTTTTAATTATAACCTACACTTAATACTGGTTGCTAGCTATTTCTTTTCAATATAACTTTTCGGAAATAAATTATTATTTGCGAAATTTTTTAACTGACAATAATTCCAGAGGAAGCGTAAATATTTTAATTGAACCCTCTCACCGAAGTACGTTAATAGCGTCCACTAACTATTTAACTTTGACTCACTGTAAGTTAACAATAACCAACAACTGGTAGGACGAACAACATCAGATGTGACATTTTATTAAGAGCGATACTAGTAAACAGCCCTTTATTCATTTGACGTATTAATAAATGTTGACAGCCCAGGAGACATTCACTGAGTGCAGCAGTAGAAGTGAACTGAAAAAAAAAAAAAATTGCGAAACTCCCTCTGGAGTTGCGATGTCAACACTTTCTCTAGCATCGGAGGCCTAAATTCTACTGCTAATGAGGGTAGAAAACAGGCTAGGCAAGATCCGCTATCATTTAAACTGAGACGGATTTTCGCCCCGAGTTTGGATACAAAAGAAAAGTGTCAATTTTTTAGGCGCAAGTTTCAGGTCGATAGTGAGATTAGGAGTTCGTCCATAAAAGTCTCGTTTATTTTCCATCGGGGAATAGAAAAGGAGGAAGATCACACGATAAAAATTTATTGGCCCAAATTAAAGGCGAACGAAAGCTGATCTTTCCAGGAAGAACACACCAGTTTCGATTTTAGTTCTAGGAAAAGTTGTGCGACAGTATTTTCATGCTAAGTTATATTAGGTTACTGAAGTGAATTGCATTACCCTCGAGCTATTGATTTGTTCTGCTATGTTTATGTGTGAATATTAGCTTCCCGGAGAGTTTTGAGCGAATTTAAACTGAATATTTCTTATGCCATGCAATAAACTTATATTGCTTCTAATTAGATCCGAGATGAAGATTAATGAGTATAGTACGTGTCTTCTATGTTCATTTCCAAATTTAGACGATCTTTAAATAAATAAATATTGGCAGCGAGACATTTCATACTTGACTAATTATGTTTTTTTTATGAAAAGGTGAAAATGCTGTAAAAAGTTGTAGAAACAGTAATGGCGTATGGTGATGACGCTGTGGGTGAATCAACTATTCGAATGTCGTTTACGAAATTCAAAATTGGATGCTAAGCTTGAAGACGACCTTCGTTGTGGAAGACCTTCAAAATTGAGCAAATTTATCCATGTTTTGAGTGGAAAAATAAAAGAAAACTCGGATATTACCACTAAACAAATTACAGAAGAGTTAGACGTATTCACCAAATACACTTCATGAACACTATAGCTTCAAGATGCGTTTCCCGCTAGCTATAATGTTTATATCCTTCCTAAACTCTCCAAAAAGAAGTACTTTAGCAGCTATTATTATTTAAGGTATTTCAAATCAGCACACAGTATCACATAACATTTAGATTTTTTCTCCAAAAGCAAAATTTTAGAACTTTGGAGAAAAAATCTAAATGTTATGTGAAGCTATTAATATTATTATTTGAAGCAGACTGAAAACAACGTCGTTGTTTTAAAGACCTAATTGCGACTGGATACAAAAAATCGATTGTTTATGAAAACATAGCATGGGAAAGATCCTGGAGTTTGCTTAATGGTCTCCCTGAATAAAAACCAAAAAAAAAACATCCAATTCAAAAAGTCGTGTTTTGTGGGATTTTATGGGCATTACTCACTATGAAGTTCTCGGACAAAATCAAACAATTAAAGCTACTGTAGCCTATGCTATCGTCAGATGTCAAGTTTTCAGCGCAAATTCAAAGAATAATAATATTATTAAGATTAATTAGAGTTTACCAACATGAATGGTCTTGATGACTCTATCTCTGCTGGTGCGGGTATTGGCAGCTTTAAACGATCTGTATGTACACAGAGCTATTCTATGATCTCGGATCTTTTTTTTTTTTCATTCTTTTATTTTCTTCACCAGCTGGGCTGGTTGCGTGGGGGTTTGTTAACCTCATGAAGTTTTTCCGTTCCTACGTCGCCAGTATGGTGTGATTTAATCTATCTACTATATAATAATTCACGTCGTGTTTTTATTTATTTATTTATTTATTTATATATTTATATCTTTCCTGTCACGCTCTATGGGAATAAGATAGGAGAAAATTCAGATTTCA
>LQNS02278171.1:20878291-20889415 GCA_001587735.2 Parhyale hawaiensis | reverse complement strand
TATTCATGGTGGATAGGCGCGCTCGTTTCTTGGCAGTGAGAATAATGCGAAGGCGTTACGAGGCCTCGGAACAGAAATGATGACTTTCAAATTCCTGCCTCTAACTGCAAAGAATGAACGCCCCTATTTCTGGAAATGATCGTTACGCTTATGCTAAGCTGTGTTTCTTTTAAGTGTTGAAAGAGAAATGATTCTATTTTTGGCAGATGACGACGTGCTTTGGATGCGTCGTTCCTAGCGAATGTTTTCTTTTGGCTGATCTACTAGACAGAAAACGGTTGAAATATCCCAATGTTTGTTCGCGGGTGAAATATCACATGGCCGATTGCTTATGTCATTTGCCGGCGATGGTTTTTTTTTTTTGAAGCGCAAACTCGCAAGCATATTCACTGAAATACTGAATTTATTAGCTAGAGAATGGAAGCATTTAATTATTTTTTGTCTTCAAGCTGTTTAAATTTAGCAATCGCGTCAGCGGGAAAGAACCGACCCCTCCCGTAATTTTGTCATTCAGCGCATTACTCTTGTGCAGTTCTGTGAAACTGACGCAGACGCATTAAATTAGCTCAGTATATATTTCAACTCCGTTAAATTAATCCCACGATGCATATGAACACTCTTATTTAATACTTAGCCCATTCCAACCTATCGTATTTTCATTTGATGCGCAAATCCGTGTTCTTCCCACCCCCCTCCCACAAAAAATAGATCTCTCCCACCACCAGAACGCCATTGATCATTCGCTAATTTAGATCAGCGATGCCTGGCTACAACCGGAGGAGGCAATTGAGACCAGAAAACTCTCTTCTCATCCATTAAGCCAGTCGAAGACGATCTGGTTAGCCGGTTTCGGGTACAGGTCAGAATTGGTTGGAGTTTTCTCTGCGGGACCATCACTCCTGCCTGCCCGTCCGTCCTTATTTCCCAGCGCTCTCGTAAACACAAGCAGCCTTTATGGAAGGTGTTATAGTTTAAAGCTACGGCCTATCGAATTTCTTCTCTACGACCCGACGTAATGAGTAAAATGACAATGGCTGTGCATTCGGGGGACATTTGTAACGCCGGAACTGTATTATTCTACCGAGTTGTACGCGTTGCATGTGAATGCATATGATATCGATGCGCAAGACAACCGAGGTAATGGAACCAAAATGCTGTTACGAGAAATGTTGAGCAGTCGAGGAAAGAGAAAGTTGTTTTTTTTTCTCCCTCTATTTATATTGTACACAGAAGTAGGTCTTTTGTCCTGTAAGCCAGAACTAGATTCGTCTGAAGAGTCAAAGCATTTTGGTCTCCAATAAATGCATTGAGTTGAAAAGTAAATCCTTGCAGTTCTTTTTTTTTTAATGAGACGTTTTTCAAAGGCTTGATAAAATATAAAAACTAACTAATCAGTACTGGAGTAATATATTCTCCATTGCTGTTGACAACTATTTCCTAACGTTCAACGAGCTTTTCCACACCTCGTTCGTGAAAACCACCCGGTTTTGACTAGAAAAACTCGTCCAACAGGCCTTCAACTCTGCATCAGTATTAAGCACAACTCCTTGGGCAGTGCTTATAGATGCACATATGCACCATTTTTGTTTCCAATAACGATTTTGTAAAGAAATCATTTATTGTGTCCGTGAGTTGAGCGGTGACGAACAAGTGAATCGTCGGAGATTGCAGCTCTTTGTTTTTTGTTGCTGTCAGCATGCGGAACCAATGATCCATACTTCTTAACTTTTCCTATGGAGTGAAGATGTTTTTCTAGAGCATCGCGAGAGCATTCCATTTTCTCTGCCAGTCCCTTTGTCATTTGACGAGATTTTCATGCGAAAAATGGTTTCATCCTTCCTTATCGAACTCAACTGGACCAGGACAGACGTGTGTCTTTGAGGTCAAAATCTCCATTTTTTTTAACTTAGCATACCGATAACGAGCGGTCTCTCAGCTATGGCGCCCTCGCTATATACACAAAACATATATCGTGAAGCGCTTTTGCGGTCTAAGAATCTTGGTTGACAGCAAAAAAGGAGATGGGAATGGTTTACTGGAATGGTTACTGGAATGGTTACTGGGAATGGGAATGGTTTACTGGATATACTCTTTTTTTTTCTGCACGTGACAGTCCATTTTGACGGGCTGAAAATAAACAGAAATTAACTTAGAATACTCGGAAATAAGAAAATAGACTGCAAATGTTTTCAAAATATAATTTTTGAAAAATAGATTCATAAATAAAAATTACAATATAATCCAAATATAAAAAAAGACATGACTTAGTTCCCAACCAAAGAGCATTTTCTGTTTGAAGTTGCATATTGTGGAAACATTTGGAAAAATAATTTTGCAATGGTCTGCAACTTCCATATAATATTTTTACGTCCCTAGCTAAATTTTTTTACTTTTTAATGTTTCCATACTTGTGCTAACACCCATACTTTTGTGTCACCCAGTTATGCTTGTGGTGTCCAGCCCGGTAGTCCACCCATCAGTCATAAGGTAGTGCAGAAATTTCCATATTTTTTATGGCTAAAAAACCAAGAAACATCTGAAAACCTGAGGTCCTTTTGATGTAGAGTTTTCAGTACCCCGTCCATGCGGTCCTTCAAATCTCAATATTAGTTTCTGCTCCCGCGAACTCCTCCCGAATTCAACAGGCGTCCAACATTTTCTCTGTGATCAAAACATTTCCATTCTTCTTGCTATGAAGAGATCGTAGAGTGAACACAGGACTCGGTTTTCCAAACCATTAAAGCGCCAAGTATTTTAGCGTGTTCTCGAAGAGCATGCAATTAGGGCACCCAAAAGGACCTCCATTTTTGACTTCACCTAATGGGCAGTCATCAGTTAAGGATTTACTTCCAATTGTGATGCTGTGGTGAGTTCAAAGCCAGGATTATACGCGACCGGAGCCACAGCACAAATGAGAAATAACTTTATAAATATTTCTATATTTTCTTTGTGGGAGGATTACACTCGGGTCTGTTACTGGGGGATGCTCATCGGATTTGATAACCTGACAACCGAGGGGCGAGAGGTGTTGCCGTGGCAACAGTTTAATAGACTTGCGACGCGTGTGTGGATAATTTGGCAATGACTTTTGCGAATTAATTTCCATTTCATTAATATTATGTACTTGTTTATGATATTAATCAATCTGCACATTCAATAGAATTGTAACAAATATTAGAACGTGTTTATTACTATTATCATGGTTTCACGGCTGTACTTACAGTGCCTAGACATAAGTATTTGCACAACTCTGTTTTTATGTATTTTAAAAAATTTAGGGACTGCTTTAGGATGTTAGGAAAATTTTAGGTCGCCTCATTGAAATACATATATAACCAAAATAAAATGAGGAAAAACATGTCTAATTAAATTTTAATTGAGTTTGTAACTTAAGATAATAAAAACAAAAATATTTAATGTTCTAGTGTGAGTAATGGAGTGCAAAGCATTTCCTCAACCGAACAGTCGATGCAGCTGAAGCTGTTCTGTGATCCCATACATTCTTCAAATCTTAGAGCAGCAGATGTGGCACAATGTATAAAACTTAGTTGTTAAGGCTAGGACTGTATCACTGCTCAGCGTTAATTGAATAGGTTAAAATACAGTAGACATTGATAAGGTCCATATTATAAGTGTGAACTTCAATGGTAGCACCATTATAATAATAGGTATATATATTAGAAAGTTAGGAACAAGATTTGGCGCGTATTTTCGGCGAATGAGCGTGAGGCTCTCACTCACACAGGTCCTATGACTTGGCAACGTCAAGAAACCAACCAATAAGATCTAAAGGAAGAGCTGCGCGACCCGTAGGCCGCCGTACGGGTCTCTGTAGGATTTTGAGTCAGATTAAATTAGACTACCCTAGCCTCAGGGTATGTCTCAAGTCCTTCTCCGTGCTTGTGATTGGTGCACGTCCTTGTATATAGACCACCGGCAGTGACTTTACCGACCGTGATATGAGTGAGATCTATTTGGGCTACCCTAGCCTCAGGGTATGTCCCAAGTCCTTCTCCATGCCCGTGAGTGGCGCACGTTTGTGTAAATAGTTTACCTGAAGTGGCTTAGTATTGGGTGATCAAATCCTGAAACGACTGTGACCGGATGCTGACGTAGGATGACACATTCATAAGTGTTCAATGGGTCACTACATCCGCACGTGCACACAGTGCCGAGAAGTCCGTTCCCGTGTTCCTGCACCTACTTATAATTTCTGCGTCGCTCGACCCCGTAAACCTGTTCCCGTGTTTTACATCAGAAGTTTGGAGCGTCGCTCGACCCGTATACCTGTCGTTCCCGTGTTCTTACATCAGAAGAAGTTCGAAGCGTCGCTCGACCCCGTATTCCTGTCGTTCCCGTGTATTTGTTACATCAGAAGTTTGGAGCGTCGCCCGACCCGTATACCTGTTCCCGTGTTTGGCATCAGAAGTTTGAAGCGTCGCTCGACCCGTATACCTGTCGTTCCCGTGTTCTTACATCAGAAGAAGTTTGAAGCGTCGCTCGACCCCGTGTTCCTGTCGTTCCTGTGTTCTTCCATCGGAAGTTTGGAGCGTCGCTCGACCCCGTATTCATGTCGTTCGTGAAGACTTGTAAAGCCCCGCTGTTGCCAAGTGTTTGAGCCAGCAATGTGGTGATGATCAGTGTAGGGCCTCAGGTATAGCTAAGTGATAGAATGCTTAGGTGTCCAAAGTGTACAGTTTGGGTGTGAATGCCGAGAACGCTCATTTGTGTCTCTTAATAGGAAATGATTGAAGTCATAATGAAGAGCAGTGTTCCAAGAAAGCCAGTGCTATACATATACAAATGTAAAGCTAGGTAGGAATGTGCAGTGAAATGTTTCATGGACCAGTTCTGGAGTTGAGCATAAGTGTGAAATGTCTTTGGCGTGTGCGAGCGTCAACAAAAAAAAATAGAAAAATGATCTAAATGATCCTCATACGTAAGTGATGTTTAAATAATAGGTCTGGTGTACAGCTAGCGTAATTTTAGTTATAAGCTTTTGCTTCAAAGATGCGGGGCTGCGCGCCCTAAATGTGAAATGTGTATACTAATAGATCATTATGGGGTTTTTTCATCAGACGGAATTAGCTAAGTACCAAGATATTACATGTGTGTCACGATACATGTGTAGTATGCTTGGGCCTTGCATACCAACTGTTTTACCTCCAAACTATTCGTAATTGCAGGTCAACGAGTCGCATTTTAGGCGTTTTCACCAATTCAGCTTGTCATCATTATCAAGGTGTTCGATGTGGTGAGGTATTCATGCAAACGTATCTCTTCATGTCTGTGCTTACATTTCTTAATATATAACCGTTGACTTGAATTTGTGTTTCATTTTTTCCTCACATTAGTCTCTCCAACGCCGTGTTATGATATGAATTCCAGGGGGCCCACTCCCCTTCTTTAGGACATGTGAATATATGTATGCATATATGTATAAATGTCACTGTTAATTTCAATGTCAGATAACGTAACATGCAATTCATGTTGTGTTGTGTGTCTAAGTTATTTCAGCTTCAACGTAAATGCTTTCATATTGATGTCCCTGCCTTCGCTGTTTTGATAATGTCATTTTGATCATTGAAAATAATCTTGTGAAAGTGTATTTACTGTATATATATATATATGCATTTGCACAAAAACATACACCATTAATTAACGTGACCCCAGCCTTGTTTCAATTTGCAACAAATTAATTAAATAAAATATTAGCCTTGCCTAATAATGTCCTAGCATGGATAATTAATACGGGAAGTTTATATAACATATCCCTGCCACAATATGTTTGGGCATCACGCACCCAAGGGTCCCGAGTGCCTTCTCCGCAGGAGATGTAGCATCTGGCCGCAGTTCCTGCTGGGAAGGTTAGTTTTGTAAAGTTAGGTAGGCTCTCACTACTTCCCCTTCTGTTTCGGGAGGCGGGCTGCCGATCGAGGTGGCTGACCTATTCCCGCTAGACTTCTACCTTCTTGTATTTCGTTTCCTTTCCGTGTGCGACGTAGCTGAGCGAAAGCTTTCAGCCGTGCCCGGGGGTTGGAGATGCTCAACTTGCGCCTTTTTCCTGTCAGTAGCGCACTGACCACTCCGAGACCAACCGGCAGAAAAGCCGAGACAAACATCATTGACAATTTAAAACGCGCCCTAGTCGGCACACGAGCCTGTGGTTAAACACAGGAATAGTTCGGCGCGATATAGGCAGTGTGCCACTGAAGCGCTAGTAAAACTTCTACTACTACTACATTATATAACATATATATAATGAAATATTTAAACAGAACAGTCAAATGTGCACTTATAACAAGAAAATTTAACACAAGCAAAAGTAATGAGCGACAAAAGTATTTGACCAAAATAAATAAGATGTGGAATCTTTGATATTTAATAGTATAATTTGAATAAATTAGTTTGGAAATTATTCTAGAACGTTCACGAAACGTCTCGAAACAAATGCAATGTAAACAAACTACAGCCGGCGCAATCATTACCTCTCTAGACCTCGTTGAAGTCGCGCACACTCTCACTACAATGCCCAAAGTTAAAGAAATCACTGAAGCTACTAGTAAACGGATAATTCAACTTCGTAGTAAGGGATGAACTTGTAGAGTATTAGCAGAACATGTCAATGTTCCTTTTTCAACGGTTGGAGCAATAGTCCGCAAGCATCAAGTGACTGGGGCGGTCTCTAACCTGCCAAGAGCTGGAGCTCCGCGTAAGGTCATGGGTCGTCCTCGGCGCTACATGCTACGTAAGGTGACTAATGACCCCATGATAACTCGTGCTGACCTTCAGAGTGAACTGGCATTTCAGGGACTGCATGTCAGCAAGAAAACTATTGTTAGGGAATTGAACCGTACCGGCATTCATTCTTACACTCCTCGTAAAACTCCTCTTCTTACAGCAAAACATGTCAAGAGCCGCTTAACATTTGCCAAAGACCACATGGACAAAGGAAATAAGTTTTGGGAAGGGGTTATATGGTCTGACGAAACTAAAATAGAACGTTTTGGCCGAAACGAAGCTCTGCATGTATGGAGGAAACGTGGTACTGCCTATGACCCCAAGAACCATCCCACCGTGAAGGATGGAGAGGGCAGCATCATGGTGTGGGGTTGCTCTACTGCCCATGGTGTTGGGGATCTTCATATCATTGATGGAAAGATGAATAGTTTCATGTACAGGGAGATATTAGAGCAGAAGATGCTTCCAAGTGCCAAAAAATTCTACGGACGGCGCAGGTGGACTTTCCAACAAGACAACGACCCCAAGCATACTCCAAATTTAACAAAAGAATGGTTTCAAAAGAAGAAAATAAATGTTCTTCTATGGCCTAGCCAATCACCGGACCTTAATCCAATAGAAAATTTGTGGCGTCATTTTCAGTCTGGTGCCCACAAACGGTGTCCCAAAAGCCTTACTGAATTAAAGGTTATCTGCATTGAAGAATGGAAAAAAATACCATCAAGTGAATGTCAAAAGTTAATTTCCAGCTATAACAATCGTCTCCATGCTGTTTTTGCCAATAAAGGTCACGCCACCAAGTACTAATGTCATAATTTTTTTCGTCAAATACTTTTGTCCCTCATTACTTTTGCTCGTGCTAAATTTTCTTGTTATAAGTACATATTTGACTGTTCTGCTTAAATATTCTATTATATATATGTTATATAAATTTCCTGTATCAATTACCCTAAAGCAGTCCCTAAATTTTTTAAGATACATAAAAGATAGAGTTGTGCAAATACTTATGTCTAGGCACTGTATGTATATCTCTTCGTCGGTAAATTTTTTTTTTCCTCTTTATTGTTGTTATGGGTAGTGTTTGCTATATATTCTACTCGTTTCATGTACTAATTGACTTGTATTCAAAATTCTCAGTTTCGGGTATGCCATATGCATATAGGCCTGTAGGTAAATGCACTGGTGCTCATGGGATTCGAACCCGGGACTTCAGTATAAGGCAGCGCATTATAAGGCCAGCTCTGAGAGAGGTCAAAGTTAGGCTTGCAATGCACGAAGTATTGCAGCGCCGACCAGCTTGCTACTACGAGGATATAACTTGCCAAGCTTGCCGCGCAGTCTTCACGAAATAATTACTACCCGACATGCCGTGGGTTGTAATTATTTCGTGAAAACTGTGGGCTTCCACATTAAGCGGTAATTAATTAAGCGTCGCAAGTTCAATTCTTGCCGTACTGGAGCGGGGCATAGCTACAGTGCTTGGTGCACTGCAACCCTGCCTTGTACCCCCATTTGCTCTGACGTCAAGGTCGCACCGTGCTATACTTGAGTCACCCGGTATCGAATCGCATGAGCTCCTAAAGTATTTATCTGACTTGGAAAATGGAAAACTGTGGGCTTCTTTCCCGGATATTATCACCGGCGAGCAAAACGAAGAGTGGTGATAAGGTTCTCGTTTACGATTCCGGTTGTGTGTCTCTTTGTTTGTGTGTTAGTCTGTCGTTCCAAGAGGAGGCAGAACGAGATGAGTCATCATCACTGCCTTTTTCAGGCAGTCAGGTGGGTTGACTGAGATGTGAAAAATGAAAAAAAAAATAGATATTCTGGGCTTCAAAAATGACTCCGTTTGTCATTCCTGACTCTGCTCTTCCAGTTCCCACCCCTCCCCCCTTACCGCGGGTGATGGTCTTACGCCATGAGGCGTTCTAGTTCCAGGTTCGAATTGGTCTAAAATCTGTGGTATAATGCATGTATATATACAAAGCATCGAGCCAGGACTCGATCTGGGGACCTAGAGAGTACCACGCCGATACTTTACCAGTAAGCCACAGCAGCTAAAAGCAACGCAAGCACACGAGTCACTTGTGCTGCCCGCTGCATTCTGGCAAACATATTAAGGCAAAGCCGTACGTGTATATGAGGGAGCTCATTCGTCTACCCTGAATAGTTAATAACCTGGAAGATCTTACAGTTTCTCGTCCCGTCAACACCCGGAATTATCTAGACAGGAGTCTCATCCGTCCACCCTTGTTTTTTAATAGAATAAATACAAAGTATCGAGCCAGGACAGGACGAGAAACTGTAAGATCTTCCGGGTTATTAACTATTCAGGGTAGACGGATGAGCTCCCTCATATACACGTACCGCTCTGCCTTAATATGTGTGCCAGAATGCAGCGGGCAGCACAAACACCTCCTGTGCTTGCGTTGCTTTTAGCTGCTGTGGCTTACTGGTAGAGTATCGGCGTGGTAATCTCTAGGTCCCCAGATCGAGTCCTGGCTCGATGCTTTGTATTTATCTGTCAGTAAATGTGGTTTTCCGTTCCGTAGAGTTTAGAGAGTTAACTAACATATGAGTTTGCATATCCGTAGAGTATTTCAGTTTTAAATCAATTTATAGTACGAGGACTGTTAGACGTACCAGATTTTAGGTACGTCTAACGGATTTTTGAACCATTATTACCTATCTATTAGTTGGTATCAAAATATGCAGATATATAGTAAGAACACAATAGATATATAAATATTCTGGCAACTCCATTGTTGAACTTTTGAAATGCATAGTTGGCACATGATAGAATTCATTTTTTTAATGTTTTATTTTCGTTTGAGGTCTAGTTACAGCAGTAATTTTCGAAGTTTATAATGCTTATTTGAATTAAGTATCGTCATTGATAACTTGCAAGAATAGTTTTCAAATCTTCGTGCATTATCTTACTTTTAGATATTTCATTAGTATCATAAATATACTCGTATTGCTTTACATCTTTAAAGTTTTTTTCTTTCTGCAGCATTACGAAGAATGATTCGCGTTCTTTTAAAGGACCTCGATTTATCTCCTGTTTTTAAAGAATGTCCATATTTGAATGAGCCCATCTGTTTTTAAATATGGATGACTAGCTGCATGCGCTTTTCAGATATTAATCCGACTAAGCTCTTTGGAGACTTGCACCTTATGCTTCAGCATTGACAATGTTTCAAGTTTTTCAAGGGCTCATTCGTACATTTATTGCGGTTGAGAGGTTACCCTAACGAACTTTTTTGCCGCCTCAAAAGCTAAAATAGTGAAACATCTGCTAGAGCAGGAAGAGCTACAAAACTATGGGAAGTTGAGATGGGTTCCACTAGTGTGCGTAGCTAACGGTCGCCATGTTGTAGACGTTATTTTAAAAAATTCTGCTTCGGGTACAGTTGCACTTCTTTTTAAACCCCATTACTTTGTAACACTTCCTAAACCCTTCTCCGTCCGTTCTGGCACGACCTTGATTTGATATGGCTGTTGCCAACTCTAGTAATGCTTGTTGGCTCATGGGACGCATAGTAATTATTTTTGTCTCATTTTCTCGACGTCAATATTTTTTTGATGTCGCACGCATTTATTCACGTTCATTTACAAACGACACAGCGCGGTGCAGGTTGGAGTTCAGAGTTTCCGGAGGACAAGTCTCAGTAAAATTTCTTCCTCGGGACTTCGGATGTGAACTACGCCTTTTAAGATAAAAAGGCCCAAGTAAAACATAAAAGGCTCTGATACGACTTAGCTTTAGAGCTCTATTCTTGTTAACTTATGAAAAAGTAGGGAATATGCGGAGAAAAAAAAATGTTAGGTAGGAAGTAGAAGAAATTAATATTTGATACGCGGCGAAATTCTTTGAGCATCAGATCGTTCCATTTTCAGCTTTATACTTGCCATTACATTTTTAGTTACCTTTCTACATTTTACATATTTTGATGCAGAGTACTGAAGCGTTTCACATTTGTCCCGGTATAGAACAGCTTTATGCGTATGGCGTCGGTAGCTTATCCACACGTCTATTTTACATTCTATTCCTCAAATAATGACCGACTCTCCATTAACGCCATACGTATGATTGGTATTCCAATGCTACCGTGCAGCTCATTAATGCCAAAAAAACATATTTTACCTTATATCAATTTCATGAAAATGGCAGCAGAGCTGTAGGAACAGATACGCAACACAGTTCCTTTGTGTGTTTCGCGGCTTAGTATCGCCACCAACACGCAGTCATTTGTCACACTTCAAAAGTTTGCTTCATAGCCAGTTTGTAAGTCGGCGAAACAAGGCTGGGGCCGTTGCTCTTTCTCAAGCTACAATTATCGCAAGTTCGGCCGCTTGTGACAGAAAGTGTCTAAGCTGCGGCTC
>LQNS02278171.1:20832341-20857881 GCA_001587735.2 Parhyale hawaiensis | reverse complement strand
AGGTAGGTTGGGGAATAGCTCGCCCCTTGGGGACATGTCTAACTCTCTCTATGTTTTCTTTCTATTTTATTTTCATAGGTACAATTCTATCATGTGCTACTTTCCGAGAATGATCAACTGGATCATTCGTTTGCGATTAATCATTTATCAATATCCCATTAGACCCCATTCTATACCCCGTAACACAATGCCCAAAGTTAAGGATATCACTGAAGCTACTAGTAAACGGATAATTCAACTTCGTAGTAAGGGATTAACATGTAGAGTAATAGCAGAACGTGTCAATGTTCCTTTTTCAACGGTTGGAGCAATAATCCGCAAGCATCAAGTGACTGGATCGTTCTCTAACCTGCCAAGAGCTGGAGCTCCGCGTAAGGTCATGGGTCGTCGAGCCGCGATGTACGATGCATTCCACTGATTACTGGGGTACTGTTGAGCACGACTGGATGTCTCACTTGACCGCAGAGTCCCTGACGTACAGTCGTTCTTTTCTATTGTTAGGGAATTGAACCGTATTGGCATACATTCTTACACTCCTCGCAAAACTCCTCTTCTTACAGCAAAACATGTCAATAGCCGCTTAACATTTGCCAAAAACCACCTGGACAAAGGAAATGAGTTTTGGGAAGGGGTTATATGGTCTGACGAAGCTGAAATAGAACTTTTTGGCCGAAAGGAAACTCGGCATGTATGGAGGAAACGTGGTACTGCCTGTGACCCCAAGAACACCATCCCCACCGTGAAGCATGGAGGGGGCAGCATCATGGTGTGGGGTTGCTTTACAGCCCATTGTGTTGGGGATCTTTGATGTCAAGATGAATAGTTTCATGTACAGGGAGATTTTATAGAAGAAGATGCTTCCAAGTGCCAAAAAATTCTACGGATGGCGCAGGTGGACCTTCCAACAAGACAACGACCCAAAGCATACTTCGAATTCAACGAAAGAATGGTTTCAAAAGAAGAAAATAGATGTTCTTCCATGGCCTAGCCAATCACCGGACCTTAATCCAATAGAAAATTTGTTGCGTCTTTATAAATCTGGTGCCCACAAACGGTGTCCCAAAAACCTTACTGAATTAATGGTTATCTGCGTGGAAGAATGGAAAAAATACCATCAAGTGAATGGGAAAAGTTAATTTCCAGCTATAACAATCGTCTCCTTGCTGTTATTGCCAATAAAGGTCACGCCACCAAGTACTAATGTCATAATTTTTTTGGTCAAATACTTTTGTCCCTCATTACTTTTGCTTGTGTTGAAGTTTCTCGTTATAAGTGCACATTTGACTGTTCTGTTTAAATATTCTATTATATAGAAGTTATATAAACTTCCTGTCCTAAAGCAGTCCCCAATTTTTTTAAAATACATAAAAGATAGAGTTGTGCTAATACTTATGTCTAGGCACTGTATATCTTTTCGTCGGTAAATTAATTTTTTTTCCTCTTTATTGTTGTTACGGGTAGTGTTTGCTATATATTCTACTCGTTTTATGTAATAATTGACTTATATTCAAAATTATTAGTTTCGGGTATGCCATATGCATATAGGCCTGTAGATAAATGCACTGGTGTTCATGGGATTCGAACCCGGAACTTCAGTGTTAGGCAGCGCATTACAAGGCCAGCTCTGAGAGAGCTCAAAATTAGGCCTGCAATACACGAAGTACTGCAGCGCCGACCAGCTTCGTTACAACGAGGATATAACTTGCCAAGCTTGCCGCGCAGTCGTCACGAAATAATTACTACCCGACATGCCGTGGGTTGTAATTATTTCGTGAAAACTGTGGACTTCCACATTAAGCGGTAATTAATTAAGCGTCGCGAGTTCAATTCTTGCCGTACTGGAGCGGGGCATAGCTAGAGTGCTTCGTGTACTGCAAACCTGCCTTTTACCCCCCATTTGCTTTACGTCAAGGTCGCACCGCGCTATACTTGAGTCCCCGGTATCGAATCGCATGAGCTCCTAAAGTATTTATCTGACTTGGAAAATGGAAAACTGTGGGCTTCTTTCCCGGATATTATCACCGGCGAGCGAACGAAGAGTGGTGATACGGTTCTCGTTTAAGATTCCGGCTGTGTGTCTGTTTGTTTGTGTGTTAGTCTGTCGTCCCAAAAGGAGGCAGAACGAGTTGAGCCATCATCACTGCCTTTTTCAGGCAGTCAGGTGGGTTGACTGAGATGTGAAAAATAAAAAAAAAAAAAAAACTAGATAAGCTGGGCTTCAAAAATGACTCCGTTTGTCATTCTTGACTCTGCTCTTCCAGTTCCCACCCCTCCCCCCTTACCGCGGGTGATGGTCTTACGCCATGAGGCGTTCTAGTTCCAGGTATATACGAATTGGTCTAAAATCTGTGGTATAATGCATGTATATATGTATGTATACCAAGCACCGAGCCAGGACTCGATCTAAGGACCTAGAGATTCCCACGCCGATACTCTACCAGTAAGCCACAGCAGCTAAAAGCAACGCAAGCACACGAGGTGCTTGTGTTGCCCGCTGCATTCTGGCAACCATATTAAGTTAGAGTCGTACGTGTATATGAGGGAGCTCATCCGTCTACCCTGAATAGGTTATAACCTGGAAGATCTTACAGTTTCTCGTCCCGTCAACACACGGAATTATCCAGACAGGAGTCTCACCCGTCCACCCTTGTGTTTTAATAGAATAAATAACAAAGTATCGAGCCGGGATGAGACGAGAAACTGTAAGATCTTCCAGGTTATTAACTATTCAGGGTAGACGGATGAGCTCCCTCATATACACGTACGGCTCTACTTTAATTTGTTTGCCAGAATGCAGCGGACAGCACAAGCACCTCGTGTGCTTGCGTTGCTTGTAGCTAATGTGGCTTACTGGTAGAGTATCAGCGCGGTAATCTCTAGTGCCCCAGATCGAGTCCTGGCTCGGTGCTTTGTATTTATTCTATTAAAACACAAGGGTGGACGGATGAGCCCCCAGTCTGGATAATTCCGGGTGTTGATGGGACGAGAAACTGTAATATATGTATATAGCTATTCAGCTGATTAAAGGTACCTTCCGTTGCTATGATAGGTTAAAAAAAGCAAGGGTTAGTTCTGCTAACGTCCCAAGTGAAGCCCGGGTTCATTATAGACGTTACATGAACCTAACTTTGCTCACCTAACCTTACACAGGCTCTCTAGGTCTGTGCGCAACCTCCTCGGTAGAGAGTAGTTGGTCGGGGCGCTTGATTGCAGCCCAAAAAAAATTAACTCGTTTATCTGTCAGTAAATGTGGTTTTCCGTTCCGTAGAGTATAGAGAGTTTACTAACATGAGTTTGTATATCCGTAGAGTGTTTCAGTTTTAAAGCAATTTATAGTACGAGGATCGTTAGACGTACCAGATTTTAGGTAGGTACGTCTAACGGGTTTTTGAACCTGTATTACCTATCTATTAGTTAGTATCAAAATATAAAGATATATATAGTAAGAACACAATAGATATATAAATATTTTGGCAACTCCATTGTTATTTGTTTACCTTTTGAAAGGCGTAGTAGGCACATGATAGAATTCATTTTTTTAGTTATTTATTTTCATTTGAGGTCTAGTTACAGCAGTAATTTTTCGAAGCTTATTATGCCTATTTGATTTAAGTATCGTCATTGATAATTTGCAAGAATAGTTTTCAAATCTTCGTGCATTATCTTACTTTTAGATATTTCATTACTATCATAAATATACTCGTATTGCCTTAAATCTTTAAAGTTTTTTTTTATTTCTGCAGCATTACAATGAATGATTCGCGTTCTTTTAAAGGACCTCGATTTATCTCCTGTTTTTAAAGAATATCCATATTTGAGTGAGCGCATCTGTTTTTAAATATGGATGACTAGCTGCACGTGCTTTTCAGATATTAATCCGACTAAGCTCTTTGGAGACTTGCACCTTATGCTTCTGCATTAACAATGTTTCAAGCTGTTCAAGGGCTCATTCGTATATTTATTGAGGTTGAGAGGTTACCCTAACGAACTTTATCGCCGCATCAAAAGCTAAAATAGTGAAACATCTGCTAGGGCAGGAAGAGCTACAAAACTATGGGAAGTTGAGATGGGTTCCACTAGTGTGCGTAGCTAACGGTCGCCATCTTGAAGACGTTATTTTAAAAAAATTATTATAGTGTCAGTTGCATTTCTTCTCTGTAAACCCTATTACTTTTTAACACTTCCTAAACCCTTCTCCGTCCGTTCTGGCACGACCTTGATTTGGCATGGCTGTTGCCAACTCTTGTAATGCTTGTTGGCTCATGGGACGCATAGTAATTATTTTTGTCTCATTTTCACGACGTCAACTTTTTTTTGATGTTGTACGCATTTATTCACGTTCATTTACAAACGACACTGCGCGGTGCAGGTTGGAGTTCAGAGTTGCCGGAGGACAAGCCTCAGTAAAAATTTCTCCCTCAGGACTTCGGATGCGAACTACGCCTACACCTTTTAAAATAAAAAGCCCCATGTAAAACATAAAAGGTTCCGATACGACTTAGCTTTAGAGCTCTAATTTTTTTAACTTATGAAAAAGTAGGGAATATGCGGAGAAAAAAATATGTTAGGTAGGAAGTAGAAGAAATTAATATTTGATACGCGAAGAAATTCACACATTAGGGCAAAAATACGGACGTATAAATGTGATTGTCATTATACCGTAACGGTCATAATATTCGTAATCTTGATGGAGGAATTTTTGCAAAATTCTTTGAGCATCAGATCGTTCCATTTTCTGCTTTATACTTGCCATTACATTTTTAGTTACCTTTCTACATTTTACATTTTTTTGATGCAGAGTACTGAAGCGTTTCACATTTGTCCCGGTATAGAGCAGCTTTATGCGGATGGCGTCGGTAGCTTATGCACACGTCTATTTTACATTCTATTCCTCAAATAATGACCGGCTCTCTATTGACGCCATACGTATGATTGGTATTCCAATGCTACCGTGCAGCACATTAATGCCAAAAAAATATATATTTTACTTTATATATGTTTCATGAAAATGGCAGCAGAGCTGCAGGAACAGATACGCAACACAGTTCCTTTGTGTGTTTCGCGGCTTAGTATCGCCGCCAACACGCAGTCATTTGTCACAACTCCAAAAGTTTGCTTCATAGCCAGTTTGTAAGTCGGCGAAACAAGGCTGGGGCCGTTGCTCTTTCTCAAGCTACAATTATCGCAAGTTCGGCCGCTTGTGACAGAAAGTGTCTAAGCTGCGGCTCTGGTGTTGCATCTACACCTATACCCGTGTTTCCTATAGAAGGACTCAGGTTTCAGTTTTTAGCTTAACGCTTTTTATGAACACCGTCGCTGTCCCAGAGGAAGATCCTTCTGAATTAAGACGTTCATACCTCACATTTTTAACTCTCGTGGTCCAAATCTGCTACCTACTTTCCCTTGAAGTTCTTAGCAGAGTCACTTGTTCAGTAAACTTTATGGTTTTCGATTGAACGTACTGCTCTCCAACTGGAAAATCCTAGAGTTACATTCCCTTCGATGCATTCTTCTGATCTGCGACTGACTGTATATATTATTAATTCACAGAGAAATTCGCTACAACGCTGCAACATACCGTACGCTAAAATTAGGAAGCACCTTGAACAGTAACATAGTTGGCATACCTACACTAGTTGACATTGACAAGACTGTTGAATATCCGAGCAGAGAGTATACATTAATTAAGGCTATTGAATGACACAGCAATAACATTATATTTATTACCCCATGTTGACGAATCGGTCGTTTCATTCACACCTCATATTCACTGTCGACTCGAATCGTTATATTGTACATTCTCGAGCGAGTATAAAGCGATGGTGACACAAACATCATCAAGAACACATGTCTCAGCGCAGGATATTACTATAATTGAAACCCTTTCTTCATAAATTAATCTACCTTTCTTGTAAGAATGGCTCTATTCGAAATGTTGTACGCAGACTCCGCTAGGAGATGAGGGTTGTTAACCACTTTACTATATGATGGCTGTTCCGTGTGCTAAGTACATAGACGAGACCGTTTAATGCTATATATTTTTACTGTAGTGGCAAGAAAGTTTCAGCCTTTTTTCGTCCTGATCTCTTGCTACCAAGTACTCTTATCAAATTATGTCCTCACGTGTGCTTTCATTCTCTGACAGTTGTGTTTAACAGCATTTTCGCTGATTGACCCTGAAATTTAAAGAGTCTTTCAGTATCGTCTATTTATACACTTGAGAATATTTCCAGCCGGGCCATGAAAGTAAACGTGCACAAGCATAATATCTCTATAGTGAAGGCATTAGATCAACGTACGAAATACGTTTCTAGTACCACAGTGACGGTCATAACTGCAAACTCCTTGTGACGGATCCTTAACACGGCGGTGCAAAGCAACAAGCTGCGATCACCGCGACGAAATGCGTCACTAAGTCTCACTTATTTTTCCTAGTGATCGTCTGTGTGCATTTGCGGCGGCAGCAGCGGCCACGCGCACTGGCGCAACATGCTCACGCGCTTACCTTTCTTTGCCTAACTCTCACTGCACGAGGCTCCGTCCAAATTGCCGTTACCGTGTGTCGCAAAAACGGAGTTCGCAACAGGGCGCTGCAAGTAGCAAATTACCCAAGTAATTACGGCCCTTATGGTGACAGCTGAGACTCTGAGAAACCTTCAATTTATCTAGCGGAGTTTTACAAATCGCTCATTTGCTAGCGACGGGAAGCTCTTAGGGCGCATTTGTCTCGACGAAGCGCCTTCGTACTTTTGATGTTAGTTGCCTCAGTTTTATAAGCTCGCTCCTGTCACTACGTTCTCATTATAATTGGCCTGCATCGTGTTATTAAGAGGTGCTTTGATAGCAATGACTGTGTTTTCCATAGAAACTAGACGAATAGGGTTAAAATATGAAGACAAATTTTTCACTCTAATTTATATCACTGCATCCTGGTGGCGTACTTTCACTGCTACCAAAATAATTAGGCAAGAAAATGAAGTTTTATTCATAGTGTAAAGTGTCACTTGCATTCTTTGAATGTCTAGGAGCATTACTGATGTAGAAGAAGTCCTTATGTCTTTTTTTTTTCTAGCTTACGGTGCACTTGTGATGAATTTGCTCTCCATCTGTTACCGTAAATAAAAATCGTCTTACATAATTTAGCATTTTTAACTTTCATGAAATCATGGAAGCGGAATTCAGTAATAATACTGAAGAAGACATTACTGTTACAGGTCTTTCATGAATGTGACACAGGAAGAACAGAATAAAGCATGAGCAAGTATGAGTATGAAATTGGGAAGGAAGCATAGTGGGCACGAAAGACAGATGTCCCGAAGGCCTGGCTAATGGCTGCGGTAACCTACACAAATCCTGGGGTCGCTGCCTGTAAGCTATAGGGGGGAAAATAAACTGAACGTGTGACGTGGTCCAATTGTATTTCCCGTATCACCTTTAAATTTAACATGCACGTTTATGCAGTCCATAATGAATATTTCTACGAGCAAGAAAATTCGCAAGCAATGCCCTCGCATTTAGTGAGTGTTGCAGTAACTTTCAGCTATGTATTACAGCACGGGTTTTGAAGATGAGTGAAAACTATCACTTTAAAACTTACACTCATTAATGCAGTAATTATGTGATAAAGCACATTTTTCCTCTTTTTCATCACATGCTATTCGCATGCGCGTTCATCCAGTATGGGAATAGCCTCATGACTCGGCCCACGTTTCCCTCGGCGTGTTGCATATCTCTTATTATTTCCTCTCTTTGACCACCATTGCAGTTATGAACAGTAGCTTAAGATTTTCAAAATAACTAAAATATAATAATGACCAATATCCATTTATTTATATATTTCGCGTCCACCTCAGCTGTATTGGCAGAAATTCGACCCACGCAGCAAACGCAGATGCTGATAACATGAACATCGAATCGAGTCCAAAGTCCGGACGATTCGAAGGAGCTATCAACTTTAAAGCGCACAGGCACAATTTTTAATGCTGGAAGCAACGGCAGCAGCTGACATATGCTTTCGCACGAGTGTTTCTTTCATGCGATGCAGGCGTCAATCATGCAAAACTCCCTTTCTGCAAAATATATTGTCCTTTTCAGCCAGTCTTCTTCATATCTTGCTTAAACGAAGAGTGGCTCGGAAGAACTGGAATTCAAGCGCATAAAATGATTTTATTATTAAAATGGGTTAGTTTGACCAATATTCTTCTTTGTATTCTGCCTACACTTGGTAATAAATTTGTTATACGTCACCATCTCTCGTATCTCCTAGTGAAGGATTACGGGCTTGGACGCAGCCCAGCTATTGCCAGTACTTTTGACTTGGCTCTGACCTTTGCTCATGGGATGCAGTTCCTGCCGTGAACCAATGACGCTTGCTGGACTCGAGCTCCCGACCTGCTGGTCAGAAAGCGCGAATCGAACCTTTACACCACGGCTGCCCAATTATGTCTACACCTGCGACAGAAAGTAGCTCTTGATGACGATGTTTTCTACTGGTTTTTGCCAATTTTTCTTGGAAATGGCGGGGCGGAACTTTGATCCTAGCCTTTTGTTCGCCGTTGTTTATCGAGTTTCCTGCGTTAATTGCAAGCTGACAACAGTTATTTTTTCATGGGCCAACGGCTTAAGATTAACGCTTGAAACTCGTTCCAGAGTAACGATTTCAACCTTTAAAATTGACAGCCGGGATAAATTAGAAGTAAGCAAATTATGTTATCTCGATCGTATTCAGTGAATCGCTCACACCTTTTGTTATCGACAACATCAAGAAAAAAAAATCTGGATGCATGTGTCTTGTTTATCAGAGTATTCTCTCCAAGTTCAAACTATTAAGAAGCATCAATTACTGAAACGGTGCTTGCAGACAATAAGGCTGTAGCCATCAATTCCGGTCAAATTACTTTTCGGTATCACACCGGTGAGACTTTTCCATTCCCGCTGGTCCCTTGTGAGGCAAAAAATGTCAGTGCTGAGTTCACCTCCAATGTAAGTTGAAAACGATGCCACACAAACGTCAGGAGTCAAGTTATGTCCAAATGCCATATAAGTTTTATGGTAAAAGCACACCCGCAGGCACTCTAAACACAGGCCCAAAGTGCATAGGGAAAACTGCCTTCGGCGTCGGTGTGATGGGATTTTTGAGGGTCGTAGAGGGCGCTCGGCCTCCGGTGCATGCGAGGATGCTGTGCTGAGAGCTCCTGTGCATGTGAGGACACGAGACTGTGTCCTATTTTTCGCTGTAAGTGAGGACATGAGATTGTGTCGTAATTCTTGCTACGTGTGAGGACACCAGACTGTATCGTAGTTCTTTCTACATGTGAGGACACGAGACTGTCGTAGTTCTTGCTGCATGTGAGGACACGACATTGTGTCGTAGTTCTTGCTACATGTGAAGACACGAGACTGTATCGCAGTTCTTTCTACATGTGAGGACACAAGACTGTCGTAGTTCTTGCTGCATCTGAGGACACGAGACTGTGTCGTAGTTATTGCTGCTTGTGAGGACACGAGATTGTGTTGTAGTTCTCTCTGCATTATAGAGGATACGAAATGATATTGCTGTTATTTGTGTGCACAAGATGAAGATACTGTATCGCAACCATTAAGTGTTGCACCAAAGGTTACGAAAATGTATGAGTGATCTTCCTAAGTGTTACGTCAAGAGACTGCATCGAAGTTCTTCTAATGCAGTAGCCCCAGTTATCCGCATCGATGTTAGACTATGTTTCCTTGTACCCGTAAATGACCGCATTTTTCCAGCGATTAATATACGTAAAGATTTACTAGGCCGTTAGTCTGATACTTACAGATTCTCACAGAAGTTCGTAGTATTTCCAGTAATGCCGTTAATCCGATTTAACCCTTAAATGCCTGATTTAATCATAGCACACCCGTAGAAATAACACTATTGGTATATGCTGCATATATGGCACGCTATGCATTTAAGGGTTAAATTTCCTTCGCCTACATTTTTTGTGGTATCGGACGTGCAGACTTATGATTAGCTGACATATGTATAGCCTCACCATTTTTATTAACCATTGCCTAAATCAGGGTCTCATGTACTTAGTCAAAGACTGAATGTATGCCTAACTTATTGTTTTCATAAATGCTTCGGTTCATATTTAAAGAATTATCAAGGTATTCGTAGATTTTCAACTGGCAGCTACGGTGTCGGTCAGCCATCTGCTGAGTTACGGCCCGAAGTTTGATGAAGAACAGTTGCCAGCTGATCGTTAAGGAGGGCATCTGTTGTTCATTGAACATGTCTAGTGCGGGGTACAATTACTATGAACGAAATACGGTGTCTTTCTGCCCTAACATATGAAAACTCCGTGGCACTTAACTCACGAAACTGCTGATGCAGAAACTTGTGTAGAGCAGCAAATAGAAATAACGCATTATCTGATATTAATGTTAAATTTTTGTAAGTGCAATTCCCGTAATGAAAACATAAACGAACATTGGAAGCATTTGAATAGGGCTATTAAGTATTATCTATATTCAACATTACCGATAATATAGTTATCCATATACATTTGGAACAGAGATCCCTGTTATATTTTGTGTAGTCGACTCTTAGTATACATATACTGTATATATTTTTAAGATTTTTTGTGATCTAGTCTACGGTAATCTGCAGAGTAATTACTTTACCAGCTCTTCATTGTTGATGTCTATAGCCATAATTCGGTTTTCAACGCTGCAGTGCACGTTTGAATTGGCCAGTAAGAATTTTCAATAATTATCCCATACCCCCGCCTAATCCAAGATACCAATAGAGTAAAGACACCACTTTTTCCACTAAAATATTGCGCTGAATTGCATCCCTTAACTGTGACAATCAACAGACTGGTAAATAACTACCAAACTGTATAAAATATTACACAACTTGCTGATTGCCTACTAACTAGGCTAGTTGGTTCCACCGTACCCCTATTTGCATTACATTGGAGAAATTTATTTTTCGATAGCAAAAGGACCGTTGTTTTCCTAGCATGAAATCTAAGCATGGAAATGCCTGAAGTACCTATCAGCGGTAGAATGGATACTGGATTTTGCTTCCTTCCAGGATTAGAGTTTCATTTACTCCGATTGCGCAAATTCAGTAGAAGTTGTTGAAACAAGAGAAAAAGGGAAGGATATCCTTCAGAACAGACCTACGAAAAATCGAGGATTTGTTGAATTGTCTGCTGTCATAGTGTGAGGGTTTGGGCCAGTACTACATAAATTATTCAAAATAACAAAATAAACGGCCCTATTTGACTGTGCAACAGTACGACCCAGAAAACAATGCTATGCAGTTTACTCTATCATCGTAAGAAACCTCGTCTGCCGCCCTTGATCCGTAACGCTCTCGGAGGTCAATGACGAGCTCTAAAGAAATGGCAGCGCAAGTGTAAGGGCGAACAGCAGAAAACAAAACTCCCCTTTAATTGCTGGTGAAAAGCGTAATCCGCATATTCGTCAACCCTTCCCTTTTTGGGGGGGGGCAGCGGAAAAAAAAACTGGACTTGACAGTAAGGGCAAGCAGTTTAAAAGCCATTCTGCAAATTTTCTGCTTGGTTTTTTTAATCTAGAAAGAAATGAGAAACATGGTAACACAAAACATGCAACGTAATTACATGGATCATGTACAGCAATATTAATCTGGTGTAATTAAAGAACAAGCTCGGTTGTGCTAGGCTCATGACTGTATCCTAATGCGAGGGAAGATGAGGGGATGCTAAAAGTGACAGCTTAGGGTAAAAGCCTCTACAAGTAAGTCAAAGTCTATAAGTTGAGCTTGAGTAGAAGAAAAATATATGCCAACTAACCTTATTTCCTCAGCTTCTCCATAGTAGTCCTGCAGCTACTGTAGCAACCTCGGGTTCAGTTTCAACCCTGACTACCTGGTTTTTACTGGAACACTGCGGCATCGAGAGGTTAGGAGAAGTATGCCACGGTGGAGTTGAAAAAATTACCCCTGTATGAAGTTATTTCTCCAGTTCTTAGATGGATTGCATGAAATAAGTTTTAGATTTGAGAGCAAAATGAAACCTTATTGGGTGTACGTATTCGCTGTATGCCGGATAGTTAAGAAATGGTTGTTACTGTTCCCACGACGCTACTTGACGGCCACCTCCTTGCAAAGGGCATGAGTCCTATTAGGCTTGCTCGTTCAATTTCAGTAGTTTTTTTTTTGCTAACATGGGACCTCAGATGAGAAGCAAGCTATTCGTGGTAACGCTAGGAGAACATTCAGGAGCCTGAATCAGAAATTCATCGTTGGGAAACATTATTAACTTTTTTTTAGGTCGTTTTAGTGTAATATTCAACGGCTCCNCGAGCGGGGACAAAACTGAACTTGACAGTTAGGGCAAGCAGTTTAAAAGTCATCCTGCAAATTTTCTGCTTCTTTTTTATTAATTTAGAAAGAAATGAGAAACATGGTAAGCACAAAACATGCAATGTACTTACATGGATCTTGTATAGCAATATTAATCTGGTGCAATTAAGGAAGAGGCTCGGTTGTGTTAGGCTCAAGGGAAGGCGAGGGGATGCTAACAGTTATAGCTTGGGGTAAAAGTCTCTATAAGAAGGTCAATGTCTATAAGCTGAGCTTGCATAGAAGAAAAAAATATGCCAACTAACCTTATTTCTCAGCTTCTACATAGTAGTCCTGCAGCTACTGTAGCAACCTCGGGTTCAGTTTCAACCCTGACTACCTGCTTTTTACTGGAACACTGCGGCATCGAGAGGTTAGGAGAAGTATGCCATGATGGAGTTGCAAAAATTGTCCCTGTATGAAGTTATTTCTCCAATTCTTAGATGGATTGGATGAAATAAGTTTTAGATTTGAGAGCAAAATGTAACCTTATTGGGTGTACGTATTTGCTGTATGCCGGATAGTTAAGAAATGGCTGTTACTGTTCCCACTACTCTACTTGACGGCCACCTCCTTGCAAAGTGCATGACTTCTATTAGGCTCGGGTATTAAATTTTAGTAGTTTTTTACTTACATGGGACCTCAGACGAGAAGCAAGCTATTCGTGGTAACGCTAGGAGAACATTCAGGAGCCTGAATCAGAAAATCATTGTTGGGAAACATTATTAACTTTCTTTTAGGTCGTTTTGGAGTAATTTTATTTTCAACGGCTCCCCCTCCTCCTCCTCCTCCTCCCCCCCCCCCGACTATACTGGCTAATATGTGTTCCTGCTGATTAATTCATTCTCTGCACCAAAATAAACCGTTTGCTTGTTATTTGAAGTTCTTACATTAATTGAAATACAGTTTGTTGAATTTCTATCAATAACTCTCGGACCTTTTTATGATTTCAAGTAGGATGTAAAGTACTATGTAGTCTATAATACCATTTTTAACGTAACATCTACATACCCATCATTGTGTTATTCTGATTAGGTTAGTAACGTGATGGAGATTATAACTATATTTTTTAGACAACTAGAACGCTTCGTGGCGTAAGACCATCACCCGCAAAAAGTGCAGAGTCAGGAGTTACAAATTCAATGCCGTCATTTTTTATGGCTAGCTTAACCCATTTTTTTGCATTTTCACATCTAGGTCAACCCACCTGACTGCCAGGAAAAGATTTTGATGATGGTTCAACTCCTTCCGCCTCTTTTTTTTTTCCTGGAGTTACAAAAGCAACGCCGTCATTTTTTATGGGCAGCTTAACCCGAATTATTTCTGCATTTTTCACATCTATGTTAACCCACCTGACTGCCTGAAAAAAAATTTTGATAATGGCTCTCGTCATACCTCGTTTTTGGTAGACAGACAAATAAAGAGACATACAACCGTAGACGAAGACATTATCACTGCTCTCGCTTCGCCCGCGGGCGATAGTAAACTTAGTAAAACGTCCTGAGATATTGCGATTATTCTATTTTTAAAAATGCTAAATTGAAAACTTTTTCGCTGAGTGTTTGTGACATTTTCTGTACGTTATCTACATGCCAGTGCTGAAATGAAGGCAAAGGTGAGCTGCTATTTCTCGCTATTTTCATATGTAAAAAAAAAGATCTTAAGGCCACCTCGACAATGCACTGGAACTGGGAAACCCTTGTTCGATTTACTGGTGAATTCACTGCAGGGTCCACGGGCTGTGCGACTGCAGTCGACCACAGTTTGTTTCAGCTATGATGTCACAGACTTGGGGTTCCTATGACAACTGCACCAATAGACTCTGAGTGAAAGACATGCTGACGCTGCTTTGCAGTGAACAAAAACTCGTCTCCGTTGCTTGGAACAGAACGTCTGGTTTCGTGACAACGAGCGAGGCAACACCCAACCACTGTGGCCACCGCATATATAATTAACATACTAATGATATAAAAAAAAATTTAATTGTAAGTAATGCCCTCAAATACTATTGTATAATTATCGTTTGCAAATCTTGCGAGCAAGCGCAAATATAAGCGTCTATTTTCATAGTTCGAATTTTTCATATAAGATGCAGATCATAGCTTTTCTTCACCTTAACATCTTTATTTTCTCATATTACAATTCACATCAAATACACGTTAAAATCATATATACAAGAGGTAGAGAAAACGCCCAGCTATAAGTGGATCCCACTTATGGGGAGCTAACACCATAGCATGTCTTCAAGATCAGTCATAGGTACTAAAGAGCGTAAAATGCAATTTTGCAGCAATGTATCCCACAGGAGGCCCCCAATCAGGACTACAATTCTACAATGCATCCCCAGCATCAAATATGTCACGCCCAGTAGTGAAAGAAACTATGAAAATATTATCACAGACGATGCTAAACAATGATAGTCAAGTACCTAAAAACGTCTGCCCTAGATAACTTTACATTGTTATAATCAAGGGCCTGTTTATCACATAGGTGTTAGATCTTTCAAGACTAGCACATCATATACCGTATATACAAAATTAAGAATAGGATCAAAGAATATCTCAAATCGATTATTCATCCCAACCAAGAGGAGCAAGTTATTGAACTCATTTGAACCAATCAACTTTTGACCACATGACGTGCATCAGGGACGATTCGTAAATTAACTATCACAATGAGCTCCAAATATCGCAACTGTTATCACGCCACAGTAAACCTACTTTCCACCGTCAATATACCACCCCTTTCATAGAGATAGCTCTATGTCTGAAATGTATAGGACATTTCAGATACATACTGAATGACTACATGATGTCCAAATACGGTATCAAAGAGATAGGGTACAGAACAGGGGTTTCATACATCCATTGCTCGTTGTTTTTTCCCCTTCGTGAATTGTTTGTAATGATGATACCTCCATTTTAGAGCCAGAATTATTTTTGACTCGTCTTCCGACTCTTGTATACGGTAAATCTAGCTATCCTCGCATCGCGAAGTGTACATCCCGAATACTAGCCACAAAATTGCACGGTAGTTCTAGCACTGGTTTAATCGAAGTCGCTCGAAATCTGGAGTGTAAATACCTACCTGCGCAGGCCCTATCAGCAATTAAAACTTCAAGTGCAACACTTGAAGAAATATAAAGGACGATCGCGTACTGTTAAAAAGCTACTATCAGCCTAGGTGGTCTTTGCTAACGGGAAAGTTTTTTATGCGTCGCTAATCTTACGTAGTTTTCCACTGATGCTTTTCATTAATATCGGTAAGTAATTCGTACAATGCATAGCTCCTTGGCCATGTTACGTACTCTAAGCTGAGTAAAGGTAAAAGGTCAAGTCAACTTGACCGTACCCGCATCACTGGTTTGTGCTGCAGATATCGACCATCAGGCCCCAAAGGAGTATTCGGCTACAGTCGACAACAGATTGTCTAGAGCTATGGCGCCATTGGCGGAAGACTCCATATGACAATATCTGCGACCACTCGACCCTCTCCATTGCTGGAGAAGGCCAGTAAACCCACAGCAGTATGCAGACCGGATGCTGACCGATCACATCAAGTGTCGCCAAGACCTTGCCTAGCTGGGAGCGAGGTTCGAGCCTGAGGGCTTGAGAGTCAAAGTCAAGACTCTAGTCTGCTGCTACTGTGGGCCTGAAATGCATTGTAGCGTCATGACAAGTAATCTTACAGAAATGCTTTGTCGACTGGACGACGCGAACCGAAACTGTTACTACTTTGTTTTTCTGGCGATGAAAGTAGACTCAAGCTGCTGCAGATAATAGAAAACATTTTTTTTACCTCCAAAGAAACAGTTTTTTCAATGCTACGCCTGTTATTGTTGTGACGGTCTTTGTTGTGCACGATGTGCTTATGTTAATCAAAGCGATATTTTCGTTGCTAAAAAAAAAATTGTGTCCGATTCTAGAGCGATGTTTTTTTTTCATTGAAACTGATACTCTGCTACTATTATTAACAAAATAAAAATATGTTACATAATTGTGTTCTGCCCAGTATGAGGTGTTCGTCGCGGTCGTTTAAAATTAAGAAACAAAACGGCACATTTTCTATTGGTGCTTTCCATGACAAAAATTAAATAGTCCGTTTTTGTCTATACATAATACCTCACCACCAGATCTTCATTAGCACATTATTCACACCCTTGGAAGGCCCATATCTGTAGATGACTCGCATCAGCATGCATGTATTTCTGGCCGCCCGAGGTGCGGAATTACCCCTAGTCTCTAGAATTATGTTGGCCGAGCTCTATGGTGCAAACTAGAATTTGATCTGACGGCCCCTGTCGAAATGCCTAAGCCGCATGAATCTCAGATGGAACTGCCGTAAGCCATAGCAAACGAAGGCCTGTGTTTACTCCTCAAACAGAGACGACACTATTGCTACCCCGCGTCCTCCATTACAATTTATTCCATCAAATCAAACCAATATACAATATTAGATTTATGTTGTATGCTTATAAAGTGAACCCTAATAGAGTACTGCTACAGCAGTGTTTGATAGGGAGCTCACTGCGTTGCCAAATGAACCATGCAATAAATACTGTACTCTGTTCATAGGAAGTATCTGAACACAGCAACAGTTGCATTTATTGTTAGTATTGTATTCAGGACGTTAAGGAAATCCTTTGTATCTGAATGATATATTTCGTTAGATGAAATATTGACCATCATATGGTGTACGTATACTTCTTCAGAACATTATTCAGTCACATAATTTTTTGTATTTTTCTCGATTAAAATTAATTAGTTATACCGCCTATGCGGCGAATTTAGCTAATAAGATCCTCTACGCTCTTCCTAGGTAAAACTGATGAATAATATGGTTTATTGTGTTAGTTCCTTTCTTTAGCTCGATAAGTACTGTTACGTATACTTTTCTTAATGTGAATTTAATGGGTAACATGCTTATACGGATTTAGTGGAATGAACAATTGTACATGAATTATTTGTTCATTTATCTTACGAAAGAATTATTTAATAGTGCAATTACACGATCTGACGAGCATTTCCTCGAAAATAAATCGTATGACAGTGAGAGTGTCGCGCTTTGCTGCCTCTTCTTGCGGCATACTGTATGTGGACAGTATACACCGTCCCCCATCATAGGAGTAGGCTGTAGCATAAACCCTAATGTCGGGTATCTGTACCTTTGCTTAGATACCCCGGTATGCAAAATACTGATACAGTTGTCTGTGGAGTACGCATTAATTATTGACAAATGGATCTTGCCTAATTGACGACCCCAAAGAAGTTATTAGAACCTGCCCTGCAATTACAACCATTCCTCAGTGTTATGATATTATTTCAATTATGTGTTTGCATTTGTCACTCCCAATCCGCAACGAAGTCTTCCTCTTAAGTTTTTTCGACATCATGGAACATGTTCTGTAAATTCCTTGTTTATTCTATCACGAAACTCAGGTGATTGTTGCCTCATTGGTGACGGTATTAGTCGAGGATTTCTTACTCTTAAGAAGCAAGTCATTTGTTGAACCGAATGCAAACTGAGAATATGAATGACTCGTCACCCTGACGCTCAAGCAGTTATGCCCGTAAATTAGCTGATGCGTTTGCCCTCAAGCACTGCTTCCTTCCGCTCATGCATCGTTTTTCGCCCCTTTCATCAGTCGAAATTAACTCCTCAAAGAACGATTTACATTCAGACGACGAGGGACCACGTATTGATAATGCCTTAATCGATAAAACCAAAGGTGTTACATTTTTCAAACGTGAACTCTCTCTTGTGGTTATGATCCTGGTTCAGTTTATCAAAAAATAACCACGACCACATGTTGCAGACCTGCTGCGGGAGTTTTAAAGAGTGTCTGTCGCTGTAAAGAAATTGAAGGCATTGCTTATATACACGGAGAGCAGAAGTTTAACTGCTTTCATCCACTGAATCGAGCCCTCGACTTGTAAGTTTTGAACTAAGGCATTTCTGGCAGCGACTTGCCATCTCATTTGGACAAACTTAGGCGATTATAGGCCAACTTTCTGAGGGCATTTTAGTTCCCATTGGGGAAAGAGAGGTTCAGTGAGCACTCCTGGATTCCTCTCACGTTTGCTGGGTCTCATATCTTCCAAATAAATAGGTAGTATTTTGCCAACCAATCGGAAATTCACTGTGACTCTCGAAAGTTTTACAAGCTATAGAGACTTTTCCTGTATTATCCTCAGGTAGGAAATTTGGTTTGTTTATTCAAGCTGCCAGTGAGCTGCAATTATCGAGGTGCCTTTCCTCGTTCTGCGACTTGCAGGATGAGACCATAGGTACGTCTGCTGCATAATGTAGTGTTAATAGTAGCTACAGGTAAATCTGTTATACCATGCCGTATGAAGGTACAGGTACGTCTGTTAGGTATACCATACCGTGTGAAGGTACAGGTACGCCCGTTATATCATACAGTATGAGGGTACAAATACATCTGTTATATCACACAGTATAAGGGTACAGGTACATCTTCTATACCCTGCGGTGTAAAGGTGCAGATACACCTGCTAGGCCATGTGTTCTATTGTACTTCAGAACTGCCAATAACAGAGGCTGTATTACATGTCATCAACTCGAGTATGTTACAGTTCTGGCAATGTATCAAACACTCGCCAAATGGAAATAATATAAAGAAGAATAAAGATCAGCCCACGTACGCCTCGCAATTCGAGTGCCCCAAAGTTCCCGAACTTTTCGCGGTAAACAGAAACTCGTCCGAAATTAAGGGCTGCCCACGCAATTTTGGGATATTTTTAGACTTACGCGAATTGGAACAACAGAACAGCGTCCCCAGAATCTGACCCTGTGGCCACTTGAATAATTAGGAGCAAACTGATATCTTGCCCCGAAGAGTCCTGTTGCCAACAACAAATCCGGACGTCACAGGTTACAGCAGAAGAATCTGCATGTGCGGATCTTCGTTCCTCGGGTACATTACTGCCCTATTGATTATGATTTATCATTGTTACATATCAAAAGAGTTCAGGATACCTAAATTCTACATAAGTTCTCTCATGCATCCTGATTATTATTATCTTGCCACCTAAATTTTGTTGCATCATTTACTTTCCCACCTTCATATCCTTTGTCGACAATAAAGATTTTGCTTTTTGCGTGAGCTAAAACTTTCAATTATACTAGACAACCTGTAGTCCATTAGGTCACCATCAACATCTTCATTGCTTTTGCAAAAGACAGGTATTAATCAGCTAGTCATAGACTACACGCCATTTGACCGTGCACTGCCTGTAAGCTGCCTAGAAGTAAGGGGAAATATATATATGTATATAATACATATTCCAGTTGTATTTCCCGTATCACCTTTGAATTCAGCGTGCAGTTTCATGCAGCTGAGCTCAGGTTCATGTTCCGTATCACGGATACAACCGAATTAAATTTTTAATGCTCGAATCTATTTGCAGACAAGCAAGTAAATAAATAAACAAGTAAATAAACAAGCAAGGTACACAGGCTTTTAGTATTTTTTGGTCGATATTAATAAGATTTCTGCTCTAACTTATTTTTACTAGGCCAAGCTTTCGGCACAGGTCAAGTTAGTCCCTTCGTCAGGGCACTAACTTGACCAGTGCCGAAAGCTTGGACAAATAAAAATAAGTCTGGAGAAGTCTATAAATGTCCAACAAAATGAACCAGCCCAGACGTCAAGCAGCTTTCTGATTACTTTTAGTATAGTAAGTACTGCACGGCCGGTGGCCTGTTGGGTCACGTTCACCATCTTCCGTGTTTCTCATCTTATCAACACTGCCTGTAGGCAGAGAAAATATGTACTTTATGCATTCCAGTGGTATTTTCTTTAACTCCTTTAATTTAACGTGCGCGTTCATGCAGCCGAGTTTAGGTTTATTTTCCGTATCAACGGATACAGCCGAATTAAGTCTTCAACGCTCGAATTTCTTCCTATCTCAAAGCGACGAATCTGTGTGCAAACAAGCAAATAAATAAATAAACAAGAAAATAAGAATACACGTAAATAAAGTACACAGACTATAGCATAATATTGATTGATGGTATCATGATGCAGTCATATACTGAATAGAAGTTAATATTACGAGTGACGCTTGGCTGCCTGCTATAAGTAATGGGTTTTTCTGCATGCCAATGAAGAATACGAAGTGTTGCACTTTTTTCTGAAAATGCTGATCTCGTTAGTTGCTTGAAGTTGGCAGTAATAATAACGTAATTGTGGCACTATACAGTAGTATGCCGGCTGACTACATCATACTATGACGGCAGGGTACACCATAGTATGACGGTTGGGTACACTACAGTAAGACGGCTGGGTACACTATAGTATGACGGCTGGGTACAATATAGTAAGACGGCTAGGTACACTATAGTATGACGGCTAGGTACACTATAGTAAAGCGGCTAGGTACACTATAGTATAACGGCTGGATACATTATAGTATGACGGCTGGGTACAATATAGTATGACGGCTGGGTACACTATAGTATAGCGGCTAGGTACACTGTAGTAGAACGGCTGGGTACACTATGACGGCTGGGTACACCATAGTATGACGGCTGGGTACACCATAGTATTGACACAATGTTCGTTTTGAGTTGACCAAACGTTTGCGTCTGTCTTCGTTTGACGTTCAAGACACAAATGAAGCAATCTGTTGGCGCGCTTGTCACACAGATAGCCAATTTCATTAGTATGTAGCTGAGATACGCTTCACTCTTCTCTCTCATGCGTGTTGTTTAAAAGCTCTCATTTACGGCTATCTTTTGCCCATGCTGTATAATTCGTGACAAATTTAAATGCACTGGTGCCCCGCGTTGTAATAATATTACGGCAAACAAGAATTCTTTACAAAACGTCGTCTCACTCCCGTCGCCTTTCTAAAGGACTCTCGAAACGCAAGTTAAACATTTTGCCTGTACCTTCTTAGCCTATAGTCAGGGGACTGCTCATGTATCACTATGCCTTATATGTTTCATTCTGTATATGGCACAGATGGGCGCGGGCATTATTCCTTTTGGCTTGAAGTGCAAGGAGGTTCAATAGACTGGAGGCAGCGTAGCCGTTGTACGCCAGTCAAGCAGGCGTTCTAACTTTTCCGGCGTGCGTGATTAATTACTGGTGGCGCTGTACTCCAAAATATGCATAATTATGTTCTTCATGCGATATATAGAGTGCATTAAGTGCAGTCTGCGGTGACTATTGGCAGAAGTAAGCTAAGAAAGTATATATTGCTCCCGATAGGCCCGCAAATTTTATTTTCTCCCATATCTTTCTCTGCCAGCCACAATGCTACAGCCTTCCACCCGCTACAGCCTTTCAGCCATTCCTCATACATTACTTTAAATCCAACTTTGTAATATATATTATATATACATATATTGTATTGCAATACGCCGAAAACTTTCATAAAGCCGAATGCAGGTAAAGGTAAAGTCAACTTTCACTGCACCCTCCACTGGGAGATCCACTCGCCCTGGTTCGTGCGGCAGACATATAGACCAACTGGCCGCAGAGGAGTAAGTGCAGCTGCAGCCGACGACTGCTCGCGAAGAACTATGGAGCCGAAACGGAATGTTCAACGACCAGCCACACCCCTAGCTATGTGCACAAGCAAATGCGCTGATTCAGCGCGCCGAGTACAATGAGAAAGACCGCGCCTGGTGTGGGGATCGATCCCGGGTACCTCGGCACAACTGTGCAGCGTGCACTGACCGCAGCCACCTTGGGTGCAGTAGTATTGCAGTACAGAGTTATGCGCAGCCAGTCAGCCAGACTTCAGCCATGTCAGAAACTTGTTTTTCACCAACACGTCCAGTTACTACTTCCTTCCTTTAAATCTCCTTGTACCAAATAATAAGACAAAAAAAAACAAAGAACTTAAAAGTGGTAGAAATTTAATTTAACTGGTGTCGTAGCTACGGAGGGTGGTATATTAAGCTCATTAAGGTGGTGAAAATCTAGAATTCAGTGCTAGAGTTGACTCTGCTTGGACACCATCATCTCTAGTGAAGACATTTTAATCAAAGAAGTAGAACGAATGGTGGTGTAAGACCATCACTCGCGGTGGGGGGGGGGGCAAATTTCAATGCAGTCGTTTTTTATGGCCAGCCAACTCTAGAGTTTTGGCATTTTTATATCTAAGTCAACCCACTTGACTCCCTGCCAAAAATAATGAGCATTGCTCAGCTCCTTCTCATTTTTTTAGGGGGGAGGGACGTGGACAGACAATTATACGCGTACTTAGAATTTACATACATATAGGCCTACTTACATTTTCGACGAAAACATTATCACCTTTATCACTTCGTTCACTAGTGATAAAGAAGACCAAGGAGAATGAATAAAAACAAAGCCAATAGAAGTCTAACAATGTGACGCTTTTGGTACTGCTAAAAATACATTCTGCTAATGTACAACATGTGAAAGACCGGGAACAACAGGCATTTTGCAGGAGAGAAGCCTTGTATGTTCAAGTTCAAGAAACAAACTTCAATAATTATAGCTGTCTTTTAAATGGAGTGTGTTTTATAAAATGCAAAGTTTCCAGCATATTTGAGGAACTTATTTGCCGTTAACTTAAGGCTCGAATTTCTTCCGGTCTGATCCCCTTGGCGATCAGCAAATAATTTTTCTCGTATCTTATCTTTCAGATCGGGGTGGAGGAACCAACTTATCGAACAGGTAAGCAACTTACAGACTTTCTATAATCACCTCCGCCAAGGAGGTTGTGTTTTTTGCCGAGTTTGTCTGTGTTTCTGTCTGTCACCAAGAAAACTCAGAAAGTTATCGAAGGATCTTTACGAAATTTACTGGGATTGTTAGATATGTTAAGAAGAACAGATGATTAGCTTTTGGTTAAATTCTTGCAACCATCTGTTTGTTAGGCTACTATTTTTCTAGGTAAAACAGCTTGAAGAGTTATGGACTGATCTTAATGAAATTTGCAGGAATTTTTGGGGTTGTGTCTAAAAACAAATGACATTTTTCAGTTAATCTGTTTGTCCGTTTGTTTGTTTCTATGTTTGTCAGAAATAGAACTCAAAAAGTTACGAACGAATATTTAAAAAATTTGCAACAATTGTTAGAAGTATTGAATGACACAAAATATGAAATTTTACTCATGATCGTTTCGTTCGTTTGTGTGTTTGACTAATGTCTGTCTTGGTGTTAGTCAGAATATTACTGAAAAAGTGACAAAAGGATCTTCAAAAAAATGAGACAGAAACTGTCATTACTGTCAAGAGGCCCTAAATGATCAAATTTGTTGATGATAAAAAGGAAATCCAGGATTCAAGACAGTTTGAGTTTTTATTAACATGTCCTTTTTTGGCGGAAGTATGCGCTCTCAGGGTGCTCAAGTTATATAGTGGGTTAGTCTGCCTGTGTTCTTTCCACGTGTCTATCCGTTCGCACGTCATGCTTTAAAAATGTTTCAATGTTGCTGCTCACGGGTCAGAGATGTGCTGTCTGACTTGGAATATAGATATTTTCGTACTACTTAGCTACTTTACGAGCGAGAGCGTAAATGAAATATGACACTTGTGTTCTGTAAATTTTCCGCAGGTTTAACCCCTTCAGCACGTCTCGTACGCACATATATATAGACCTGCTGGAACTACTGTAAGGGCTGGGAACCGAGAATGGGCTTCAGAGCAGAAAAGGGTTAAAAGCTCAATGTCACATTTCCAAAAGGAAATTTTACTGTAGAGGTAAACGCTCTGTTCAGTATCATGGTTACCGAACGTTGAAGTTTTTTTGAACGCACTCGGGATCTGTACTGAGATTTAACGTGCCGCTGATCGGGACGTTAAGATACAGATGAGTTAACATCATATAATCTTGAACTTGATCCGAAGATCGATCACATGCTTTGATTTCGCAGGCTTGAATTGGGGTGCTTATGTTAATCGTGAATTTATTGCATTTGAGAAGATTGAAGATTCCATCTTGCAAAGCAAAATTGAGTTTTCGACCGTGTGTCTGATAAGTAATCAGTTTGGGATTATTTGCATGATGCTTGACCCATAGCTGCCACATTAAAGCTCAGGACAGAAGTTTTGGAGAAGTGAAAAGTAGTACGATTAGTTTGTTTTGATCTCAGCGTACCGCAAGCGACCGCACAGTATATTATGCTCTCCATCCTTATATCCTTTGTTCTACACTGTATGGCTGAGTTTTTGTTGTTGTTGAGTTGCCTCCAAGAGGGCGGAGTTTGAACACCAACCTCTCTGACCGCATGGAGGAAATTAGTGATGGCGTTTGATCCTGCAGACAAGTACTGCAGGCCCAGGTCCACGTTACCACCTAAGTGGGACCACGCCACAATCAGACCATAGTCCTGAAGGGACAAGAAAGGGGAGGGTTTGAGTGAAGTGCAGTGGGCCACGCCGAACCCACACGACAGAACGCGCCCCTGGACACGCCCGCGCATCTCCCCCCACGCTCTCCAGGAACCCACCAAGCAGGGCCCGAGCCGCCGCTCCGACTTGACGTTGCCGAGTGCCTGGAACAGCAAGGCGCGCCCCGTCCAAAGGCCGCCAAAGACAGAGAAAGAAAGCAAGCGCGGACGCCCCCTACCGCGCGGACCCGGCACCACTCCTTGCTGCATTTGAGTAGCGGTCAATGCAGCAAGTTAGGTACCGTTGCATGTCAAATTCTCAAGGAAAGTGGCCTTTAAGCAACAAGTAACGTTTGCTCTAGCCCTTGGAAAGTGAGGCTTCTCATATAAATTACAAGCCCATCAAGTTCCCAGGGCGGAGCTGAGTTTTGGTAGATATGAATGGTGCGCCGTTCGCTTATTTCGAGTCAGCATAAAAAAAAACCGTAGTATTGCACTGCTCTGTGTTACTGTAATGACTGTATTCTGCGCAATATCCTACAATGGGACGATCATGGATCTTAAAGAACTGGAGACTATAGCTAATTTATTATCATTCTATTCCACTGAGGCGTCTAGGTTCTCAAGCGTCAGACGATTCTTGCGTCGACAGAGAGGGGACGCCTGAGGTAAATCGGGCCTTAGAATTGTACAAACTTACATCTGCACTGCTGTGCTGCTGAGATTGTCTAGCCTTACTGTAGCCACCATAGGACCCTTTCTCCTGCACTGCTGTGCAGCTGAGAATGTCTAGCCTTACTGTAGCCACCATAGGACCCTTTCTCCTGCACTGCTGTGCAGC
>LQNS02278171.1:20801900-20828820 GCA_001587735.2 Parhyale hawaiensis | reverse complement strand
AAGCACTTTGCATCTACCTAATTTCTTCAGTTGATCAGATGATAAGAACACTGCGCCGTGTGAATAATATCTACTCTAGGGCACCGAGCATCACGGCTGCAGAGCGTCAGATTCGCTAAAGTGAATAAGAGTAAGGTCTACTGCTGGGTACCAAGAATCGCATCACAGCTCAAGTCACATACCGGTGCACAATTAATGGGGTAAATGCTAAGTACGCCAGACACCGACCAGATGTCTACGGCGTCACATATTTCTTCAAATGCTTATATTTTACACATTATTTGCGTGTTGTCAGTTGCTCATGTTATCGCTAATTACTTAACTTTCAGTTATTATGCATTATCTTGACCTGGTCTATTCATGTAATGGAGACTTATACATGTGCATAATGAAATACGTATGCGTAATTTGTGTATTTGTTTCATATAATATAGCCCGCTACGCACCAACTCCTGACGGCCGCTCACACTATCAAACGGTGCAAAACTATGCATCCTGGCCCATACTCTAAAGGCTGCACTAAAATAATGGTAGCAACTAATTATCGCTCATGTGATTCACGAGGTTTCATTTCATTTTGGCGTTATACCTGGACGATTTACGTATTGCTAGAGCGAAGGATGGGACAGGTAATGATCATTAAGAGTCATTTTAAGAATCCTTCGTACACCCTCTGTCTTCTTCCAGTCCAAGAGCTCCCGTGAAGAATCGCGGTAGTGTGAGAAGGGATCGAACCCACAACAGCAGCACCTACTCAGCATCGGAACACATGACCTCTCCAGCCTCCTACGAGCGCGTCTCACATTTTACTAGTTAAATTAAACTGCTGTTCGTCATACCTTTTCTGATATGGCGGTATATTGAGTGGCACGCAAATTATTAGATGTTCAAATAATTTAGTTGTAAAAGCTGGACTAAAACGTTTTAAATTTGCTAAAATATTTAGGTATATATGATTTAGGTTTACATGCCTCAACATTGGAAAATGAAATTTGACAGCAACCCTCTAACAAAAACATATTTTTCGAATAAGAAATTACCCAACACCATCGTTTATTTTTTAATAGCCTCTAATTACTTGTTATAGATGCTCAAGAGTCTTCTACAAAGATTTATAAGAATATTGGACTATTTTAACTTGTAGAATATCTCCAGTTAATTTTGTGAATTGCTTGCATCAATGTTTTCATCAATTCTCACTTGGACAGGTTGGGAGAATGACTAGCAGCTCATCAACTTAGTTTTACTCATTCCATTTTACTCATTCCATTTACTCATTCCATTTCGGAGTTTCTTAAGCTATCTGTTTCGGATCATTATTATTCCCGAGACTCAATGATCTGACAGATTTCTTTAGTTTTCTTTCAAGTTTATTCTGATACATAATGCCATCGATCATTGGTGATTTCTATTTCACCTTTGGTGAAGAAAACCACACCCCATTACATCATAATGCTTCAACCTCTGAATTTTATAGTGCGAATTCCAATTGAAACGTTGCAAGGTGATTCTTTTTCCTTCTAGCCCATGCTGCCGTGTTGGGCTAAAAAGCTAATTTCGTCTCATCTGACCATAGTTTATTTCCGAATTCGATTGATTTATATTCTCAACCATGGACCACACGACACCTTGACTGTCCACTGAAGTTTACAAATGAGGCTGATTGTAAACAAATTAAACTTCGATGATATATTTTCCAGGTATCAGAACGATCTCAAACAAAATGCAAACAGTTGTCGATGACGCAAGAAATGAGTTTATGAGCAAGAAACACAAATTCGTAGCTATGTACCAACTGTATTACAATGATAATTGAAGCTTGGGACAGGAAAGTGGCATGCAATTGGCTAAAATATATTTTGGAATTTACCGTAGGCCAGTGCTCACGCATGAGTGTTTCTTTCCCATAGATGCTTTCCTTGCGTCTCCAGAGCACATCATTTTGTTTCCAGTCGATACGATGAATGGAACAAATTTTATCGAGGAGTTCTCAATTTGCCATTATAGCTTCATTTGCGAGGTGTGGAACAAATTACAAGCGGTATAACCATGTTTTGGATTAACAACGAGACTCCTATGCTGGCAGTGCGCTGCAACGCTTTATTGATAACCTCTTTGCTTACTTCAGTTGCAACATCTTTAAGATTCTTTGGAATTTTCTGACTTGTTATGAGGAGACTCTTCTTCACTTCCCGATTAGTTGATCCACGGTGACGAGCTTCGCTAGTTCTTGACCTTTCAATTTCTTTACTAGCTTACATCTTTTTTATTTTTTTTATTCTAAATAGCGTTTCCAGCAGTAATTATTAGTTCAGTTATATCGTTGGATATTTCACGATAACCATTTCTATTTTATTGACAGTCCGAAGTGTTTGCGCAAGTCCAGGGGTAACTTTTTTACTAAAACCCATTTTAAATCTAAAGATATTGTTAATGGCTGACGGTAAGAGCTAGCAAACGACGCCGTCGCTGCGTTATCTGTTATGAGAGTTTCTTGGTCAAATGCGACAATCTATGTATATTATCGGAACGTGTTGCACATGCGAAAGTTTCGAAAAACATCAAGATGTTAACGCGTTGAAAGACCAAAACTGGTCGGTTTCGTGATTCTGTGTTTCTTGTAATAAATTTTTTTGGTGTAACATTTTTCAGTTTTTATTTTCAAATGCCCACCCAAGCATGTCAAATTAAATCATATGCAGCAATACATACCGAAAATGAATGTCTTGCACCAGAACTGGCAGAAATATATATATATATGTTGTTTTTCCTAGTAACATCGCATGGATCCAGCAAGTTGCCAATACTACAATATATCTGCACATTAGTGAGATTTTTGTATTTGCTCAGTCTGTTGTAAAGTAAGTTATTCGATGCTTCCATGCACAAATTTTTAAGACGTCAATGAGAGGTAAGCGAATGTAATTTGTACAGTATATCAAAACCTATAATGGTGCTGTAATTGAATCCGCGAGAGAGTCACTAAGGCTCCAAAAATAATGCGACAGTGTAAAGTATGTATGTATGACGACTGCCAAAGAATGAATTTAGTCCTTTCTTAACTAATCGAGTCAGCTTTTTCGTACGCAATTCTATAAGAATGTAATTATAAGCAACAAGTGTCCACGACACATGCAGCTTGTTATGGATGCTACATTTGACTTAACGACAACCTGACGAAAGTCCTGCTATTGGAAGTTGTCCAAGACGATTGCTTAACAGTGGCGAACTTTGGTCCTTTGTTGACTAATCAAATCACTTTTTTCTTTCCTATTTTTAAGAAGGTTCTAAGCCGATCGCCTTCCAAAGGCTCCAAGAACTGCTATCGGAATCTCCTTTGGCAGAACTGACGTTATTTGTATCCAGGAGAATGATTGTATCACTATTGAAATGAGACTCGGCCTGTCCTTGAAGAGAATGTTGCCCATTTTGTCGGAAAGCGAGATCGTCTCCCTCGGGTACTTGCAGACCTTCGACTCGCTTCCGTTTCTCACCGATTTTTCGTATTTTCACGATCATCTTCTACCACAGAGCGACAAGATCTATCACCCAAAAGGAATAAATGTTTAACTAAGAGTTTGACATGATTCTCTCATCCTATTGCCGCTACCTCTTTTCTTCTCAGTTCTTCTCTCAAGCGCAGCCGATGCTCAGAGGTTTTTCTTTCGTGAAAAACGTGTTTTTATTTTTTTGCATTATCTTTAATGCGTCACTCATATTGCGTTTTCACGGTCATCCTCCAAAAGAAGTCAATGAGGAGAGGACATTGACATGTAGTCCTCGTTTTAGGTCCTACTCGTTTGATGCAATGCTTGCTTTAGGTCCCAAATGTTTATATCCAGATGTATAAATAGTGTAAATTCATTTTGTGCGCATATTCTGGTAGCACTGTGCTTTACTTAGTGACGGGCATACTCTGGACGTGATATGTATTTCAATTGTGGACTTATTTCATTGAGTAGTAATGTTTTCCAAGCTTTAGTAACAGTATTCTCACCTACGAGTTTATCATGTTTTGTTTGGAATTGATGATTGTCACTATTGAACTACAAACATATTTTTGCTATGTTATGTCTTAACTTACCTTTCAACTATGTAACTACCATCTTTGTTAATGCTTTTTTTAATACAATAGTAGTGCCTCAATACTACTCGGCTAATGGAATCGGACTCACCCTCCCCCCTTCTCCAAGAAATAAATAGAAAAGAATCGGATAATTGCAGTCGGACTGCTGAAAATTTCAACCAGTTACTGGCAGGTTCTTAGCGATTAAGCCCCGTTGCCGTAGGCTTTGTTTATACAACACTATAGTGGTGTCTTAATCAAATTTTTCAATATTAGTCTCTGGTAAATATCTTTTTACTTTATTCTATATTATGCACACTTCGGTATGTTCTCAATAGTATCATGCGTTTAATATGATGGTAAATTATTATGGAATAAAAAGCTCATATTTTACTGATTTTTTTAGAGGAAATACTGCATATTAGAATTACTGGGTTGTCCTCTCTTTGCAAGTGAGGCTGGTGTCAAAATGGCAAAACCTCCAAAAAAATCCCTTCCAGTCAGCACAGCGACCTGGAACAAAGAAAATCAACTGTGCCTGCTGACGCACGGAATTCATCTACTGGAAAGAAGCACGCATACATGAGGACTGGAAAATGGTGAATTGCAAAATTTTTTTCAGCGAATATCAGGTCATTTTGGTGCCTCAAACTTCAATCGTCGCCATCCACAGTTGATATCTAGCTAGGTGTGAATTTGCATTTCTTGCTGATGACATTTCTTGCGTCAGCGAGAACAGTTTACTTTTTGTTTGAGGTCGCTCTGTTGACTGGAAAAGACTTTATTGAAATTTAATCTATTTGCCATCAGCCTCACTTGTAAATTTAAATGGACAGTCTAGTATAACGAGTGGTCTATGGTGTAGGCTAATTTTTGTTATATTGGATTTGAACTAAAATCAACTAGTTATTTTTTATCTTAAAGGTTTCGTTTCTCTTTGTGTTCTAAATAGCTTATTTAGGGTAAGAATAAAAACACTAAATTCCTTTTAGAAACATTAAAAACCGCTCTCTTGAAAATAATGAACTGTTTTTACAAATTCGAATCGCTTTTAAATAATTCAATCGCTAATCATAATTCGATTTTTTTCGAGCGAATCGGGTAGTCGAATATGATTTGACGTGCAGGCGAACCCGTCAGCAGACTTCATATTTATCGAATCCCGCCCACCTCTGATCGCATGTATGCTAAACCTCCAAATATATACAAAACTGCGAAAGGTCTAAGATCTCTTAATTGCCACAGATCTAAATTGGCGTACCACTGAATTAAGGCATAAAATTGTTCGAGTTCTTCCCTAATTACAACGAGTCTATAGCTCAGAGGCTGTGACGCCCTCCTGGATCGAAGGCCTGAGTGCCAACTCGCTCTCTCAGTCAAATCGGTTGCCAGTTTTTCTGGAGCTCAAAGCTGCAAAGAGCAAAAATTCACTTGCTTATACGTGTCTCCCCAACGCGAACAGGCACTGCTTCAATTCTGAAACTTTGCCCAAGCCAGGCTTTTTTAAGGGAAAAAATACGTTCTCCTTTGCAAGTTGCCAGTGTAGAAGCTGCTTAACTTTGGCTAACTTTGCATTCCAGTTCTGTTCGGAACGGAGAAGTTCCATCTTGGGTGCCAATCCTTGTGAGCACCGAGTTAAACGCATTCCCCAACATGCGCCAGCACTCAGGCTCCAGCCTCACTCATTAGTACTTCTTCTTGGCGATGTTTCCTCAGCGTTGGCATCTCGAGCCTCGGCTATGGAAGCTACAGAGCTTCCAGTATCCCTTTACGCCGGGAATTGTTTCACAAGTTGGGCTTTCCAAAAACTTCGTTGCAATTGTGCGAATCTACAGATAGCATGTTCGAATGGCAGGCAAGTGTTTGAGTGTTAGATTAATATCGTAACCTTGACAACGTTTTCCCCCTTCCATTTCGTCACTTCGATGATTTTATGATTTGCTCATCCTCATCTTTCCCAACTTTCTTTTTTCCCCTTGTGCGTTGATCCAGTGAGGCAGTGCATGTTGCTGGTGAAGGTGACCCACTCGGCCAGGAGTGAGGAGGGACAAATAGCGCGTTGCCTATGGCTTGCTAAATAACACTTGACTTCTGTGAAAGGAAAAAAATGGTGATAACGATCCAACGAGTCACGGGCAGTAGTTTAGTATACTATAAAACTTGATAACATTTGTTCATTGCTGTAGAATTTTTCCCGGGGTCCAACCTGAAAGGCCCCATCAGACCGTGAAATTTTCACGGGTGCAGCTAGTATTTAATAAAAGGCCAAAGACCGTGAATTTTCGGCCTTTTTCACCTTGTGGCTTGACCGCGGACTGCTGTCAGTGCCCACCTTTAGTACCCTCAAAAGCTTGGTGATGAAGAATGCATGCGAATAGACCGAGTCTATTCTTTACCAGACGTTAGCCTTTCATGTAAGGTAAGAGAGACAGTTTTGTTGAAATGAACAGGATTAATTAAATTAATTATTTAGGTATTAATTAATATTATAATAAATAATTATTTTATTTAATTATTTAATTAATTGAAAATATTTCTATGCTGGGCAGGACAAAAGTTAGCCTCCCTTCCGAAGATACGACGAATTTAACATAGCGTGTGCAAAACCATTTGTATGAAAAGGTTTCAGAAGTGTTTCTAAAAACACCCGACGGTGAAATAACCTATAATCTAAGAGACAAAGCTACTATCCTGAACGAATATATTCACTTCGGTATTTATCGTTCGAAGTATCACGCATATATCGGAACCAGCACCGATGTTAGTAAATCCCTTGGACACATATTGTTACGGAGCATGAGGTACTTCGGGAACTGACCCACCTGAATGTGTAAAACTCCACTAGTGCAGATAATCCTTCTCCCCGTGTTCTGCAGGCAATGGCTCCTGTCATCACAGTGCCACTGCTTAAAATGTTCAATCGGTCTCTCAGCACGGGAGAAGTTCCACAGGTTAGGAAACTCGCTAACGTGATCACGATACGTAAGAAGAGGGATAAGAAAAGCTCCAGTAACTATCGACAACTCTTAGCTCTGTCGTCAGCAAAACCAACGAACGCCTCCTGAAGAAGCGCATCACCGACTGCCTGAGCAAATACACCAGCTCATTTCCTACACCCAGCACGGCTGCCGAGAAAGAAGAAGCTGAATAACAACTTGCTGGATATATCTCCGAAAGTTATGGCAATCTCACTGAAGTAAAGAAAAAGGTGTGAACCTCGTTTACCTTGACTTCCAAAAGGCGTTGAACAAAGTTCCCATCAACGGTTAATGGAGAAATCGGAAACCAAGGGTATTCAGGGAGACTATTCACGCTGGATCCGGGCATGGCTCACTGCTCAGCATCGATGAGTGAAGATGCTAGAAGAGACGAGCGACTAGACGCCGGTCTCGTCTGGGGTTCTACAAGGTAGCGTGCTTGACACACTTCTGTTCATAATGTACATCAATGGTTTTAATTTTAACATCCGCTGTAAAATCAGTAAATTTGTAAATGATATCGAACTATTTCATCCTGCCAGAGATCGAACTGAGCTCCAACGAGACCTTGACCGCCTCATAAAATGGCCTGCAACATGGCAGATTTGCCTTAATGTCGACAAATGTTCAGTAATACACATTGGGCCGGAAAAGCCCTTAGCCCGATTGAAAATGAACGGGATTGAATTGCCAACTGTCACCCAACAACGTGACCTAGGAATAACTAAAACTACAACACAGTCAACACGTTGACAAGAGTGAGAAAATGACAAGTAAATTAGAGGGATTCATTGCCTGGAATTTGAAGTACGAGTCCAAAGACGTACATAATCATTCCTCTGTACAAACCACTAGTGCGCCCGCATTTAGAATTCGCTGTTCAATTCTGGCCGCTATATCAGTTCAACGATATTGATTTAATAGAAAGAATCCAACGAAGAGCAACAAAGTGTTTGATTCCTTAGTTGCGAAACAAGCCATACGAGTATCGCATGCAGGAAGTTGAACTCATCTCTCGAGCAAAGACGGCTCAGGGGACAACTAATAGAAACATTGAAGTACTCGAATAACTTCAGCGCCGTGCCTACAACGGGACTTTTTGACAGAGACGATTATTATCTCCTGCGAAACAGCGGCCAAAAGCTCTTAACATTGTGATCAACGAATTTTTCTAAGCTAGCAGTATTTCCTGTATTTGATGGTAAAATATTTGGAATAGACTCCCCACCGAAGTTATCGGCGCAGAAACAGCTAATGCGCGTAAAAATCGTCTTGACAAACATTGAAGAAACACCCTTTACACCTACGAACACATTCTCCAGGAATCAAAACTCTTAACGGCCAAAGTTGTAGAGGCCACCTTAATCATGCCCCAACTAACTTAGCGTTTCCGAGCTTCGTGGATGTTTAACAATTAATCGTGCTTGCGCATCGATCATCTCTTTCTCTGAGCTCATCCTTTTTTTTTTTTTCTTCCTCAGATATCTAAAAGATTCCGACATAACGGCAATAGCTCATACAGGGCCGGAACGTAAATTAATTCCTGGCTCCTCTCTGGGAATGGGTCTGATGGTCTGCTTACCGCCAGCTGTCTATCTATTCCTAGTTTTGTAAAACATAGGGTGGAATAGGAACAGCATATCCAGCAGGAGTAAGGTTATGTACGGTATTTGCTCAGTTTGTCTTACTAATGTAGATAAGAAATTACTGAAGCCGAAACCCTAGTTGAGGTTTTGTAAAACTCGCGATTGAGGGCTTAAAAAAATTATTTTAATTAGCGGGGAGCTCCAATTTTAAATTCAATTAAACTGCAAGGGTTTCACATCAAATTGAAAATTTTTTCGATGAGAAAGCTCAGATTGCTAAACCGCTCTCATCATTTGGAGTAGGAAACATATACTAAACAATTAGCTTTATTGATGACTTGAAGTGTAAAGATCTTGTTTGGCATCCCATGTTAACTGCGATCGTTGTGAGTTTGATTAAGATGTTTTGTATTGGTGAAAAAAATGAAGTCATAATCGTGCAGTTCAATCGCGTAAATAAAAGCGCACTTCAAGAGAGGAGTAAGCTTGTTTTTTCTTCGCTAAAAACACCGTTTAGTCAACAACGATTGAATCAAACTCCCTCTTTCCAGAGGAAAATGAACGTGTTTCAAATCTTTCCAGACGTACAGAACTTTTTCAACGTTGTTACAAACTTCCACCTTCAAGAAAAGAGTACACTTGTTTTGAATTCATTCAAAGCAGAGTTTTTCACAACTCGTTCCTTTACGAGAAAAGCATAGTTGTTTTGAAATTAGTATTCTGTTTGAGAACGAGCTTTGTCAACAGCGAAGAGAAAAGTAAACACGTTATAAATTTGTTCATGATAGAGTTTTGTTTACATTAGCTCTTACGGTGTCATGTTTACCAGCCGGTAGTAACTGTCATATGATGCAGGTATTTCAGCAAAATGTCTTTGCTCTACCGTAAAACTAAATGATGGCGCCCCGTGTGATGCCCATCGACATGCCACTTGTGATTGGGCTTCGAATTTTCAAAGGCTGATAACAGTAGGTTGGTCACAGGGGAATTGTATTCGTAGTGTGGATATTGTGCGCGTATGATGGATTTGCGCGATCGATCGCGCTGCGAAATCGGTGGATGTTGTAGGTATTAAGCCGTAATTTCGGGTAAGTTGGACTATCTTCGGGTTTAATGTCGGGTAAGTTAGGGGAGGCAAGGACTGTTTTTTTTTTTTCATTTTAAAATTTGAACGATTCACCGATTGCGCAGCGCGATCGATCGATCGCGCAAATCCATCAAACGCGCAGAACATGGACACCGAAATTAACCTCCACATGCAAATATGTTTAGTATGTTTGAGAATCCGCAGGGCATCTCTTGTCAAGAAGAAATGGAAGAATCCAAATTAAAACTTTCATTTTCTAAAACAAGAAACGTTCCGGAATTTTTGTACTCCGAAACGTTTGCTGTTTACAAATAGAAGCTTTTAATTTTGGATCTCTAATTTCTTTTGCTTAGTATGTAATTCATGACTGCTTCGGATCGACGCTGTGAAATAAAAAAACGTTTTTGAGCTTTAAACTGCCAAAAAGCTTTACTTTAGCGAATAGTCTTCTACTGTAAAATGATCCATCCAGAATCCGTCAGAGTTACTGCACAATAATATATTTTTCAAAAATAATTGTCTTTAGTATCAAAAGTAACTCTGTAGTCCTGCTCAGATCACCGAAGTAATAACTAACCTTGTTTTTATGATGGCAGAGAGTAGAGGGGATCGCAAGATAGGCTTCGTACGTCTACCGTGTGAGAATGACCCTCTTAATTAGTCCGTACGTTGTCCAATATCAAAGCTTGCTCTTTCTTTATGGAATATTCCTTATTTCTGGTGAACATCACCTTGTCTTCATTAACTCTATGGAGCATTATTTGGGTGTCGATTGATAATAGGTCAAGAAATGTGCGTTTCTCTTCCGCTGCTCCTTATCGCTTGCGCACGAAAACGTTCTACTCGATTGATTAAACTTCATCAGTGTGGCTGCGATACGCAACATAACTCCAGTGTTTCGGGCAAATTGGCTCTGTCGAAAGCTGAAAGAACTCGAGCACATATCTCCTCCAAAAAAGGCAATATTAACGAAAAATTAAAATTGGTCCTGAAACTAAGATTATGCTTTTTACCATTACCAAAATTCGGTTATTTGTGCGTCTCAAAAGAAATAACAGTATCTGCAAATTTCTTGAAGATCAGTCTGTAACTTTTTGAGGTATGTTCTGACAAACACTAGTCAAACACGCAAACCGACTGACCAATCATCACCAAAATTTAGTCACTTGTATTTTTGAACAATTTCAACAATTCCTGCGAATTTCATAAAGATCCGTACATAACTTCTTTAATTATATAGCTGGCAAACAGAAATAAAGAGAAGAAAAATCAAACAATCGGATAAACAGATCATCTACAAAATTTGGTCATTTGTTCTTCGTAGCATACTTACAACTCGTGCAAATTTCGTACCAAAACTTTTCCATTTCTGGTGCTGAGACAAAATAGGCAGGCAAACAAACAAATTATTGAGTAGATTTTGCCGAAAATAAATCATCTTCTCCGCTTAACATGCCTAACTATCACTGTAAATTTTGTAAAAATCCGTCCATAAATTTTTCAGTAATATTGGTAACAGACATGAAGACAGTCAGGCAAATTTGGCAAAAACATAATCTTCTTGGCGCAGGTAATTAACTGATGCGCTTATAAATATTTTTGAGTCGACAATAGTACTGTAATCATTATGTTTCTGATGCCACGTATGAGTTTGTGAATAGAATTTCAGCCTAATGAATTCAATACACTACACTGTTAATATGTTTTTTTTTTTTAGTTCAAGGAAAATCACGGTCTCCAGATCAAACTCAGCCATTATCAGTATACTATATAATAATTCACGTCGAGTTTTTATTTATATATTTATATCTTTCCTGTCACGCTCTATGGGAATAAGATAGGAGAAAATTCAGGTGCCGAAGACGGTATCTTGGATACGGGGGTCGGACTTGAGCGCTCCAGGTGAGTGACCTGAGCTCGCCAGCATGTTCGTGTCTGGACATGTTCAGGTGCCGAAGACAGTATCTTTGATACGGAGGTCGCACTTGGGCGCTCCAGGCAGAATGCTGAATTTTCATTAAAGAACGGTCTGAACAGTAAATAAGCACAGGAGACAGAGGGGGTTTTCCTGAGGTGCTAATTTTCTACCGTCATTTATAATGACGGCCCGGGCCACTAGTATCATTATATCTCTTGATCTTCAATATCAGGTACAATAAGTTCCAGGAAGGCGATTTCTCAATTTCATCAGTTTTCTTTCATTACTGCCAGTAAAATCCTGCAACTAATATCACGATTTTCAACCAAACCACACTATGCGATAATCCCTCAACACCACTAGAAAGATGCGGCTGGAGTCTCTAATAGAGCACTAATTCTAGCACTTTTATCAAGGGTTTAATTAATTCTGGAGCAACATTAACGAGTCACTTATTGGTATCAGGCAACAGCTGGTTCCCACCACGCGCACCCTCGCATTTATCGCCCATTTTTCGGCATTTTTCGGCAATAGCGCCGGCGCGCGCAGCTGCTGCCTTCCTAACTAATGACTCGAGTTTGGCAGGTTAACCACAGAAACTGTGGAGCAAAAATGATGGCGTGAGTTGCTGCAAACAAGTCGGGTTATGCGGAAACATTTGCGCCTTGTCAGGCTGGAGTCTTTGGAAAGACCTGGAGTCGTCTTGCTCACTTATTTTATGCAATCCAAATGGAAGGTTCCACCGGCTGAAAATAGCTAGCACCTTCTTACTGATGGCGGCTGTGCACTTCCTTTACACTGACTGATAGATACTCGTCTTCAGCGAGGAGCCAGAGATCGCCGACTCTAGGAAGTGAGACGATCTAACTCAAGTAAAAAACCGCATAAAAAGAGACTTAAGTTATTCCGTGAACCCAGAATTTAAGCGAATTATGAAATGATTCATTCGAATATTAATTCGATAAAATATATAAGTAGCTGCAGAGAGATTCGTAGAAACATAGCTATTATGTAAATGAAAATCATAACGCATAATAAGCGTGTAGTTTTAAAATAAGTAACGAAGCCTGTGTTACTCAGATAATTGTAGGAAGGAACCTAAGTACTGGTAAGATATTATCGTTCATTGCTCTTGATATTTCTTCGTGAATTCTAGTTAAAAATTATTCAAAGATAACTCATTAAAGGAAAGATGTACTTGTGTCATTGGCTTATTATAAGGACTGTGCTACCCGACCGCATAGTAAACGTTGAAGCCCGCACGTTTCCTGGCCATCTCTTTTGCATTAGTTGGTATATTTATGGCTTCAAATTGTACATTATTAAGAAGAATATCTTATGTTGTCATGTATTGTTTTGTAGTTATAGTCATTTATTTAGCAATGACCGAGATCTTTTTGTAATAGTTGTTAGGACCGAATTTTTTTCCTAAGAAATGCTTGTATTTTGACGTTATAATATCACTTTATACCCATACAACTCGGAGCTTAGCTTCGTGCTCTTAAAAATATAAACTGCTTTCCCTCAAGCTTTTAGAACAAAGCTCTGTCATGGGTTTTGTGGGCGCACGAGCCAGCGTTCTGAGCAGAAGAGTCAAGCGTTTGCATTGATATATATAGATGCATTCGTTTAAATTTTTACTTTCCATTCAATCTGTTAACGGGGGTCTTTCTAATTATTCTTGATCAATATTTTCTTACCTTGTGCCCGCACGAACTCACAAACATCGTGTCCAGCGGAAGACTATGCTACCAATCACCAAAAAATTACTCGACAATAAAACAAAGGCGTCGAGGCCTGTCCAGCACTTTTTCGACTGCATGGGCGATGGCGACGCAGACAGTTGTTTCTTTCCATCCATCACTAAAAGCATTTCCGTGTGCTCAGCCACCGATGGCGAAGGGAAAGGCCTAACGGCAAAGATTAATGTGGACATCGCACCTCAGAGGGGTTATCGTCGTGTAGCGAACACCGACTGCTTGACTCGGCTCAATATAGAAGATTGAGCATAAGTACACAGATGAGGACGGGACCATAACAATACGTCCCCTCCTGCAGGGCGCGGTGGCTGAGCTACTCAAACGCTAATGGAAGTGCGTAAGGGAAGAAAGCCAGGTTATATGCTGCCGAGCGAGCGGTCTCGCTCAATGCCTTGGATATTGTTACACATCCCTCTCTTGACAGAAGCAATGCTCGAGTCTCGTGAGTGTGGGCAGAGGAGAATAAAACTGCTGCACCAGAGCCCAAAGTAAAGTGACAGAGAGTGAGTGAAACNACGTGGAATGTAAGACCACTCGTGTAACAAAGAATAGTGCTATAAGGCAAGTTAGTGACACACGTGGAAGGTAACACTGTTCTTGTAACAACGAACGGTACTAAATGTTTTTAGATTAGATAGGCGGCAGTAGACGAAGCAACAGGCCCATTCTCAAAGAGACACCGACACATACGCCACGGCCCTCTGTGAGCTATTGCCATTGTGTCAGAAGGAAATATAGGACTCAGGAAGAAAGAATAAAAAAGGGGGAAGAATCTCAGTCAAAGAGACGATCATGGAAGCACGTGAGCATTATCAATAGCCGCTAATATGCCGAGCTGAGAGGCGTCTGTCTCTGTGGTCGGTGCGGATAAGAGAAGATGGATTAAGGTGGCCTCGGAAGCTTTGGCCATTAAGAGTTTGCGACTCCTGGAGAAGGAGGAGTTCTTAGCCGTGTAGAATGTCTCTTCCAATGTTTGTCAAGACGATTTTTAAACGTGTTGGGTGTCTCTGCACGGACAACGTCAGAAGGAAGTCTATTCCAGATGTTCACTATGAAATACGCATAGAACTGCTGGCTTAAGATTGTTCTTCTAGCTATATGCTTGAGTTTTTATCCGTTGTTTCGCAGGCGATCATTAGCGTCTCTTTCGAACAGTCCCGTTTTCGGTACGTCGTTGAAGCCATTCAAATACTTAATTGTTTCTATTAGTTGCCGCCTGAGTCGTCTTTGCTCGAGAGAGATCAGGCCCAGTTCTTTTAGGCGACATTCGTATGGCTTGTTTGCGGCAAATAAATGACACCTGTAAGTGTAGTGAGTAAAAGTACCCATACAAATACATATACACCCTTTTCGTAACTGTCATTTCGTTACTTGAACTTATTTCGATATTGGAGGCGGCTCACCTGATGCGAAGAATGTTTGAGTAATGATTAAACACACACCTTGGAAGCCGTTTAGCGGGCGATCGTTCAAATGAACCTAATGTGCAGCCCGTCTCGCTCACTCTAGCAACGGAAAACCCTCTAATAACGACACCTTATATTAAGTAATCTCCCTACCAGAAACCTTAGCCGCCGTAGACACTTGAACATTTGAGCCGCAGGACGACCAAGTATTTTGGCTGGGCTGAAATTCTTCAGTAGAGCAATAATATGTTCTGGAAAAGAGGTCTCCAACAGAGGAGGATACCAGCATATTTGCAAGCCAAGCTTATCCTAATTATAAAAGCACCCGCGTCACCACCTAATTAATGAAGACTGGCACACCACACATGCAGTTGTTTCCAGCACAAGAATTCCGTTTCTGTAAAGAACTGTCACCAACTTACCGTGGGTTACCGTGGCAACAATCGCTTATTGACGGTCCCAACACTACAGTTTCTGTTCTGTTTTGACGTATCGTGGAGCAAAACATTGGATTAGTGGTGAACTTCCGAGAGCAACTCGAAAGTCTTTTCTATAAGTTATAATGTGTTGGCAAATGCATCTTCTTGCACTTCCCGCTTCTTCATCCCTGGTATGCAGCTGAAAAATTTACTATAGTGTGCCACGCCGTCAAATATCACGGCAAAAAATTTGAATCGATACCGTTTGAGTGTTTCAGGCTACTCTCCCATCTCGTTTTATTCTGCTATAACTTACGGAGCATGAATTGTATGCTTGCAGTTGCTGAGGCTGGGGTTAATATTCCTTCAACACAATTCTGACGATAGAGCACCACCAATTCTGCTTGAGTAAACACACAGTTATTTTTTTCCTAGAAGCCCCATTTACCGTAAAAATGCATCATTTCAGCTTACAATAAAAATGTGCAGAAATATTGTAAAGAGACTATGATTAATATATACTTCTTGTTCCAGGCGTATAGAGAAGATGTAGAAAAGTACAGTATATCTGTCTCGTTGCTGCCAATCCATCTTTTGAAGTAAAGTTGTGCTGCAGTCGCTTAAATTCTTGCTCTTCTGAACCAATTTTAATTTAAATACGAATAAAGGGCTGTAAAAAAAGTACTTTGCGAAGAGGAAGACCCGAATAAAAGATACCTGCATCTCATTGAACGAAGACTCTTAAATGCCTGCTTCATGTCTGTCTTTCTCGCTTCCAACGTCAATGCACTGGAAAACTGAAAGCTAATTCCCGTCGTGCGAACTATGGATTATGCTAGGTGTTCATTTTATCAACATCAATTAACGTTTGTTAATTAGAGGATCAAATTTCCGCTCATAGAATCCCCATGTATAGGAAGGATGACATAAAATGTGTATATATATGTGTGTGTGTGTTATATGTAGTTATTTCATCATGAGATGTTTGAAGACTATAACTTGGTATCTCCCCTCCCGTGCTGCATTATGCATGTATACACTATCTCCCCTCCCGTGCTGCATTATGCATGTATACACTATCTCCCCTCCCATGCTGCATTATGCATGTACACACTATCTCCCCTCCCGTGCTGCATATGCATGTATACACTATCTCCCCTCCCATGCTGCATTATGCATGTATACACTATCTCCCCTCCCGTGCTGCATTATGCATGTATACACTATCTCCCCTCCCGTGCTGCATTATGCATGTATACACTATCTCCCCTCCCGTGCTGCATTATGCATGTATACACTATCTCCCCTCCCGTGCTGCATTATGCACGTATACACTATCTCCCCTCCCGTGCTGCATTATGCATGTATACACTATCTCCCCTCCCATGCTGCATTATGCATGTATACACTATCTCCCCTCCCGTGCTGCATTATGCATGTATACACTATCTCCCGTGCCGTTTTATTCACGTCTCACTCAGGAAATTTCTCCCCAGCTCACCGCCTTGTCATTTTATCTGTGCGGCGGATAAGGAATATCTCGGCGGGACACTAAAGCGACGGCTGTAAAGCTTAAGAAGTAGTCCTCTTGATTACAAACTCCTGTGACCGCCCCGCACTTCATACGTCTTATTCTGAGCTGTAACTCTCAGCAGCAGTCTTGCGCTTAGCTGTAGCTTTCAGCTGTTGTCTTGCTCTGAGTTATATGCAACATATATACGTCTTTCTTTGGGCTTTAACTTTCTGAAGTCGTCTTGCTCTGTACTCTTTCATCTGTCATCTTGCTCTGAGCTGTAACTTTCAGCTGTTGTCTTTCTCTGAGTTGTAACATTCAGCATTCGTCTTGCTCTAAGCTGTAACTTTCAGCATTCGTCTTGCTCGGAGCTGTAACTGCCAGTGGTCGTCTTGCACCGAACGTTCACTTGCAGAAAGCGTCTTCCTTTGCTTTGTGACTGTCAGCAGTCTTATTGCTCTGAGCTGTCACCTCCAACAAACGTCTTGCTCTGAAGCGTAACTTTCAGCAGTATATGTTGCTCACAGGCCAGATGCTCAAACGCCTTATGAAGTTACGTACACCGTAACTGTACAGCTGCAGGCACGAATGCTACCATGTACCTGCTGAAGTTTTACGTTGTTACTCCTCATTTAAACATCTGACCTGACTGTGTCTGTTATTTAGGTATGCATCGGTTGGAGGTTCAAAGCACTTTTATCATAACTTTGTGAAGATCAGTATAAGAAAGTGACAAATTCTGAGCCGCGATATCGGTACTTCTTCAAAGAACTGTACAGTTTACGTTACCGTAACTTTACTGGGCGTTTCTGCACCCGCATCCGGCGGCCCCTGAGCTGTATACTTAGTCTTGCCATGAACAATGTTATAAATTCAGAACTGAAATTAAGGGATTGAAGATAATCGCTTTCAGCTGAATCTTTTAGAGTGTATTTTTTTAGAAATAAAAGAATATTATGAGCATTGTTTTATTCAAAATGACCTCCTTTTTGTCCACACAAAGCTTCAGTCTATCTGACCATTTATCAATCGCTTTACCCACGACATCAATTGAAAATTTGGCCAACGTAGCAACAAGGGAGCACTGAAGTGAGTCGACATCTGTTTGTGCTTTAGAGCTAACCTCTCTATACTGACCACAGTTTGTAATCCTAAGGGTTCAAGTCTGGACTCCCAGACTGCCAATCATCAACCTTGATGCGGCCAGGATCATTCTGGGAGAGCCACAGCTAAGCGATAGCTCCATTCTTTTTCACTGACCAAAGAACTGTTCAAGCACTTGACCTTATCTTCAAGAATATCATCGTTGTACACACGAGCTGTGGTCTTAACTCCTTTTCCGTTAAAACAATGCTGCGTGACCCCATGATGAGATACACGTCTTACCAAACTATTACTTTGGCGTGATTGTGGATTTTCTGAATCCTGTAAATGACCTCAGAAGCTTCTTTAAGACTATGAGCATATACCGTACCTTATCATTTTAACGATTGAAGCTCTCCTTGCAGTGAATATTTTCTCATCCGTGAAAAGGATATTATATTTTCTGTGAGCTCCTCCTGCGTACCTGACCATCAACTATTTAGATCGTTCCATTCTGATAGCCGGAATTATCAGTTGGCCAGTGGATCTTCGATAAGCTTGCATCTTTAGATCATCTCTGATGAACCTAGACAATGGACATTGATTTTGGTGACATTTCCATATCCCTAGCCACGAAGCTGCTTCCTCAGCGGATTCCTCTTGATTCTGGTACAAACTGTTTTTACTTGCTTGGGAGTCCTGACAGTACGAGGACGACTTGATCGAGGCATGCCGCCGGATGGTCTTATATTCTTTAAACCTTTTATTGTGCGGCACACGAAGATTTTGGTGATACCAAGCGGTTTCAGCAATATGAAGATGGTATTGTTGCCCTGTCCTATCTTATGAAGACCAACAATAGTAACTCGGTTCTGTTTGGCACCCCATTTTATCGTTTAATTGTACTAATAGTACATACAGAAGTTGTTATCTAGAAATGTATGAATTAGACCCTAAACATTAATTATAACATAACATTTTTTCATTATGCTTTCTATTAGTAAAAAGTTTATTTAATATTTTGTAACTGAATTTATGTCTATACAAAGTAGCTTGCATAATTTTAATGAATTTTAAGGCTGGGTTAGTATTTTGTGCTAGAAGCACTGTAGAGTTCCCTAAGTTGATCTCAGTGTCTGTTTTCGAAGCCTGTTGTGCAGAAGCGAAAGCGAGGTTCTATGGGCGACAGTGTCACTCTCTACCTGTGTGTCCGCGCGAGATTAGGGCCGAGGCTGTGGTCCATGCTCCGAAAGCAATGTCTGTTAGGGCTCAGTGCTTGATACACGTTTGCCGCGGGGGGATGTGCTATGCAGCTGGCTGTAGATTTCCTCAAGGATGCAAGTTTTGCACTCATAAAGTTTTAATTATTTTTACGTTTTTCTGATGTTATTTATTGTCGAGCGAGCGCTGTTGATGGACCTTCATCCAGACGGTGGATTAAAACAGTTGTTTACCACTTGTTTATTTAATTGAATTACGCACAGTAAAGCGAGATAGGAAATAAATTTCAACATTTTGCTAAAATTTTGTGGAATCGCAAGCTAGCCAGGCATAAATAAAAGAACGTTTCGGATACATTTTGTTCATTTTTTTCAGCAGGGATTCTGAAATCGAGGAATTTAAAGTCAGTAAGCAAACTAAACAATTTCACAGTATACAAATTTGAAATTTTGTTTTAAAAATCTAATTTGCTAGGACCTGTGACACAGAGCGGTGTTGCACTTTGCATGGCGTTCAGTTCTGGCTTATTTTTGAAAATGAACATATATTCTATAATTCCGTAAATTGTGTCTACCTTTAGCTGAAAAGAGAGAATTTTTAAATCATTTGCGTTCAGTGGACTATTGCACCTATTAGCATGTTCACGAAAGGACGAGTGAGAACGTGCACACGAGGGGCGACCGGCCCTGGAACTAACGCCTCTATGCTCAGCGACCTCGGCAGACTAAGCGTGGTAGAGCCCACATAGCGCTTTCCACATTTGGAACAACTGTAGTTGTTCACCTGGGCCTTTGTTTTCCTTCTATGTTATATGAAGCTGGCTGACATAATTGCTCGTAAGCTCAGTGTAGAGTTCGGGTATTGGATATGCTAGACTTGTTCCCAAGTCCAGCGTCGCCTAATGCGGGCAGTGCCGACCTACGTACATCCTTGAAACTCATCATAGATTACATATTAGCAAGTTTCAGCAAGTAGTTTTTGATGCAGAGGTGTAGATGTGGTAAAACTTGAAACTTTTAGGCGAGGGATGAACTGGTTTAACTTCTGGGATTTTTTTCCTCATCTTGTGGAGCCGAATTTTCATTCAGAAATGGTCTTCTTATCAGCCACTTTCCGTATGTAGCCATTAGTAATAAGATTTTCTTCAACTTAAAGACCACATCAAACTTCGAAGGTTCTCTTGATGAGCGCATCTTCAAACAGCTGCCTTGGAAGAGAAGCAGTGACTCGACATCCAAACATTCCAAAGAAAATCCGTGCGCAAATTCAGAGAACTTTCTTCCGAATGAAGACGATCACTGTGGCACGTTAACGAGCGCCCTCCTTCACATCTTTCGACCGTATTGAAAATTCATCGACTTTCCTTTTGCCTGTAAATATGCTAGAATATTTTCTTCAATAGCGAGAGTCCTAAGATTTGCAAGAGGCGCTAAGGAGCCGACAGAAGAAGCATCTCCCACTGTAAGAAGCTCTCAACTTTGAACTTGAGAACCTAGCCTCACTATTGATTTTTACAGGTGCTGGAAGCAACGCCTCAGACGTTAGTTATTTCCATAGGGCTCTACATGCTTCTCTTTATCGGAAACCTCTCGAGAATTTCAGGCGGCACCTCCTGAAAAAACATGGAATTTTCGTCCGAAACGAGGAGACTCTTGGTGCCACATGTCTTCAGTAATAACTGAAATCTTAGAGGAATTTAAACTGAATTTAAATAAACTACAGCCTTTTGTGTGTATTAACCCTCTCTTTCATGTCGTTACACTTTATATAGTGTGATTCCTTCGAGATATGCAAATTAATTCATGAAAGAAAGCTTTAAGCGTGCGTCCGCTTACGTTTTTATTTGTGACAGTATTATGGGGTGCGATTAGAATGGTGTTGTGTGCGTTTCTCCTGTGTTTCCTGTGTTTATATGTATATATATTTAGGTAAATAAAACATCAAGTACGGTTGTGTCTATGCCGGCGTGATTATGGAGTATGGTTTTGCGTCTGTGTATGTTTAGGTCGTGTTATTCTACGTTTACTGAATTACTTGGATAAATATTTTCCAGTTGCCCCCATTTTTTCCGTCTCCGGTGCTCCTTCTTTCCAAAGAGCAATTGCTTCCGTTTGGCTCTTGTACAACCGAACTCTTGCATTTGTTGGGAGCTCATTTATGCGTACAGCTGAACGAAATGGACGAGCAAACTCAATTCCACGGACCTCTTTCCCATACTTTGCTCCATGTTCCTCCGGCCTCACTCCATACAGGAATACAGTCTCTTCTCCGACTTTACCTCTCGACAGTCTTGAGNGTTGGGAACTCATTTATGCGTACAGCTGAACGAAATGGACGAGCAAACTCAATTCCACGGACCTCTTTCCCATACTTTGCTCCATGTTCCTCCGGCCTCACTCCATACAGGAATACAGTCTCTTCTCCGACTTTGCCTCTCGACAGTCTTGAGTTTTAGAAGAAATCTGTCGCCATAAAACTGCAGTGATGGGGAAAGGAAGCTAATTTTCTGTCGTTCCAGATAAGAATTTGTACTTCCGGCGTGGCGCGTGCTGGCCCTCCTCTGAATCAATTAGAAAAACTCCCCACGAGATTTGTGAGGCCGAAAACTCGCGATAGAATTTAAGACTTGAGATTGAGAGTCGTCCGAGTTGTTCAAGGAAAAGCTGCCCCGCCGAAACTTGAGTGAAAACTCCAAAGGAATTTAGGACTTTTTTGAAAGTGGGAGACGATGAGGAGAGTTCCAGTGCCAAGTACACGTAAGATCTGAAAATGTATCTAACCTCAAAATTAAGTAATCAATGCACATAGAGTGTTGAATGCGTGCTCTCGATGAGCTAGCTCTGCAGCTTACCGTGCTAAAATATCTGTTATAGTAATATGTTTATACTAAAATATAATAGGCATAATTGGTTCTATATATAGTGTATCTACAAGGTGAAATTAACATTAATATTTTGTCACCGTGATAAAAACAACACCACAATTTTTTATCGATGGATTGCCAGTCTCTTTCTTTATCTTTACTTAAAAAGGTCAGTGATTGATCCTGTAGCTAATTATTATCTCTCTCTGTACTTAGTTTATGGTTATCAGCTATCCTACCTTCCCTGTCAATGTAAAATACACCCATTTACAGTTGAACAGCCCAGTGTACTGAACGTTAGCAATTAATAATAGCTTACATCTAAGACATTTTGGACTCCGTTGTTGTTAGTGCTAAATATCAGTCCCAATGTCATTGAAATCCACCCCAAAGCTAGGCATCTACCCACTGCTAACTGTCCAGCTCTATGCTAAGTATCCGTGACAATGTTAACCTTCCACGAAAATGTTAGGCATTCGCTTCAATGTCAACTATCGGCCCCACAGCTAGCGTGCCCCGCAGTGCACCGTGGGTTAAGAATGCCAGCGGATAGTTCAGAGAAGAACAAGAGGGTGGGCATTGACGGCGGAAATGGCAAGCAACTCTGCACAGCTCATGGCTGGAAACTCTACATGCAGTCAGTTTCTCATATATAGCTGGGACGAGTGTTTTGAACTAATTTTTATATCCAGCAGTACATAATCTGCCTGTAATGACTTGTTTACGAAGCTGAAATTTTCATAGAAGCAGTGAATGAAGCTATTCAAAGCGTGGTGGCAATTACACCACTCAGATACAAGCTAATTATTCGCATATTATACTATGAATCAGCAGCTCCCCTCGTTGAGATTACATACCCCTGCCAGAAAAAGAAGTCGCATACTACGCCCAGAAACTCTACAAGACAGTAGCTATTGTAAACCTATCTGCATGGTCTTCCAAATTATTATCACCCGTGAACGAAGTGAAAGTGGTCATAATGTTTTCGTTGAAGATTTAAGTATAATTATATATAAATATTTGTGCTAAGGGAGTTTTCAAATTCATAAATATTTCATAAATATATTTGCATCTTTGTCTGTCTACCCAATAAATGGTCGAAGAAGTTGAGAAATGTTAATAATTTTTTTGTAGGGAATTTGGGGGTTGACCTAGATGTGACCCATGCCAAAAAACTAGGCCTAGCTGGCCATCAAAAATGACGGCGTTGAATTTTCCTCCACCGGGGCAAATTTGCCTCCACCGCGATAGATCGTCTGGAGCACGCGGCGTTTTATTTATTTCCTATGTTATTCTTAAGGAAGTAGTATACTGGTGGCATAGAGCGCTAACTTTATTGGAAACTGCATTCATATGAAACATTAGGATTAGCTTGCCATCGAAAATGACTTCGTTGAATTTACCCCTTACCGCAGGTGATGGTCTTACGCCACTGAGGCGTTCTAGCTGGGCACATGTTAGGAACCAGCCAGGTCTTTAAAATATCTACCGTCATGTTGACGCCACTGACACATTGGTTGTCATTTTAATCACTTTCTCGCCATCGCCCATTGAGTTAACCTTATTTATTATATGACATTACCTTTCTATAACTGCTGCAAGCACTTAGGAATAATAACAGATGCGTGTTTGGAGTACTGCATACTCGGGGTGGCCCCAGCTGCGTCACAGCTGCTGCCGAATGGTCTTTTTCTTCATAACACATAATTATTACCCTTGAAATTACCCGTTATTGTTCTTACACCCTGATGCTAACTATAAGTATCCGCTCCAGTGCTAATTATTCATCCCAACGTTAACTATCCATCCGATTGGTATGTTTCTTTACCACTGCCAAATATCCTGTGTATCTATTCTAAGGCCGCCGCCACACTGACGAGACAAGCGACGTGCAAATTTGTTGCACCACAAAATGTAACGGACGGTACAGCAGTCTGCTGTCCCCACCGCCGCAACTGCGATGCCTCGCGACACCCGTGCATTGCTGCAACACGACTCCCGTAAATATCGCATTGCGTCGCTTGTTGCGCTCGTTCTATGCTATCCATAAAACGTACGTATCTGATTAGCTACCCCCATGCTAGGTATCCTTAGTATCCACCCCAGTGCTAAGTAGCCTAAGTATCCGCTCTAACACTAAGTATGCTGGGCTTCGTCAAGTATCCACCCCAATATCCAAAAGCAGACGTGCCCCCCCTCCCTCCCACCAAGTAACGACAGGCGGGCTGTGGTTGATGAATTTGACCATCCCCTGTAAAAGACATGTTCCATCGTGCGCCAAAGCTAAGCTTTTGAGGCTTAACTTGTCCGAAACTTCTAATTGGTTCACTAACATCGACCCGCTGAAGTGAGTTTCAGGCCTTGATCCTCAATAGATTGCCCTTGATGCTTCCACAAAGTCAATATCGTTCCGTAAAATGGAGTGTTCAGCCAACTCAACGTAATCGGGTTGCTTCTAACACTCGCAACATGATTCCAAACGACAAAACCAAAGCTTCTGTCTACAGTTTTGGACAAGTCAATCTTCGATGGCTTATCTTTCGGAGGCCATTCGAACGTACACTAACAGTGTCTTCATGTACGTTAGTACTTGCAAAATTGCCAATGCAGTGCGTTGTTTCTTGCTTAAAAGAAGAAGAAAAAAGAACTGGCGGTATCGCAAGTAATCAGTCCAAAAGGTCGTGTAATTTTCCATTCTTTTTCGTTTTCCGAATAACTAAGTGGATCCAGTAATTGCTACGAATAGTGTAAGAAATATTTTCCCTGAGTAAATAAAAAAATAAACTTCACTCAAAAACCCGCAGCGTGGCATGACCTCGCGCGACTACACTCAGTGGGTCACTGAGCCCCGAACAGACATCTGTCCCGGGTTGAGACAACACCCTACACTGTCATCAGTATATCCTCGGTTTCACTTCGTTGTAGATAGAGGGCTGTAAAAATTTGGTAAAAGCTAAAGCAAGTCCATTCATACCAGAGTTGCTGTTCTTTGTGCGTCTGGCAGGAAAGATTGCGGACATTTCGCCTTTCCAACTTTTACTACAAAATTATAGTGTCGAAACACGGTGTGGTTTCAATTAAATTTATGAAAAAATTGAATCCTGTTTGACACTGATTCATCAGGAAATATTTTATTCCGAGATTATTTCCGGAAACAAAAGGTTAAATACGGTGGCTGTTAGCCTGAAGAGAGCGGCTTAGGATCGCCTCCTGTGGCGTGTTCAGGCGACGCACCAATTCGGTTTTCTTAACTTGTGCCTCCAAGAAAAGGCTCCTTCTTGGAAAAAGTTAATAGGCATCCTAATTAATTTCACTTAGCGTAAAAGAACTAATCGGCTTCTCGCGATATTTTGGCCTGCGAAGAAAATGCTCAGCTTTTTCTAAATGCATATTCTGTTTGAGTAAATGCGGGAAAATTAGCGTGATGAGGGAGCCCGGCCTCCAGGATTCGTTAAAATAAGCTTTCTCTGGTGCTTTGAATTCCTTAATACTTTTCGGTGAAAATTTAATTTACGTTTTTGCTCTGGGGTTTTTCTCTACACTTGCCTAAATGAAGTTCCTTGACTTCTCTGCTTCTCACGAGCAGTTCCATCTTAGGTTCGCACTTGCTTTCCCTACGACGTTTTCGTCTACTGCTAACCTTATATTTTTCCCTCCTGGATTTCCCTATTCGGTCATAGTAATACTCTTTTAACCTTCGACCTGCTGTAATGAAGCCAAAGCGTGGGCTCATTGCCGTCATTGCAAGTTCTTCCTATGTAGTGTGTTCTTTTTTTTTGGGGGGGGGGCACTATGCCCATTATGCCAGTCAGACTCTTGTCGCATGAGGTTCTACTGTGCTGCGGGCTGTTGGTTTTCTCGAGGACTGCAGTTTTCCGATACTTTCATATTCAAATTGCTTCAACAGTTTTGCTAGAAATGTTGCTTCATATATTTCGATTCAGATTTTCCAAATGTCAATAATTTCTCGAAAGCTGTTGTTGGGCATCGAATTTTTTCCTTGGGTTTGTTTTCGTTTTTTTTTATGATGTTTTCCTTTCGCCGTGTCGCAGAGCTCTGCCTTGAAAATTACTGTCAGCCCGATAAAATGCCCATTTCAAGGAACGTGCCAATAATATTAAAAACCAACTGTTTTAATCTTCTAACCTGCAACCCCAATTAACCCCTCTGAAACCATGCTTAGCGTGATAAGGGAAAGGGGGGGGGGTTCTTCCTTCCCTCTTTGTTAGGAACCGCGGGGCCGTACGTAGAGCATCTTCAAGCTGCGCTCTGAATTCAAGCCTCCTATAAATGCATTTTGTCTTGCAGGCTTTCAGGATTTTTGCGTGCAGTCTGTGTAGGCAGAATACAGATTCCGGCGTATTGGATGGCCCCAGTCGGGGACCTTAGGAGCCATGGGCACGTGAGGCAATATCCTTTATTGCAAAATTGCACTTGTGCATGAGCCTTTCTTCTTGCCGTGAAGTTCATGGTCGCGATAGATTCTCCAGGGGAATGTTGCTGTACGCATAGCTAATATTCTGATTCATGTATGCAGCAACGTGGCCGTACCATTAGCTAATTTAATGATTCTTCTGTGCTGTTGTGTCCGTGCTACATACGTAGTTACAAATAGTGCGACTCTCCAAGCCAATGTTGCCTCACAAGTAAACTTACTAACTTCTGCATCGAGTGTTGTCCTGCGAGTAGCTATTTAGTGATTCACGTTACCAAAGTTCCAACTCAAGCAGCTATACATATATTATTCTTTCAAAGTATTGTAGGTTTTTGTAATCGAAGAAACAGTTAACGCTTCATCGAGTGGCTTAAAAAGGCTTTCAGAGAATAAGCATTATAGAAGTAACTATAGAGTATAATGACTATATTTGCACTTGCCCTATTAAGGGATAAGTTGTGCAGGGCAACTGCTGCAGCGTTTTTTTTTTTTTTTTTTTTTTTTTAAGACGCTGAACGATTTCTCCGTTATGATTTGCACAGTGTGCACTGTAAACTTTCTAGCTAACCTAATAAATATTCTAGA
>LQNS02278171.1:20752205-20793963 GCA_001587735.2 Parhyale hawaiensis | reverse complement strand
ATGGTAAGTTGAGGTATAGTTTCTGTTTTTGAACTGTTTGTACAGATGGTTGTTGTGAAAATTTGTTATTTAAAAAACGCCTTAAAACACAATTAAACAACTTCGAGGGGTAATAGTTCTCCGTGAAATACTTTCTTAGTAACACTGCTTCATTGTGAAATGACTGAAAAGAACAACAAATTCGGTACGCTCGGTTAAGCAAGGTTAGTATAATTGTATTTTTAGAAGCTTTCCATTCTCATTGCAATCCAAATTCTATCAATAGACATGTTCACTTTTCCGAAGCTTACTGCCGCGTCTTGCAGTAATATAAGAACTGAATTTCTTCGGCATTCATTTTATTTGGTTATAATATTATGTAATAATTTTTTATTTATGCTGGTAGAAAGGATACTAACTATGAGCAGATACCTCCAGTCGCTGAAAATTTCGTTCCCCTGAAAATGAGTCATGTATAATGGCTCGAAAGCTCGGGGTCAAATAAACTACAAAACCCAGAAGGCGTTCTAACTCTTACCTACAAAATAGATAATTTTATAAATATAACAGCACTGAAGCCATTCAGAATCGCCTAACAAAAATTTTTGAGCCAGAAGTTCCTGGCAACATATTCTCACGTTATCATGGACGCCCAATGTCTTGATCTACTAGATTAGATTAGATAGGCGGCAGTAGACGAACCAAGAGGCCCAATCCCAAAGAGACACCGGAGCTTACACCCCGGCCCTCTATGAGCTATTGCCATAAGCTGTATGGTTTCTATCATATGAAAGTCAAATTCATAAATCTAAGTTACTCATGGGTAACCATTAGATGACATAAGCTGACCACTAAAGCCATCCGCTTACAGATATTCATCATCCACTGTCTGACTGCAAAATGGAGCCATAATATGAGACTATATTTGCCAACGAGCCGAGGCCTCGTGGCACAGATTCGACCGCCCGTGATTTATGTGCAGATGGTCTGCGACTCCGGTTGTCACCCAGAACTGCATGGAATGTGCACTCCGCAGCGTCATGTCGTATTTGCTTCATTCCATCAATTCCTATAATATTAACATCGACGAGTTTCCTCTGAACAACGCCATGCATGCTTTCCTTCCTTTAATGCGTGAGCGAAAGCGACATGTGTTGATTTTATTCCCCCGATATGTTGCTACGAATGCGCCACTGCTTGGCGAGAAACAATGCTAGCCTATTTTTCCTTTAAGAAATTAGCCCCAATAACTAACTTATCCATGTTCCTAAAAAGTCCCTTTTCCTACAACGAGAGACGCTAGAGAGCAATGTTGGGCTATCTTTCCGTCTATAGACATAACCTTTTTGTAAAAAAAACTTACTGTATGTTTTTCTGGCTGAAGCGGCACTACAATTGCAACCTTGCAGGTTGATAACAACAATGCTAGATTTATATTTATTTCGCCTAAAAATTGGCGCAAATTTGCTCCTAGAAAAACACAACAAATGCAAAGGTTTTAGTATAGCAAGGATTGCGCTGGTCTGAGGGTGCAAGCCACCATGCAGCATCAGAGCCCCCGGTCGTTCAACACTTAAGCTCAGATTGGCAAACTTGCAAGAGTAATTGAAATTTGGCTAAGGACACTGCACCGAAAAACTGTTGATTGATGTCAGTTAACCATTTATTGATGGAAGGCGAGCACAGGCTCTCCAGTCAGTATTATTGAGCCTGTTGCTTTGTCAAAAGCACAGAGAAGTTGGGCGAATCAGATGCACCTAAGGAAATCGTCCAGCTCGTAGGAANCACCGACAAACTGTTGATTGATGTCAGTTAACCATTTATTGATGGAAGGCGAGCACAGGCTCTCCAGTCAGTATTATTGAGCCTGTTGCTTTGTCAAAAGCACAGAGAAGTTGGGCGAATCAGATGCACCTAAGGAAATCGTTAAGCTCGTCGGAAGAAAATATATACTGAATGAACTTCACCCTGGGCAAGAAAAAAAATTTGCAACTTGCTGCTTTGAGTTAGAGTAATTATGAATTTACAACCTCAAAATCATGAGCGCCGTAGCCCTCACAACAACGTTTCTAATTTATTAAATCCAAAGGGATTGCCGAACTAGTCCTATAAGCGCTCCTATATAAATCTTTTGTCGTCAGCTACGCTACGTAGGGATGCTTACAAGGTACTTCCCTTCGTCAAAGGGCTTCGTACGCTACGCTTTGTAAATCTACAGGCGTTCAAGTCAGCCAGGAATGATTTCTTAATTGTCCTTACGAGCGGTGCTTGCCCCCTGGTTGCTATATTGGGTAGTTTAGGCCTCCATTTTCGCATCAAAGGCAGTCTCACAAAAGAAGGAAAAAAGAACGAAAGAGAGGATTAAATTCTACTGTAAATAGTATGTCGATAGAAACGTGGAACCCAAGCACGTGGGTGTTCCCGTACACGGGATCAACGCGCATGGGCACAGCAAGTCGCGAAAGACAAGGATGAACAGAGGAAAGTATAACGTCAGCAGGAGTATGAAAAACGGAAATATTATTTTTTTCTGTATGGTTTTTTATTCCTCCCAGAACACTCGGGTGTGTAGATTTAACAATACAGAGACTTAATTTAGTTATTTTCCACGGTAGGCCTACATTATCTAACAATGTGCATTAATTATCAGAGGACCTCTGTGGGTACCTGTGTCTCCGTCTCTCAGGCCTGGTTGATGAGCCCTTGCTACAAGTTCCTTAGTATTGTTTATAACAGTTTAACTTAATGCGCTCATGTGGTTGCCTTGATGTATGTCCCATGTTTCTAAATATACTTCAGTTTCGCTGTATATGTCCTACTAAATCACCCGTAATCATTTGGATTACTTAATTTTAAAAGTATTTTTTGGAAGCATATTTTGCTATCTCATGTAAAAAGTCCACGAATACAAAAATCACATTAGCACAATGGCGCAGTCATGCAGTGGTCTAGTGGTGCAATCGTTTAGTAGTGCACTGTTTTATAGTCGTCCGGTGGCGCAACGTCCCTTGGAGTACGCTAGCAAGATGCCGAACAAAGAAGTTAGAAGCAAGTACCGATCAAACTTGTAGTATTACGAGGATTGCTCCAAAAATAATGTCTCCTGTTTTCTAGCTTAAAGAGTTGAAGAGCTACGAAGATGGAAGTAGTACCATTAAAACGAGCGACCTTTTTGTGCTTCAGAATTTATTTTTCCATGTTGTCAGCACTATTCTTAAAGCACTTTTGCCAGTGATGAACGAGAGTCTTGATGCCTTGGTCGTAAAAGTCAGCGTCTGCCGAGGCAGTTCTTTTTTACGGCTGCGATTACGACGTTGTTGTCGAGGAAGCGTAATGCGTCCATCAACAATCCGGACAAGTAGAAGGCTGTTGATTCCAAGTCGGGACACTACTGTACTGTGAGTGAGACAGTACCGTCCAGCCGAACTTGATCACACATTCCGTAGTCTTCAACCTTGTGTGTGGCCTAGTGTTGTCATGTTGCAAACGGAATGTTTCCCTTTGCTCTTGCCTTACCGGGCCTTCAGCGTGGCCAACGTTGCAACGTAACGGTCAGAGTTGACAGCCGCCCTGATTCCAAAAAATCCAGGAGAATTACGCCCTTCCTCTCCCAGAAGACGGTGCGCATTACTTTGCCAGTGGATGTCTGTGTCTTGAACGTCTTCTTTGCTTAGGGGTGTATGTGGTGTCAATCCATCGACTACCGTTTGAAGTCCGGCTCGTAGTGGTGACACCATGCCTCGTCACCAGCGTCGATGCAGTCTAAAAATAAGTCACCTTTGGCATCGTACCGTTCCAATAGGTCTTGGCATATACATCCCATCTGTAGTCCTATTGTTCCTTCGTGAGCATTCGTGGACTCACCTATTACCACACGTTGCTGTACGTAGGGATGACAACATCGTTTCCAGTGCACTGGTGCCCACATTCACCTCCACACTCATTTCATTCACCGTTATCAGCTGATCGGTGCGGATGAGTTGATCGAGGCCCACTTTGTTTTTCGGGGTGGTGGCTGTGCATGGGCGTTTGGAGCGCACTTTGTCATTCACATCTCTGTCGCCACTCAGAAATAATAATAATTTATTGGAAAAAACCATTACTTTACAACTCATTAAAAAAATGTTCGTTAGTATTACATTTAAGCAGCAAATAAAGTTCGCCAGCGAACTATTTGATTTCAAGCCCGTTCATAGTTCGAAACTATTTGGGCATAAGATAGTACATTAATTACGTTGGATCAATAACACTGTTGCTCAAGGTATCTCGATGCACCTTCCGTATCTCAAACTACTGCAAATATATACGATCGCATTTCTTTAAAAAAGCTGTATTCCCGCTTATTTCTATTGGCAGATGATTCCACATTTTTATTGATTGTGAATAGAAAGAGCTAAAGCATTTTGTTTTCGTAATTAATTCTGCATTCGACGAAACCAACTCCAAAGTGTGCCGGCATCAGCTGCATCGGCTTGATAAACGTTCACCAGGCGCCAGTGACTGTTGATTAGTTCAATTTTTCCTGCATGAAGGCATTCATTGAAGCATCTCTGCTTCTAACACACGTCTATGACAGGGATTGCTTTCTTTGATCGTCACGCCGTCAATATCTGCAACAGATATATAAAACTTTCAGGTCACGGGTGCATAATTTCAGTCATCAAAACAATATGATTTGCAATCCGATCGGATCACTTTGGGTGGAATAAAAAATAGGAAGCATTACTTTGGAACGGCCCACGTGTATAGACTTTTCAAACAACTTAGTTGCTTCAAAACGTAAGTTATTTCAATTGCAATGACTTGTCTTAGTTTTCAGTCCTTTGTCATTTTTTTACGTCTCCTATTTCACTATTGATGCCTTATGAGCGTATATTATTTGAAATACCGTAAACTTATATAAAATAATTCCTTATTTCACTTTTATTATCCTATAATATGCAAAACATCTCTTTATTGTTTCAAATTATGCCCCCTTTTTATTTAATATCCTATACTATCTTCAAAAAAATCTTGATCTTAATTGGAAATTATCTTTACCCTTTACTTTAACATCGTAAGCTCGTTTCTAATTTCCTCTGACTTCACTTTCAATATCTGAAATGATTTTCAATAAATTTCCAAGTCTTTTGAACAAGAACATTTTCCAAGTTGTCCCCTAGTAATAGCCGATTATTTTGCATATTCCAGTGGCTTTCTTTGCCTCTTTTGAGATTAGCAGACGCATTTAGATAATTCCCTCCAATGGAAAAGAGAGTTCGTTAGCCCCCTATCCTCCGCAGCGGTAATCATCGAGACGTCTTAGGGAGGCTAAGTAGCATTTCGGAACTTTTCCTCTTGAATTTTAAAAAGTTTACTCTGCTTAACTGAGATGTGCGCCCTCAGCTCTAGCTTACGGAGCCGAGGGGCTGGCTTTATCAGTGTATTCTGACTCTAAACATCGGAACTTTTTATTTCAGCTTCATTAATTGTTACGATATCGCTATGATTATAGAAGGCATAGCATAAGCGGCTTCATAGAGCGCTAGTGAGCAAAACAGAAGTTGGCTCCGCTGTTATGCCTGAGGGTAACTGAAGCGAGGGTCACTGCAGTATCTTTTTTACTTTTCACTATAGTTATTTTCGAGTTGCTACTTTTATCCCCATTATGTTGATTGTCAGGTTCGTGAGTCAGCCTCTTCATGCCCAATGGTCTCATTTACGAATATAGTATTTACATAATTTTTGAGAAGTACGAGTTCTTTATTGATCGCTGATCTATTCAGACATTAGATGGCTTCTGATTTTGACCTGTTTTCATTATTTTTGATCAGCAATGCCGATATTGCCCCAATTTTTAATATCAGATCGTCAATTCACTTTTTCTCGTGAACTGCTTTGCCGATAAATTGCTTCTCAAAATAGCAAAAAAAAACTACATGAACCACACGGGTGAGGTTTCGGGTAATCAATTTGAAAAACTGATCCGAAAGTCAGGTTGTTAAAGACATGCAAGTGTTTTAGGTCAGCCAACGTCGTTAGAGCAGGAAACATGGCCTGTAATTTAATATTAGCGAGTATTTTGCGGCTGCAAGCGTAATTCGACGTTGTTATAGCAAGACATCGCCCGTAATTTCCATTAGTGTCCTAAAAATAACGTAAGTCGCGGAAAACAAGCAAGCGGTGGCAGCTAGGCGTGTGGCAATCGAGAGCTGGCTTGGCAAGCAACAATTTCAGTCGCATTTATTGTGACCGAGCTGATTTATGGCAGGCACCCTCTGCAAAACAAGGGGAGACCAACGCAACAAAATGCTCCTACCCTCGAAATATTTTCTAACTCTCAGCAATGAATGTTGATGTTGTTAGAAGTTCCGGAGAAAGGCAAGCTGGAAAGTCAGGGAAATCATAAGTTTTGGGTGAGAGAGGATAGACAGAAAGGAATTAGTTGTATGACAAGCCTTATACTGGGGAGTAGTGCCGGAGAAAGAAAATCATTAAGATACAGGTGGGGAAATAAGTGCTGGTGCACGTGAAAATACTTAATATTGTTACTCGGAGTGTCTTACCTGAACAACATGAGAATAAATTTACTGGATCAGATTTCATGCTGCCAATATATGCATATCAAACTAAATTACATTCAAAATGTAAGAAAATATGTCAGTACCTTAACTTTCAGGGGTGAAAAACTAATCGTACAACAGAGAAAATAAACATGTTTGTCCAAGTAATACTTTGTAGCAAAGCCTTCAGTAATTTCGTAATTTGAACAGCAACCACTCTTCTAGTAGTCTTTGATTAACGATGCGCATACTTTGATAGCTACCTATATTGCTCCATTCTTCCTGGCAAATTGTCTTCTGATTTGTGATGATTATTGGATCCCTTTCCCGGATTTTAATTCTCAAATATCACCACAAGTTATGAACGGGATTTATATATATGCATAAGGACTGGCTCAGCCATTGCAAGATATCAAAGTTGTTTTCAAAAGCCACTTCTTCATAGTCCTAGTAGCATGCCGGGGATCATTGTCTTGGTGGCAATTCAATCAGGAGGAAACTCATGGCTCCCTACAGAATGCCCTAAACTTTCCCTTAGGTTTTGTTACCCTTCTTCTACATTGATATTAACGTCTATACTTGATAGTTTACCGATATCTCTCGCAGAAAAGCAGCAGCGCCAAACCATGATACTACCACCACTAAACTTCACCGTTGGTATTGTGTTCTTTAGTACGTACTCTTTGCCGTCTTTCTTCCATACATGATTCCAAAAATTATGACCAGACAACTCAATCTTAGCTTCATCTGTACATAAAACTTTTACCTGTAAGAACTTGGCCTATCTTTATACCGTTTTGCAAATTTGCATCTTTGTTCCGTTTCAAACAGAGTGGTATTTTCCTTGGACTACTCGACTTTACTCTGTCTCTGTCTAGTTCATTGGTATTTTCCTTGGACTACTCGACTTTACTCTGTCTCTGTCTAGTTCATTACTAATTGTTCGTTTAGTTACATGAATTCCTGATAAACGCAAATTATTCTGAAGATCGTCTCGGTGGCTCGGTGGAGTGGTCATTGAATTTTTCCGGATGTGTCGTCCCAGCTTTCGGTAATCTTGTTGAGATCTTCCTATGAGCACCTGGTCTGCATTGGTTCTCAACAGTATCAGGTCTTTTAAATTTTGTTAGGAATCAACTAATAATTGTAGTAAATGGGACGTTCAAGTCCTTGGGGATCTTACTGTAACTTCCTGCATCTTATATTATACCCCAGCTTAACGACCAGTTCTTTTTTGTGTTTCTCAATCCGAATTACGTTTAGTCAAATTTACAACCGATTGCTGTGAGTAGTGGTTGCAGAATGTCTCGGTTTTCAGCTGAAGCTTGACTTAAGTTACTGGGAACATTCTAGAGCAATCTAGAATATTCTACTCTGAAGTTTAATCAAAATCTACCGACTTATAATGAAAAATTGATACTGTACGAATACTTTTTTCACCCCTCAAAACATGATAATGTTTATATTTGCTGGATATCAATGAATTTTTTGTCTTCTTTCGCAGATTCTCATTCCACATCCGAAAATACATGGGTAACACTGTTGTTTGTGTTTTTTCTTTTCTACAAAAGTACAAACACGTTGGTGTACAAACACCAATCTCCCCACTGTATATCATTTCTCCACGTTAGTGAAGTTAACCGGTCATTCATGATAGAACTAAATAGGGTATTTGAATGAAGGAAAATATTTTCACTTTACAAAAGAATTGTCACATGCTCTTGACCCGTATACATTGTAGTTTTATAAATAAATTTCACTCTAAAGCTGAGCTAGAATTACTGTATTTCAAATTCTCTGACTGTTTAAAGCTAAAAAGTAAGGATGTGTTACTCCATGTGCAAGCATAAAAAAGTGACAAATATACAGCTAGACAAATTTGGTTTATGGATATCCTCAAATATCCTCATGTTTTAAGTCAAATGTTTTTCAAGCCATTTCTGTTGTAAAGTTTCCCAGTATATAAAGGCCTTACCGTAAGTATGGACTCTGAGTATAGTTGCTATCGTCAAGCTGAAGGACCGTGTAGTGATGTAGCTAACATAGAAGTGACGTACGATAAACTGATGTAGCAAGCCGCCTAAATACGATAATCAGACTTGAACAGTCCGTATCGAAAAGCGTCCTAGCGTCTAAGGGACTACGGTAAGCATGTATTCCGAGTAGTTGCTATAAACAACAAGCTGGAGATGTCAGTGTCGTAAAGCATCGGAACATCGCGAAGACTTACGACATGCAACAGCGGTGCGTAACTGCGTCAGGGAGCCATTTGGCCCCGCCGTGAAATCTTAGGCACCAACAGCCTATAAATTCGTGCTACAAACACAATACACCTTGGCGAAAGCTCTTGGGCGCGCACTTCTGTTCAATAAGGACGCATAAAAATGATTAACTCCGTAGTTTCCAATGCTAGGCCAGCACTTGGTGTCCATTCTCATAACTTTTCCATTGCCAAGATGCTTGTGAGTGCACCAGCGGAATCCATTGGAAGAAAATGTGTACTCGGAAGGTGCGATATACCGGCAGCCTATGCATATTTACTGGGAGACAATTGTCGCTTGAGTAGCTGACGTCCACAATTAAGTGCCATTGACGTAGGTGCTGCAATTAAGCTTCAACAGGAACACTCAATTAGAGAACCCTTCTCAATTGCCAATCGATGGTTGGCTGCCACGCCTAAAAGCCACCTGATAAGTCCACAAACCAAGCTTGAGTACCGCCATTATTCAACCGACTCCTCTAATAACGGCAGTATGGAGAGCACCATAATGCTAGGCTGGATGTTCAAATCTTGATTGCTCCCTATACCTATGAATGTTGTTTGCGTATGCGTCACGACAGGGATAAACTCAGTGATTAGTAGCAAGGAATAATTACAGTGCCTGTTACCCTTACTGTTTAATATACAAGTATTGAGACTACTACCTCTTCATGTCTACTGTTGAATTCTGCAATGGTTAATGTACAAGTAATTAGTCTCACATAGACTCATGCTCCACCCGTATACTTGCTGCTCGTAAGCTGCCATTACCAGGTAGGTTCATCGAAAGCTAAATTAATCGTCTTGTTATGTCGATGTTGCATTTTTGGTCGTTTTGAAGTTGCCGAGGATGCGGAGCTTTCGTTCCAAAATCGCGCCTCTTACACTATGACTATTTGAAGGGGTTAGTTGATGACTTGAAGAATGTTCTGTTGATGTATTTTAAGTAAACAGACACATCACGACGATGATACAGTGGGTCAGGTCTATAAATTTAGGGGCCAAGGAAAAATCCGCGTGTCGCAGTTAAAATTTGAGCGGGGCACACCTGAGGACGCCAATAGCGCCGACCCCTGGCGGGGCTTAACTGTCTCAAGTAAGGCCGGACACAACCCCTGCATACATCGTCCGATACGAATTTTCCTTCAAAAAACGAGCTTCTCCATTCAACTATCCGCCGCTCTTAGGGTTCCGTCGGCGAGCGTTGCCCCAAAAACTATGTATATCTCTTACGATGACAGTCTGAACCCTTCTTGGTTAATCTTCTTCTCTCGCTTTGCCAATATACATCTTGTATTTTTTCAGACGATAGAGCCGTGTTCTCGCGGTTGAACAACTTCGAGCTTCGCTGACTTTTCTGCCCATTTCATCGGTGCTTGTCAAAAAAAAAAAGAGAACATTGACTCCCTCTCGCTAAAAGCATTAAATTGAGCTTACGGGAAGGTTCACACCATACCCACTTGCAAGCTTTTTGGATGTTCCCTCGGATCTTTTGTAACCTGCTATGTAATTTTTAAAAGAAGCTTTCTCTTTAGGCTCTCGACATTTTGGGCATATTTATGCTCGAAGAACAAGGAAATCTGCTGTTTTTGATACTTTCGAAGTAAAATACCAAAACGATACCAGTATATTCGTTGCGGGTAAGGTTCATTGCTTACCAGTTCATAACGTACGTGGTACATACATTCCCTCGTAATTTAATCGCAGTAAATCCAACGTGTTACTTCATGGAGCTCCGTTATTAATTCCATTTCATGCACTTTTCTCAAACTACTGCATGTATCTTATTTCACTTGCGAAATTCAAATACCTATCTGAGACACCATAAGTTATTTAAACTTTATAAAAGGTTACGAGTTCAGCAATGTAAGTACTAGCATCTAATTTAAATATTATATACAAATTTAACCTTTGAACAATGAAAATGAATGCTACTGAGGCATCTGTAATAGGTTATAGGTACGTTAGTTGGAGCCTACATAAATACGACTGGGTATTTCAAGAGACGAAGAGAGATGGGCACTGTATGTAGCTAACGTTAGAGCATCAATATGTAAAAAAAGTAATTTTCCTCGACGGTAGTGACTAAATCATTCCTGTAGTACAGTGAATTTACCAAATGATTAACTTACCAGGCATTGAATTTACCAGACAGTGAAGATACCATTCAATAAATTTACCAGGCGATGAACTTATCCAGTATGAATTTGCAGAATTGCAGTGAACCTTATATAGGCCCCTATTTTGCATGGGCAGCAGAAAATTACTTAGAGCATTTCCCTTTAGCATGATGATAGACTGTATTTCTTCCCCTCGAAAGGAGCGCATAAAAGTGTAAGAATCTATGACTTAAATTAGTGTTTGATCTTTTTTGAGGCTTCTAACTATTTAAATCAAGAAAAGAAAGCTGCCCAAACCTAAATTTGAATTCGTCGTTTCTATTTGACTATTGCCTCCTGTCGTACCTACATTTTTCTGGTTTAGTTTGCAAGATTTGCAAGAAAAATAACCCTAACCTCACCCATCCTACAACATAATCACAGCTAGTTAAATCTTAGATGCGGCCGTCAACTGTAAAAAACCACAAAAATCCCAATTGTATGTTTCAGTCGTACACATACCGTGTTTTGATCTTCTTTGTGTTATTGAGTATCAAGAGTTCATGTGTGTTATTAACCGTATTTTTTTTCTTTCAGGTTTTCCTTTACTACTAAGTATACTACAAATAATTGTAAAATCCATTACTAGAATAATAAGTGATACTCTTTCAGTATCTAACTATAAAATAGAATCCCTGTACAAGCTGCGTTTTCTCTCCACGTTTACAAGATGTTTTCTGTGAAAATATTCACGGGTGTTCTGCTGTATATTGGTAAGTTGATTCTTTTGGCAGTTAATTAATCAAAATGAACATATATGCTTGATGATAATGAGGTAGGTAGTCCTCATTACGCAGCGTTCATGTTTTTTGCACTGTTGACTTAAGTTTAGAAATTTTATTTCCAGGTAGTCAATATCTGTATATACATTGAATGCGCTTAGTACACATTACTTTCTTGCTGCAAGGCTCTGTATTTCAATGCCAATAAAGACAATTTATTTATCGTGTTATTTTCTTTCAAAGTTTATTTGAATAAAAAGTTTGAACTCATTATTTACACATACACGTATGAATGTATATATGTGAAATAAATATTGTCATCAGTAAATTGCTAGTATAATTTTCATTTCAAGTTTTTCGTAACTTTTTAAAATTTCACTACCAGCATTGAATATGGTAGCACTTCCGTACCTTTTTCCAGTTTATTTCTGTAGCTTAGCAAAGAATGACTCGGTTATAAGTCAATACTTTGATAGCTATCCTGTCATACATATGCGCTAACTTTAACGAACTGAGCCATGGCTGAAACCAATGACTATCTGGACCTCTATTCTGCCAACAGTCCATTTGAAGTCATCTAGTATTACCCTAGCATTTTCCTATAAACTAGACGATGTTCTTTATATAGGATATTCCACTCTCTTTCTTGTATACCTGATAGTATTCATCATACTTTGCGTGCTATGGCATCCTTCAGAAAAATATACCAGGCCATCTCGTTGAGGCACTCAGTTTAAATACACCAGTATCAATTTTTCATTCTTAAAAGCAGCGCGCTATTTCTTTCTCTGAAAGTTTTGACAACATGTTAACTATGGATCAGGTTTGAAAGTTTTGAAAGAATAGAAGTTATAATATTAATGGGTATGTAACGAGCCTTTCTCGTGTCTGGCGTTTGCTCGCCCAGTTTTACAAAGAAGGATATAAACAGGTCGTTTCAGTCATCTTCTATTAGTTTGTAAATCTGCACACAAGNGTTGCACAGTCTAGAAACTAAGGTAAGCGGCAGTGCAACCCCGACATGTGCTCTACGCGAGACTCGTGCGTACACGAGATTTAAGGTACACACAGGCAATACAAAATATGTTTGCAAATAAATTCTAGAGAACGTGATGAACAATACAGGGTAGTTGTGACTGCTGAGAAAGGTCATCTTGGAGTCTATATATAAAGTAATCATGAACATAACCCAATTTTCCTTTACGAAGCACTAATGTAAACACCAGTTTTGTGATGTTATTGTAGGAGCTTCCGTATAGTTATCCCTCTACGAGTATATGACTATCGAATTTCATCATTTTGAGATAACAACTACAACATAAGCATCGCTAGACAAGAATTTCTGCGGTTTTGAAGTTGATGCTAATTGAATAAACTCATATTCAACTTAGTGCATACTGCATACTGTCTTTGAGTTTCAGCTATTATCAAAATGCATGGTTTAACAACGCTGAGAACTATCCACTGACGCATGTGTGAGAGAGTGTAGCATCTTCGTATGTTGTCCAGGAAGCAGCACCTCATAACTTTTTCCTTTAAATACTTTACTATTTCAGCAAACTTCGTGCTGTCATTTGTTCTATTTTGATATGGGAGCATCGTTTCCTTTGCATTTGAATTACTTGTTCCCATCAATATCAGCATGTAGCATTTACTCGTCAAATAAGCTAGAATCCAATATTACTTCCCTTACATCAGCATTGATTATTCTCTCTTGCTGTTCAAGTTAATCTCTTATGAACTCGGCAGTGACCAGTGACTGTGCCATCGGTCCTGTAGGCCTGCATTATACAACAACCCCTGACAGTAACGGACTCGATATGTCCCTCTGTTTCATGTTCTGCTTGTCACATTTCATAAGGTGTGTTGCATAGTGCAATGCTCTTGTGACTATTCCTGATGCACCTACTGTGTTATGAATCCTGTTTGTCATCACTGGCGATTTAACAGCTCGGGGTGTTGGGAAGCGGGCTGTGACTTGCTAGTTAGCGATGCCTTTCTATCATGAAGATGTGTTGAATGCGAAAGTGGAGGTGCTATAGACAGATCTCCTATGCGCCACCTTTGTTTTTCTATTTTTTTTTTTTTTTTGCGATTCCATAAACCGCAATAGTGCTTCACTCTTAGGTCTAACGCTGGCGGCCAAAAGTTGGCAACGGAAAAATGGAATTTTCTCAAGAGCTATTCGTTTGCCCCTATCTAATACTGAAGAAAATAAGTCTAAGGTACCCTACATATTTCTTGCGGCGAAGGTATCTTGGATACGACGGGGACGCACTTGGGCGTTTGCCTGCATGACCGTATCTGTACATGTTCATAATAGCTCTTGAGAAAAACCCATTTTTCCCATTTTGGCCGCCAGCGTCAGAGGCCACTTGGACCTATATAAACCTACCTGACCCAACAAAACGTCTTGTGCGCAGCATCGAAAAGAATAATAAGAAAATCATTCATAAACTGTGACTCGTCCCTGGTCATCAATAGAACATGTTTAAGATAAAATATATTGCCAATCTACACAAATATATATATAAGAGTCAAGTACTGTTGCGGTCTATGGTGATGCCTATGATCTGTAATATGGACCTCGACAATCGATGCCTTCTATCACACACATTGTCAAGTTGTACTGTATATCTTTCTGTGTAAATATCTTAGAGTGTTGTATAGGTTCTGACGTAATGATCACACCTTCCTCAGACGAAGTTTTCAATTATTCTTTGTAGACTTTCTGTGTGTCCTTTCTTTTTCTTTCTCTCCTAGGTTTTACTTTCTTTTTTGTTCTGTCTTTGTCTTTTCCTCCTTCTATCTATCTTTTTTATTCTCTCTCTTTCCGCTGTCAAGCAATGCCGAGTAGTGTCCCTGTACTTGCATTACCGTTGTACCATCCACGAACAGTGTTCTCTCTCACACGTTTTCATTTTAACTTGCTTTCAGTTGCTATCGATCTTCAGTGTTCAGTGGGCGTGAGTAAAACCAGCGCTAAGGTCGCCAGTTTGGAGCAGCTTCCCGGCACAAAGTTTTTCACCGCCCGCGGTCCTGCCAATCAAAACTTGGGTGTCCGGAGAGCAGCCGCGAGCCAGAATTTGGCAACACTGTTGCGTCCACGGCGAATTAAAAAGCACAAGCCCAAAAACAGAATACCTCATAAACTGCATCCTAAAAAAATTCAGTTCTCTGAGCCGGTCGCCGAGCACAACGTACTACGAAAACGGATCATTCTTGAAAATGATTTTGAAACAAAAGAAACCGAGAAACACGCAGACTTTCCTACCCAGTTAAACCGACGAGATGAAAGCGCTCTTGATATCTACAACCAACCGTCTATTGGCGACGCAGTTTCTTTGGACTCTCCGTCAGATGGTCATTTCGATAGATTTCTTGGGGCCGGAAACGACCGAAGTGAAGAAGTTGGAGCCAAAATTTCGGGACATTCGTCTGACCTGACGTCCTACTTGGACACATTGCAAATTGCCAGCGTTCCAAAGAGCGACCCCGCTAATGATTCTATACTCGAGAATTCAATTATGGCCTCTTCAGAAGAGAACAATACCAGAGCGACCCTTCAACAACCCGGGGATAATCTACCGTCTTCGCAGAAGTCTGCCAACATCGTTCGTCTGGATGACAGGAAAATTACCCCCTCAAATTCGTCCCGAAATTCCGGTTTTGTGAGAGTCTATAAGGTAAACGGAACTCACATTTTAGGCTGCCGTAAAATTAAACCGAGCCGGATGATGAGACAAATGGTCTTCGGCAGAGATAAGAAGATAAAACCTCTGCCTTTTTCTCTAACGCGCGGCGACGCTGACGGTAAAATATCCTTCCCTATGGCTATCACTTCTGGCATCAAAAGCTTTGATCTGATGCGACTAAATTCAGCAGGTAAAGACAATGATTTCTCTGACAAGAATGCTGATAATTTTACGACTGTAGAAAAATACGCTCATGCTGCTGCAGCAGCAGCAGCATTTTCCAACAATTTCACCGCAGTTAAAGTCGTTGATGATTCTCTTTTTGGCAGCAAAGCTAAAAATACTGCGCCAGCGGTGTTATTTTCCTTCAATGAGCCGAAGCCCATCACCGATAAAGTTCGTCACGTTCCAGAAGACTCAATTACAACCTCGATACCAGAGATGGAAGAGATTACCCCGAGTGCTTTTAATCCAATTAACCAGCTTAACTTTGCGACAAATGAGCCGGAAAATTTAGAATACGAAGAGAAGTATAAAGACGAAGATGAAATGGCTGTGTTCGTAGAATCGAAACAAGAACTTACGTTCGCCTTGCCTCCATTTGAGAAACGAGGCGATACAATATCTCGACAGCTCGGTTCGAAAAGCTCGATAAACAGCTCTAATTTATCCTGGGCCGAGGATATTGCACCAAACGAGTCGTTCAACTTTCGGTCTTCTTCAGAGTCGCATCGATCTACCCCTTCATCTTCCTTTGTTGTGACCAAACCGGCGAGTCACCTCGCCGGCTCGCCCGGTGCCTTACTTTTTTCGCCTTCGTCTTACCAATATCCGATTCTTTTATCAACAAAATATCCCACGACTAAATCACAAGTGCTCGCGGGTCGCCGATATCCTTTCATGAGAGCCAAATCTGTGGTCTTTCCTGATTACAATCGAGGTTCCCTTCAACACAAAGCTTATTACATTGAGCCGGCGACTTCATCGATCCATACTGTCGGAACTAATCCTGCTTTCTTTCGAGAAAGCATTGGTGACTGGTCCACAAATCCTGAGTTTGAGCGCCCAGTAGACTATCTTTTCCCGGGAGCTTTTTACAAGAGTAATACATTCCCAAAATTATACGCACACGGTAGTCCGAATTTGAGGTTACCTGATTCTCTTCAATTCACACTCCCCGAGCAAAAGACTTCACGTTCTCGGACTTCCCAGACGCTCAATACAAACTCGTCGTCTCTACAAACGGCACATCTCGCTCCTAACGCAATTACCTCCGATAATCCCGAAATCTTGGATTTTCAAGGAGAAAGGAAAAAGATTAAACCACTGGCGCCTCAAGTCTTTTCTAAAAGAGGCCACCGCCCCCGTTCATTTCACTTCAGTGCTAATGCACAAATGCCAAACACAACTCGACTTCCTTCTTCTTTGTCCACCTCTACAGACGAAAATATTTCCCCGAGTCAGCGAGAACGCACGGCGCACGCCCAAACTAACGCAATTAACAACAAGAACAAATTTCGCAGGAGTGGTGCACCTTCTCTTAGGATCTCAAACAAGTCTTTAGAAGGAGAAATAGACAAGAAGAACATCCCAGGGGACCGAGAAATTCCAGTCTCGTCTAATCATCTCGATAGCTTTGCTCGCTACAGTCATCAGGGCTCTGAAGAGCCTCTTCTCGAGAAAACAACGTGGAATCTCCAGGAAAAAGATAGAGAGAAATTTTCTTCAGGAAGGAAACAAACGGGCAGATTTTTGGTGAGTATGCGCAGGCTCAGATGGGAGCTTATTTTCGTTGCTTTGCGTCTAAATTAGTACAAAACTTCCTTATTTGTAAATATACCCTTGGCTGCCTAGGAGTGCCCACGTTATTATATGCAGTGTAGTAAGGGAATCATTCTTAACATATGTATGGTATTAGTTGGTTAGCTCTGGTGTGTTCTGCTACTTGTGAATCAAATCCTTAAGTCATCAGTATACCTGTAAATGGCGTTACAAGTTAAAATGAATTTCATTCCATGAGTTATGCATCAATTTTTCACCTACAGAGAATCTGATCTCTGAGGTGCATTTTAGCAAGTGTTTGAGGATTAGTTACTCGCCCATTATTTTGACAAGGTTTTATGGACCGTCGGGAAACGTGATCCATTTTTTTTTTACTTAGGTAAACACACGATTAACTATCAATTTTCTAAACCTCTTTTAACAATAGTTTCTTCCCATGCTATCTTTGATCATATTTGACACGACAACATGTCTCCTCCCATCCCTTTGCTAAAGTCGATCAAATTAAAAACGCTTTAACTAGATCAGAAGGATTTAGTTCACAAGGATTAGGCAGGCAGCTGGACTGAGTCTAAATGCTAATACGGTTACAGGCAGACCCGTGCAGCTGAGACGCGTGTTTGAAGAATAAAGTGTTGTGTTTTTCTAATTCAACAGGGTCGACGCTTTTGTCATTTTTAATCTTGACATATCGTAGAAGAACAATTTAATTATTTCTGAACCTTCCAATAACTATCTGATCAACTTCCCTCCAGGTTTGAGTACGATATACTGTATTTTGTGAAAAGAACTGTGTTCTACCTAAGCTTCCAAATAGCTATTTGATGAACGTTCTGCCAATATTGAACTGGAAATATTTTAGTATGGGAATTAGCTCACTCTGACACTCCATGCAGCTTTTGATAAACGTTCCTGTCAGTTTGAGTGTGGTATACTTTAGTGTATAAAGTCAACTTGATCCTGAAAAGGTAAAAAGTTATTTGATACCAACACGTTTTACCAATACTGTGCATTTCGTTTTTAAACTACGCGCCATTTAATTAGCCGTACGAAGCGCTATACATAATTTAAAATCTAGCAGCATTTGCCCGCAGAGCATGTACATGCTTACCCTGAACAATATGAATGTGTACTTGGGAATGACGCAAGTTATTAATTAACACGACCACTGTTCATCTGCATTTATGCACTACGGTACATTGTTCACTGTGAACTTGTATCAGAAACTTTGTCGGTGAGAGTCAATTAACCCGCAAGTTTCGTTACGATTGTGGTAGTCCCCTGATGCCACTGATCGTGACTGTATCTCTTCATATGCGAATGGTCAAAAGCCATATACGAAATTGAGACTATAATTTTCCTTTCGCGTGCGTAATGTCTGTGTGTAATGTTTCTGTCTAATAGACTCTACTTCCACTGGGCTGTGGGTTACTTCTTTCGGACTTATCTCACCGTAGTAATAACTGCACTCGACACTTAACCTTTCCGGCATTCGCTTTGTCGACTAAACTTGACTCGCATTTCGCCTTACTGGACTCGATCATTGAACTGTCCGACAGTCCGGCACTCGCTGTAACCGATATACTTGACTCATATTTCGCCTTACTGTACTCGACCATTGAACTATCCCACAGTCCGGCACTTGCTATGACCACTCCTAAACACCGTTGAGAAAGAGAACACACGTCGTCTCAAAATGGTCCAAGTCGGTATCTTTTCGAGGTTGAAAGAGAAGATTTGTTTTCCCGAGCAAAAGACGTCGAGCGCACGCAAGACAGACAACAGTGACGAATGATCTCTGTTTTGCTCCTGAATGTCCAGCATTTCTTGGAGTTTAATCAAAGTCCTGACGAGAGCGCAATAAAATCTTCAGAAGAATAGAATTCTTACTTTCCATTTTGACCCTTTTGAGATTGATGGTGTTAAAAACACAGGTGTGTTTTAACCAGAAGTTCTGGTCAAGCACGCACGTAAAACCTTGAGTATTGCGACACAGAGTCGACGTTCTCTAGAGCAAACCAGTCACAATAGATTTTCGGCATTAATTTTTTTTACCTAAAATTGTGTGTTTTTTCTTGATGATTGCTTTAGTATTACTGATATAAGCAGAGAGTCATACTTTTCGAGTAGGTTTCGATGCTGGATAAAAACGTGTTCCTTTAGAAGGAAGCATGTATTGGCCAGTATCTCGAGCAATTCATGAATACTTATCGGGGCTGTAGGCTTTAAGTAGTTAAATGTTGTCAAGTTTTACGGGAAGCGTGCATGCATTGAGTATCACCTCACATTTCTGTCAGATATTTACGCTTTACCTGTTATGTAATTCGTTCGTTGGCAGTAGGTAGAAGGCTTTGTTCAGAGCCACCGAATGTGATTTTGTTTACAGCAATACACAAGTTATTCAAGTCATTTGTTAAGTTCTCCGAAGAGCAAAGCCGTCTTCAGCCTAAGGTTCTCCTACTTATCAGTTGGCAGATGGATCCAAAACTCTGAAGCTTCTCAATGCAATACTGCCAAAAAAAATCAAACTGTTTCCAGCGGCCTCGACGGTGTAACCTGTTCACACCTTAAGACTGTCACGTATATCCTGAGAAATATTTTACAAATACGCTAAGACCAGAAATTGGCAAAAGCTTATGACTTCCCCCACATTGACCATTTCTTTTATTTGGCTCAGCGCGTCATACCCTTATTCATTTTGTTACCTCTTTACCACTTCTCAACCCATTTCAGTGTCTAAAATATACTGATTTCTAAAAGGATGTTGTTCCTAAATAAAAACAGTAGAATTCGATTGGTAAAGTAAAGTCCTAATATTTTTGTACACAGAGCAAGAGGACTCTGGGGCGCCAATATTTCCTTAGCCCCACAACTTCCAAAGCTGCGATAGCCTCGTCTGTTATCGCAGCTTCTCAAGCCGTCGACAGCAAAGCCCATGGCTTGTTCGCCAACGAAATTTACGATTACCCAACGTTTGCCAGCGTCCCTGAGACGACCTTCTCCTGTGACGGACACCATCCAGGTTACTACGCTGATCAGGAGGCGCTGTGCCAAGTGAGTGTGTCAGTTGTTGAGAACACATTCCGGTGTGACACACCCTGGCCACTTTGCTAATCAGGAAGCCTTGTGTCAAGTGAGTGTGTCAGTTATAGAGGACACATTCTGGTGTGACTCAACCTCGCTACTGGGCTGGTTAACAGGCGTTGTGTCAAGTGAGTGTGTCAGCAGGTTTGACTGCGTTACTTGCATATCAAAACGAATCTAAAAATGCTTCTACTTCCAGCAGGTCATATTGTTTACTAAATAACTAGTGGCCCGAGGGGTAATTGAAAGGGGTGAGAAAATAGGAAGGCTGCTTCATCAAAACCCCCGTTTTACATCTGTTTTCAACCCTTCAAAAGATTCTCAAAGGAAAATTTAACTCTTTGCCTTCAGGCAAAGATAAAAATATGACGCATAGTATAGCTGTGTTTCCGGTATCACCTTTACAATTCACGAAAACACGTTCATGCAGTCGAGCAGAGGTTCATATATAATTATATATATTACTTATTAGCTGTCCCCGAGTTTGTCCGTTTGCAACTGTAGTTACTGCAACTGTACTTACTCCTCTGGGGCCATTTGGCCTATATCTGCCGCACGAACCAGTGCTTATGGGTTTCCCAGTGGAGGGTGCAGTCAAAGTTGACTTTACCTTTACGCTACATATTTTGCCACCCCGTATCATAGATACCATAGGGCGCTCTTCACGGCTCGAATTTCTGTCTATCTTACTTCCATAGAGCGTGTCAGGAATATGAATATTTTTGTAAGTAAATAAATAAATGTTTATCGGTCCATTTTCTGCTACGCTTTAAGAAAACAGACAGGCGATAATTAGGGCAGGTTGGAGACTGTGGTCATCTTGTCAAATTTCATTGAAAACTAATTGGTTGCAATTGATGGCAAACGTGTCTTCATCTACGACAATTGAAATTCAAACAATAAAGATATCGAAAGCTTCTCTGAACGCTGCCATGGAGTCTGATTTGTCCGAGAATTACCTTCAAGATGCATCAAATCTTAGCAAGTATAGGGCGACCATATCTGAATGCACTTTTTGTATTGCCAAAATTGAAATCAAAACACTGAAGATACTGAAGCTTCTATTAGCACTCTCATGCTTCTTGATTTTTAGTTTATTCCCACAGATAATTTCGTTGCATCAGTTATTCTTCCAACTTTAATGCAATCGTCGACGAAACAGCCAAGGATGTTCGCTACAAGGAGCTTTAATAGGGAGGAGGGAGCCCTGACGCTTCCGGTTCGCCCAGCCAGTGTTCCAACCATTCCGGCTTGGCTTTGACGCGTTCATGAAACTGAGTGTCTCTGGCACCGGGCAACGAACCCACATTAATCTCTTTGGTTGAAGTGACAAACAAACTGATGTACTAATATGATTGGTGCATACGGCGACGGGCAGCAGCCACACTGGAAACTTGAGCTTCACGGACGAGGCTCCTGGCTGCCACCTTTCCATTAAACTTCCTTGTTTCAATAGACAGTCACATTTCGCTGTACTGGTCAGGAAAAATCTTTGTTCGTCGATGGCTGTTCCTTTCTCACCAATCAGAGGCTCTCAGCCATTCCTTCCCACCAGTAAGAGGCTTGCAGCCAATCATTGAGTCAGCCAAACTTCAGCTTTCCCGGAAGAATCAGCTTCAGATCTCCTCAACCGTTACTACCTCCTTCTTATTAATACTCCTAGGAAACAGCTTTGGTTAAGCATAAACCAATGAGAGTATATGATATTTTGGTGTACCCATTATAACAATTTGAAACTTTTATTTTGAGTGTTGCTTATGACCTGCAAAAAGCAATAAATTTTTCTCCATGTCCGAGAGAGACAAAAATGTTTCGATGCTCAGTAGTTGTGAACCCGTGAAAGTTCATCCCTGTGTGCTTTCAAGTTAGCAATTGTATTAACGAAAGTATGACTGTATGATCAATGCAGAAGGGTCATTACAAATTCTTCCCTGTCATTTTTGACAGCGCGGGCTCTGTAGCTTACTATAATAAGAATGACCGTATTATTACCTCCGCCAAGAACGTTATTTTTTCGTCTGCCCTGTCTCTTCTTCTGTCTGTCATCAAGATAACTCAAAAAGTTATGGATGGAGTTTGACGACATTTACAGGAACTGTTATGTATGTTAAGAGGAAGAGATGATTAACTTTTAATGAAGATCCATCCGTTTATTTGTTTGTCTGCCTCAATTTTCTCAATGCCATAACTCAAAGTTATGGACGGATTCTTATGGAATTTGCATCAGTTGCTAGGTAAATCACGCTGTGTAAATGCAAATTTTTCTCAGACGAACTCTTCGTCACGGACGCCGTGGTCAGCAGGCAAAATGATAGATACATCTCTGACCATCCCGTGAGCTTGGTGAACCCTGAGATCAAGCTAAACTCTGTGTCCAAGTACCCTGCGAAGAACAAGATCCTAGGCATCGTAACCAGCGACGGCAAGAAGTGTCCGATGATCTTCTTCCTCGAGATTGAGAAGGTCAACGCTGTAGTGTAACAGAATATGCTGAAAAAGCATTTCTTCCTTGGCTAAGGAAGAATTAACCCCTGCCTCTCTGGCAGTTGTCTTCCAGCAAGACGGCGCCTCCTACCACACAGCCATGTCAACACAGGCATTCTTGACCTCGCAGGGAATCGAGTTCTGGCCACCTTCCATGTGGCTTTCCTCCTCGCCCGACATGAACCCCCTGCACTAAGCTATCTGGTCACGAATAGTCAGGGAGGTCAACGCGGAGAGGCACAGCAAACATGAACAGTCAAGACGATCTGGATGCTGGACGCCTGCTTGAAATTGGGCTCCAGCGTTTTCAAATATCGCCTTACTTGTAGAAAGTTGTTTTCTAGCGATAGAAACCTTCAAATGTTGTATATACCGAGCTGTCAATTTCCTCGCTATCCGGAGTTCTCCTGTTAATTTTACCTTCGATTTAAAAGGCTTTAATTGTTCGGTGATCACACTGTAATTCCTTGGAAACTTCGAGTGTTGTCTTACCAGAAGCCAATAACGAGGTCACTTTTTTGATCTTTTCTTCACTTTTTAAACCGCATTTCTTGCCCATGTTGACTAGGGAGTGACGTTGCATAAACTGGGGTAACAGCAGAACCCCGTGCGATAAGCAAATGTTGCCAAAACGTGGGAAATTGTTTCGTTTTCTTTTTCTCTAGTTGTTTTTATAGTTACAACATACCTGTGCACTAATTTACTATTCACATTTTAAATGTTTGACACTTATCTTGAAAAATAAGTAAAAAATTATATTTGAATAATCAAAGGTAACACATTGTTTAATTTGAGCCGGCCATTGTAGCGTAGGCATCCTTATGAATCATATTAGTAACTAAGTTATGATCAGTGAAGAAGGGTCATCACAAATTCCTTGCTGTCATTTTTGGCAGCGCGAGCACTCTACAATACTAAATTTAACTTCAAAATTTACAGCTGCTGCTAGGATTATGAATATGATTAAGATTTTCAAATAATAAATCCTCCGTATATAATATGTTTGCGATGACTGTGACTTTAAATATCCATTGCACAGATACTGTAAGTATTTATTACGGCTAACTGAACTTCCTCCACCTTAGACACCGTCCATTACTAACTACAAATCAATATAATGGCTGCCGATTATAAGCCGATCCCATGAATATCAGATTTCATTATCAAGCATTATGAGGAGTGCTGTAATACTCCGCCTAAAGCCCGTGTATCGCTGATTTATAAATCAAACAGCGCTTCAATATGTGCTCATTATCAGCGCGCTCTTTGCGCAAACACAACAGCAATCGCATTATCCCTGAGGATTACCTGCATTATGGAAGCTTCTGACTTCTGGCCATAACTCCATTAGTACGACGGCTCCATGCTCAGAGTCCGGCACTGCATCTCTTCTGCTGACCTCCAACCACGTGCATCGGAGGTCAACTGGATGGCTAAACAAATTATCAGACGAGCGACTTTCGCGAGGAATTCAAGTGTATTTTTTCGTGACCGTTGATTGGCATTTCCCACTGCACGCATGATAGTAACTGTTGATCCGAAGCAAGTTGTCATAGCATGGAGAACTGAATAGCTTTACTCGTAAGGTAGAAATAATTGCTATTTCTTTCGTTTTTATTCTGTACTGAGCGTGTTGGCTGCTCAATATCTTGATATCAAAATGGTGATGCAGATCAAGGAAATATAATTTAGGCTACGTCACACCATTTTGCCTTGTTGCTCTGGCCTAGCAAACTATAGGTTCTTATGTTGGGTCGCAACAAAGTTCTACCTTCCTGAAAATTTCTAACTAGTTGCTTTGTACACCATTAAGCAAGCAGGTCCTATAGCATATGCTAAGGCGATATTGCATTTATTTGTTATGCTGTGCCTGATTAATTTATGTTCAGTTACTGCAAAAAACATCGAGTCTTCACACACAAGGTTGTTTCGCTGTGGATGGATATCACATTGCCCACTTGTTTGTGAATAAGTAAGGATACAAGCGGAAAACTTATCGCAAAAAGAGACTTCAGATTAATTATATAGACTGGACAGCAAGCTTGGACAAGGCGAGTCTTTCAAAATTCGATGAGCAATATGTCGGTTGCGAAATTTCATGCTCTCTGAGGCTACTTTAACCGTCAATCAAAATAATAATTTTATTCAAGCACGCCATGTTATATCCTTTCCTCGATTATGCGTCATTTCTGGCGTGAATATGATTGCCTATACAGGGAATGATATAGCTAAAGTAAAGGTAAAGTCAACTTAGACCATACCCTCACCTGGGAAACCCACATGCACTGGTTTGTACTGCGGGTATAGGCCCACTGGCCCCAGATGAGTAAGTGTAGTCGTAGTCGCCCTCGGGTCACCAAGAACTATTTCGCCAATTTGACGGAAGGAACAAATGACCCGAGACCCCCCACCCCCCTCATCTCTGAGGAACGGCAGTTCTGCCACAGCGCTGAGCATGCAGCTAGAATTTAATAGATGCTGCACACGAGAAAACTAACCTTAAAGTGACGGACAATTTTTTCGTCAGAAACTTATGTAATACAAACGTCGTCTGCGCTTAATCAATGATTTTATCCCTTGCAGGAACAGACAAGCACCAATACTTTTATTTCAGACACTGCGAGCAATTAATTAACCATTATTATTATTATTATTATATTATCTTGCGGATGCATGCACGCTGTTGTCTCTTTCTTGTTGTTGCTGCACTGCGGGAGCCGACGAGCGACGACAAAAATAGGCGAGTGCTTTGCCCTGCTGCATCAAGGAGCGATCAGACCATCATGCCGTGTTGCTCTGGCACTTAGCAAGAGTAAATGGGTGAGAAATCCTTTGTTCTGAGCAGAAGAGAGCAGTCGTGAGGCTCTCTAATGAGGCGCGCTTAATGAGATGCTCATGCAAACTTCTGATCTCGCTGCAGCTTAGGCGACTGATGATCTTCTGATGAAGGTGTTTAGTGCAGGAAGGCGAGGAGAAGATGTGTCGCAGCCGACCAGTAAGAGAAAGAATTGTGCAAGGGATTAGATCGAATTTTGGGGAATCCAATTGAACAATTACCGTTGATTGCTGCTCTTTCGTCTCTGAAACAGTCACTTGCAGTTTACGATATGCAATTCAACTGTTACCAACTGGTATTCGTCTCTGCAGTAATATCTCTCGTGTGGTGATAGTCACTCTAGTGCAATGTTCAACTACTATATGTATATATATGTCAGTGAAAGAGGATTCACTTTTATTGGAAACCTTTTTATCGCAACTGATGATCGGTGCACCTTTGTTGCAGTAACTTTTCGTTGCTACAGTCTGGTTGAATTTTGATTCATTATTCAAATGTGGTAAGATTTACTGCACTAATCTGGATTTGTTTCGCCTTTTGCTACAAGCACCGCTTAAAAAATATCTTTAGAACAAAGTAGAACTTGAGCCTCCTGCGTGGAGGGTCTAATGTGAACACTTCTATTATTTCCCAAAGGAAATATATATGGTATAGTTAATGCTGTTAAAATGTCAGACGGAGCTACGCTCTCAGAATGGAAATTTTTGTTACGTTGGTACTGGATATGCGCGGGGAACTGGTGCGTCAGAGGAATGGCGGTTGTTTCTGTAGATTTCGTATAGGTACTCAAATTACGAAATAAAACGTTTTAATACAAGCCATCCCCGGCCGCTATAACAAACTAATATGTTGTGCCGTTGTAATTAACAATAGCGATGTTTTGCGCCATTTATTTTTTTCTAATTTGAACTATGTGACTATAATATCTTTTGAATAAGTGTCTTCATGTTGCTTAAATGCTTAAGCAGAGTATGGGGAACGATGTACGCAGATTGTCCTAGCTGCACTTACGTTTAACATTTCTGTTTTTCATGTTAGTTTATTTGTAAGGTTATATGGAAATTTGATTTGAATAGTACGCGTTATAATTTATTAATTAAATTAAAATGACAAAAAGAATTGCCTGTGGAGTTGCGTGACATTGAAATTAAAATCGCGCGTTCTAATTTCAATATTTCTATAGAGCGCTAATGTAAAAGAAGTTTGCCCATAGTACTATTGCTCAAAAGATGATCTAGCTTCGATGGAAAAAACTTCATCGCAGTTAATTTAGTCTATTGATTATATAATACAATTCACATAATAAATTTTGTGATTTCCAGAGCTGTAAGAAATAACGCTACACGTCATTTCTGCTGGCAAACCAACATACGTGGAAAACTTTACTCGGAAACTTTTATTTTATTGTATTCGCTGTGAACTAGTTGTCTCCTAATGCACGTTTGTTTGATACCTGTGTTTGTTCTATTGTTTTAGGACATGATCGAATAGAGAGAGCTTGTTCGTTTTAGCAGGATTCACTTCCAATAATGTTGTCTTTCAATAGTTTTGGAAGTGTGACTAAATCTAATGTAATATACGATTATCCTATCAGAAATTATCGTAGGAAACAACTATGATTATGGTCGAGCTGTGTTGCAAATCATTCGTAATCACCGGCAATTATGGGGTGCTTTCCAACTTTTATGGTTGGGCTAATTCCAAGGTTTTCAGCCATAATTAAGGAGGTAAAGTAGTCCTTAATCAAGGATGCTTTTCAACCGTGTTTCCATACTTACTCAACTTTCGGCCACCTGTATTTCGCCAACAGCATTTCCCTCCCTATTCACATTTATAGCAATCTGTAAATTATGTCTGATACAAAATCGCGTCAGCACTGGATGCCTGCTTTGAGTTGCTGATGATTAGTTGCTTATAAAAAATAGTATAATTCACTTGTGCGTGTTAGGCCTGCAGCTTAGAATGGAAAAAGCTCTAAGCTTCAGGACGATGCAAGAGCAGGAGCTTGAATCAATCTGTTTTTTTTTTTAACGCACGTTTATGTACAACTTCTTTAACTCTAAGCAGGAAAATGGACATACTGCACAGCTTAGTGGAAGTTACAAACTCATAGATAAATTTTGGCCGTACCCTTTGTCAGGGTATGTGAAGCTTACTGTTACATAAAACTTGACATCATTTTACATAAAGCTAATGGGAATATTTTCTTGATGAAATTTCACAAACATCAATTGAATGAACACAAAAATAGATGGCAATTTTTGATCAAAGATTGCAATGCTGTTTAACAAGGGATACAACAAATAAATGAACTTATGTGTACCTACGCTGAAGTGACAGAGCGTTGAAAAATGGAAAACAATAGATAAAAACAACACCAAGGCGGATAGCGTCCAGACATACCCTGCAAGTTTTTGCAATTCATTAACAGGAAAGGAAAAAACTGAAACAGTGCACAATTTTTGCAATATAATATGTATTTTTAGATGTTTTGCATTCAAAGTTATTGTCACACAATATTATTTTGGTTCGATTATATTGGGAATTCTAGCCATGTCATAAGCCATGGCAATCCATACATATTCTTCCCCAAATAATGGGAGGAATTCCACTCATGATCGTGCGTACTGAAATCTGTTCATAACCTACCATGGTTATGGAAAGAATTTACCCTTAATCGTATATGAGGAATTCCACTTATATGTAGTTTCCTTTGATTTGTAGTTGGAATTCCGCTGAAAATCATTTTGTCCGGAAAAACGGTGATATTTTGCTATATTTCAGCCTTTCCGTTTATAATCATCGGTATTTCCGCCTAAAATTTCTGGTTGGGAAATTATTTAAGCATCCTCACGAAGTGATGTTTCTTACTTCTGTTTGGGGAATAGATTCTTATAAACATCCGAATCAATTTTCAGTCAGTCAGTATTATCAAACCCGCTCTATGACGTTAGAACTTGAACGTCCTTTTTCATGTTTGAGATACACTGTGGCTACCTCTTCTGCGTTGTAGCAGTGCAGGAGCAAACGTGTGTTTCCATGCCGTAAGGTATACAGAGAACTGCGTATTTATGGTGCCCTAGTGGAGGTGCTGCTTCGGGCTTGTTCGATTGGGCAGTAAAATTTTATCTAAGCCGAACCCACTCAACTTAACTTGTCCGAAACTGCAGACAGAAAGAAGCAAGCAGATTAAGTTGAACAGACTTAAATATGTGCATCACGGAGTAAAATTGAGTTCCTGGAAGTCTCACAGATGATCGATTAAAAGTCAACTCCTGGGACCTGATTCAACGGGTTGAAACCAGGGTACCCTTCTGAAGTTTCAGACAAGTTAAGTCAAGCGTCGAACGCCTATTTTCACTGTCCAATCGAACGTACCGTAACAGCAGCCACCAGATCGGTACGAAGTGCCAGGCGACAGGTGGCAAGGAAACCAGTGGCCGTTGCCTTCGTCCTTCTCTTTACTGCCTAAGACAAATGTGTTGCCACTGGCCTTTTATTTTTGTGGGGCGAGTCGCCATGCCATTTTTCTCCGCGTGACATTACACAAGTGCCTTGGTGCTGTTGTCAGGTGTTCCACATGTGCCAAGAGTCCGGCAAGAAAGATTCATTTCTGTGTCCCAACGGCACGCTCTTCAATCAGAGACTCATGACTTGCGACCACTGGCGAGCCGTCGACTGCCACCGCAGCCACACGCACTACTTCGTCAACCGAAGCCTGTACAAGGTAAGACTTGGGCTGTGTTGTGTTGTTGGGGGGTGCAGGTAACTTTTCTGTGTGTTGCACATAATGTAAAGTGCTTTATACTTCGTGTTTGTAAATATAAACCGTTATAGGGTTATACAAGAGCTGTTGTGCGTTAAGGTGTTATGAGTAACTAGTGCACCAAACACAACCCTTTTGTTGAATAAGTCATGAAAATTTGTGTTTGTAGACATCTTACCATCCCATCGAAAAATTCCACAATACTTCTACATTCACCAAGCTCACAAAGTCCACCAAGTCCACAAAGTCCTCAAAATCCACAAAGTCCACGAACTTCATTAAGTCCACATTGTCCACCAAGGGCACAAAAGCAACCAAGTTCACAAAGGCCAGTGACCAATGCTTCACAGCCGCGGGAATTCCCGGGCACGTATCCTGGATACGGTTTGACAAAAAAAAAATTAGGTGCCTTGGAATTTTTTTCTTCAATATTAGATAGNCACAAGTGCCTTGGTGCTGTTGTCAGGTGTTCCACATGTGCCAAGAGTCCGGCAAGAAAGATTCATTTCTGTGTCCCAACGGCACGCTCTTCAATCAGAGACTCATGACTTGCGACCACTGGCGAGCCGTCGACTGCCACAGCAGCCACACGCACTACTTCGTCAACCGAAACCTGTACAAGGTAAGACTTGGGCTGTGTTTGTTGTAGGGGGGTGCAGGTAACTTTTCTACGTGTTGCACATAATGTAAAGGGCTTTATACTTTGTGTTTGTAAATATAAACCGTTCTAGGGTAAAGCAAAAGCTGTTGTGTTAGAGGTGTTATGAGTTATTTCTCAATTGTGTTACATCATGAACAGTAGCCTACGTTAATTGGGACTAGTCTCTAGTAACTTACACATACACGCACACACCTACACGCATGTGCGCTTTTATGAAGAAACGCACGCTTTGTAGTCAAACTAAATTTGTGGTTGTAAGAAATAAAATGATAGTACCTTGTCCAAAAATGTTCATCTGTAACTATAGACGCCGACGTAAATACACAAATTACGCTCATAAAATGTTTCGTATTAGGTAATATCAAACAATTTTCACTGAAAGAAAATTGTTATTAAATTCCTTTGGTGTATCAGCACTCCTCTACGGAAAAGTAAAAAGAAAACAAGGGCAGTATACTGTTTGCATATGTATCATTTGGAACATGTTGATTCGTATCATACCCCAGCGTAACTCTCCTTTAATGTGCACTAATGTATTAGTAATATTTTTGCATATATATTTCATCACTATTTTTGTGCGTGAATTTTAGAAAATCTGCGCTTACATACAGGTGTGTGAAACTCAGACTCATGAACAACACATTTTGCCTTTCGCTCCCCACCCCCGTGGTGGTTTTGTAACCTCTTCATAGCATTTAAAACAGCGACTGTTTGGTAATACTACCTTTGGAATACAAAACTGCATGTCCGAGTAAGAGCTTACTTAACTTTTATGCTGCCAGAATTCCTTATCAACGATTCCTCATATTAGGATTACAAGATGCTATTTACATCCGTACTAAATAAAAAAGCGCTAAAGATATTGCGCCTGCTTGATATACTACGGAAAAAATTTGGTTATTAGATACATGAAATAAAAACATTCAGATACTCAGCAATCGACAATGATCAATAAGGGTACGCAGGCCGTACTGGAGACTACTTTCAAGGCACCTCCGGCTGTGTGAAATATTTTCGTAATTTGCTCATTTTACACAAGGATTCCGCCGATCCTCATTCATAAGTGAAATAATTTGTATGTCGGCGCCCAGTTTTTTTCTTTCCTGGCGAAAACGGGTGTATAGCTGGTTTGAAATTAAACCCGCCGGGACATTTAACGTAGCTTGAAGGGAGCATTTAAAAATTTAATACCAGAGTAAACCTCCACGTCGGCTTACAAGCTCATTGACTAGAGGCAGGTCGTAGCAGTTACTAAGAAGATGGATAGACGCTTTACGAATTACCTATAATGAACGCAAAGAAGACAGCTCGTTTATAGCGGCTCGCTGCCCGGCAAAATACCGCCTTAATAGACCCACTCCTTATAATTCGTCCGCGCTAAGAGGCACTCCCACTGCTAGGTATAAACTGCGGTATAAAGTGATAATTGCCACCTGATATTACTACTTTATCAATTTATTGTGTAGGTCGGGACTTATAGGGAGGGTGGCACAAAAATTATAATATAATGTGATAATTGTCACCTGATATTATAACTTTATAAAATTTTGAGCAGGCCGGGACTCATAGGGAAGGTGGCACAAAAATTATAATAAATTATAACAGTTGCTACCTGATATTGCAACTTCATAAATTCATTGTGCACGCCGGGACTTTTAGGGAAGTTGGCCTATGAATTGTAATATAATGTGATACTTGCTACCTGGTGTTGCACCTGCATTTATTGCGCCGGTGCAACTTTTTAGTATGGAAAGATTTAAAGTAAAATGTATAAGGACATTTGCTACATGCTATGAGAACTTCGTTAAGTAACTAAGCAGGCTCGATTCATCGGGAGAGTATATAATGAATACATTTGAATATAGAGAGTGTGCGGGAATTCTTTGAGTAATTTTAAGCTACGGTTCCTTATAATGAAATAAGCATGTCACTGTATAGAAGCATGTTCAAAAATGTTTCCTTTCAATGTTACGAAGAGTTACAGTTTAAGAAGTGCGATTCACTGCACTGGTGGGTAAATGAAAATTCAAAACCTCAATATGTTTATGTTCCAGAATACAGCGGTTAGGTTAGATAGTTAGAGTAGGTCTTCAAACTGTCGCCCATCGGCTTCGATGGGCTGGCGGAGTGGTTGCCGAACCGGTGAGAAGGTACCACCAGGACATTCACTAATCTTCGTACAGCCTTCGATAATCTTACCGATAAGTTCTTCTGCGGACACAGCTGGTGTTTCGTAATCTAAACTCATTAGGAGTCCTCAAAGGTAGAAATCAAGAGGCGCCATGTCAGGAGCTAGACAGTAATAGGGTATCTTTCTCTATACGTTCTGGTTGCTCTCCTAGAATTGCAGTTCACCGTAAATGAAATGCACATCTATCAGTTCACTATTCGATAGTGGGTCCCTTGTCGGCTGTACGTAGATATGCTGCAGACAGACTGCTCAGGCAAACAAGCAAGCGGCTGAAGTGTAACAAAAGTTTTTCGTCGCTGTAAAGGAAGAAGTCCGTCAGGGCAATAAAAAACACTTTTTAAATTTTAACTCTTCCTAAGTTTCAAACGAAACGCTTTCGAACATGCCTCTATAGAGTGAAATATGCTTCTTTCATTGTGAAAAACCGTTAGTTAAAATTTGTCCAGAGAATACTAGGATACTTTTTTTAAAGAAATAATTGCCACCTGATTTTGCAGTTTGATTGGGAAATTAACTACGAGGAACTTTTTTGGGCATGCTGAATAATTTTCTATAGAAAGCATTTGTGTTACAGGACGTTAGAAAAAATAGCAATATCAATACAATAATGCCCTCTTAAGCTTACATTTTCCGTGAATACCACTCTGTTAACCTATAACCGGGCTGTTAAATATGTTATAGGCATCTCGTTACTGAAAAGGCCACATTTAATCGTCCTTAAAGTGGATAGGATACGTTAAAAGGTTAAGGAAGAGCTTTTTTAAAGCTAAACTGACGGTTTTTAATATATAATGATTGAGGTCTAAATTTCAGAGTTTCTTGCCGCCAATACAGAAGCCCATTGCGTATGTATACCGGCCGGTTGGCGTAAATTCTGAATTATGTACAATATAATGCAGAGCAGTGGCTATCAAAGTGGCCCGTACACCGTACAGCCCGCTAGGACTGTGGAGAGATATGCATGGAGAAGGCGAAGAGGTCCAAGAGAGCACGGGTTAGCATAAGCAGCAATTTGTCGTAACAAATTATACGACATAAATATATATTTATTATATATCTAATACTAAGAATGACCGTCGTGTGATTATATATAAATATATATATTTATGTAGTTATAAATTTATATATTAATTTATGTTTGGTGTCACGCTCTTAACGGAATAGATAGGCGGAATTTATCCCAGGTTGGAGGCTCTAGTTGTCCTCTCAAGCTCCATTGAAAGTGATAGGCAAAAAATAGGCCGGGTTGCAGAAGATGGCAAACGTATCTTAAGCAGGGACAGTTGAAATTCCAGCAATGAAGACATCGCAATCTTAGTCTGATTTGTACGAGTAGTAGCTTCTCCATACATCGAATCTACGGCAAAGTATAGGGCGACCTCATGTCTGAATGCACTTCTTGCATTGCCGAAGTAGCACTGAAGATATATGAAGCTTCCGTTGGCACTCTCATGCTTCTTGATTCNGACGAAACATAAGTTTTCACGGGCAGTAAACAATTATTTCTTCTAGCTTACTGTTTTCCTCTGACGAAGCAGTTTTCTCTTCATAGGTCAAAATTTGAGCATCTCAAATGAAACAGATATTTGAGGCGGAAAGACGGTATCAGCGGTATCTTTGCTACGGAGCGAACACATTGTATATAAGCTGCCATTTTGTTTAAGTTTGTTGGAGTGTTTTACTCAAGAAGTTACTTCTGCCTGTCTATATAGAATACCTAAGGATGACAGCACCACAAAGGATCAATGAAAAAAAAAGCAAATAAGAGAAGAGGAGATTCCGCACCGGCCTAGAGGCATTTGGCAAACGTATAGGTCATTGCGTGAATTTCTCACGCACGGGTCCACTAGTATAAAAGAGTATCCACGCACGCGTGTGTGACAAGGGAAGTGACGCTTTGACCCCACTACTGTCGTAAAGTGGTACTAGAAGTGGGCCCTTATTTATTTGTTTAGCAAGAGCGACTCATTGAAAGTCTAACGAAACGAATGCATACTTTGTTGTGCAACACGATTGTTGCTCCTGCATGTTTCAGATTATTTCCTCTTGAATGTAACAATGTTTCAAATACTCGCTGCTTGTCGTAGACATTCTAGCACAGTGAAATGCAAAATGATAATTGATTGCTTGCATATTTTAAATGTAAATCACTGCAAAGTGCTGATGGGTAAACTTTTCTGATATATAAATTTAGATAACGCAAGTAAACAGTTGCAATGATTTTTCATCAAATCTTTGTTTTATTGTGCTTGCAATTTTATTTTCCATCGGTAGTGCATCTATTTGCATAAGTAAAACAATCAACGAACGACTCGGACTTTCGCGTTTATAATTTTTATATATTTGGCTCATGCCACGTTAACTGTCTAAAGATCAATATAACGTTACTTTCTGGTATAGGAATGGCACATTTTGCCAATTTGTTTATTGATGTAATACGGTTATACGGAACAGAATTGAAATGTCGTTTGTGATGTATGCGTGTCCGTATAAAGATAAGTGTTACACAGTGTTAAGGTGCAGAGGTGCTGTTTACTGTACTGCATATATGACGATACTGACGGATCGAAACGGTAAATGTACACGAAGAATCGATCTTAATTGGTTTCTCATCGTCGGATAACGTCAATGTGCAATTATATATTGGCCACGCTATACTGTGATCCAATAATATTTTTTCTGATGAAACATAGAGCGGTCTACTTAAAGAAACTGCAGTAGGTATTGGGTTCGTCAGAAAGTTCGCTCGCTTTTTCAGGTAGGAATTCATTTTCTGCATTTGCTTTAGGTGTGTAGAGAATAATTACGATTTGTCTGGTCGTCCGACCGCAGTCTTGTTCGACTTCGGCTTTCATACCGATGTCAGTCTCTTCAGGCCGGCCAGAGCGAGGTGCATCGCTTATTGAAAATTCCCTGATCGAAGTCGAATAAGCCATTCCTCGTACACCAGTTCTGAAAGAGCATTCTCTCCACACGCATTGCTTATCTCACTTCCAGTTCCTGCTGCTTTCTTTCTTTATCTGTAATAAAAAACATAATATGCCGATAGTGCTCCGCATTTCAAGGGCTCATATACAAGCAAAATTGTTAGAACGTATACCTCCTTCGGGGCTTATTTCCCACTAGTGTAAATGTAGTCGCTGTACCGAGTACAGTATCCAAACATAAAGAATATTGGAACAATGGTTAGAAGACCGGAAATTTGATAACAAAATACGAACAAACATTTTGGCCTACCAATATTTCATTATCAACAGCTATGTAAATTTTCAGGACCTTATAACTTTGTCTTACTTACTATATTTTGTTCGTCGAACTAAAAGCTCTATCGTGTTCAGAACCTGAACGTTAAAGAGTAACTAATTTTTGCTTCTCTTACTAAAATATTTTCCATTCGTAGTGATGAAAATTATGGGCGCTATGGCCTCCCCAGCAAGCAATTTACAGCAACGATTATATCTCTGGCAAATTAAAGTCATTAATTTCCACGAATAAACTTTGATGACTTCCCAAGTCGGACATCAAAGCGCTTCTGAATCGTTTGCAACTCGTCATCATTTCTATTTAAATAATTTGCAAACTTAACTAATGCACTCGCAGCTAATTTATCCATTTATCAAAGGCCCTTCCCTTGTCAATTTGTTGTTATTTTAGAGCCAAAACTTAGGTTTTGTTCTCTGCCATGACTCATGTTTTGTGCATCAGATATTATTAGGAAAACCAATTAGTCCCATTCTTTCACCGACTTATGTATCTACGATGTATTGGTTGGTATATTTATCTTTAATATTGGCACCTCGTCAGCTATTCGTATGAACTATTATAATTATTTAACTGCAATGGAGACAGCACGTCATCTATTATGTTAACCGTCGTATTACACCATTACATTTACCTAAAATGGCAGAGGCATCTGTGCTATTATATGAACTAGCACATCTACCTCCAACGGTGACAGCACGCGAGCTATTTATCGTAATGGATGGTCGTCAATACATTATTACTAAATATCGCAGGTTGGTTCCACCTTTCTGAATGAAAATATTTTTGTTCCTTTACGACTTTCGGATATAGCTTGGTGCATTTGCTGATTGAACTTCGTCAAATCCCACGCGTTACGCTACGGTGCTGTGGAATGGCCGACCGCGGGGGGAACTTGAAGTTATTCACAGACTTGGTCCGATGGTGCGTTATGGAATGAATGTCCGGTTCGCTCGAAACGGTTCACGAAAATAGTTGATATTTGTGAGATTTTGGAGGACTAATAAAGTGTACCTAAACTATGCTGTCAAAAGCTGATGCGTTTTTCCATAATTGTTTAAAACATACTCTGCAAGGTATTCCATAATTTGTAATCTTGTTTTTTGTGCGTGCCTTTTATACGATACCTATACATTAAATCTGCCTGTGAAATAATAGTAACAGAGTAACGAATTGCAATCATACTCGAGGGCCGATTTAAAAGGCAATCGCAGAGCCGCAGATCATGTAACAAGGCCGGGACAAGTATTTTTCCCATGTGTATTATAGTTTCATATACTACTAGAGCACCCTGAGAGCGCATACCTCTGCCAAGTAAGGCAACGGTAACGAAAAACTTAAATTGCCTCTGAAGCCCTGATTTTTAATCTACCCCAATACCTAATCATTTTTGCCTTTTGATAGTACATATTAACAGTTTCTGCAATCTTCTTGAAGATCCGTTCATAACTTTATTAATTATGCTGCTAAAAAATATTATGACAAACGTAAGTAAAAAATTCCTGTAAATTTCTTAGAGATCCATTCAAAATTTTCGAGTTATGCTGCTAACAAACATTATCACAAACATTAATCGAACATACAAAGAAACCAACCGATCTGCACCAAAATTTAATCATTGATGGCTATTCACATTACTAACAACTCCTGTAATATTCATAAAAATCCATTCAAAACTTTTTGAGTTATTGCGTAAGAAACATTATGACAAACACAACTCAAACATAGACAGGAATAAACCGATCTGCACCAAAATTTAACTATTTTTTGTTATTTAACTTCACTAACAACTCCTCCAAATTTCATAAAGATCCATTCAAAGCTTTTTGAGTTACGCTGCTAACAAACATTATGACAAACATTAGTCAAACATACAAACGAACCAGCCGACCTGCACCAAAATTTGATCATTTATGCCTTTTAACATTACTAAAAACTCCTGTAAGTTTCATGAAGATCAATTCAAAACTTTTTGAGTTATTGTGCTAACAAGCATAAATTCAAACGCTGCAACAAACATATGATCGAACAAACAGATCATCACAAAAATTTGTTAATTTACTTTTTGTGATATACCTAGCAACTCATGTAAATTTCATAAAAATCCATCCATAACTTTTTGAGTTATGGCATTGAGAAAAATGAGGCAGACAAGCAAACAAACAAACAAACAAACAAACGGATGGATGGATCTTCACCAAAAGTTGATCATCAGTTCATCCTAACATACCTAACATTTTCTGTGAATTTCGACAAAATCCGTCCATAACTTTTTGAATTATCTTGGTGACAGACAGAACGACAGAATAACAGACAGACAAGCAAACCCGCGAAAACATTACCTCCTTGGCGGAGGTAATTATTTTTCTATGTATAGAAACTTCAGGAACACTATCTAGATCAGCTGGCAATTTTCTCCATTCATTCGACACTGAAAGCTCATCCAGTAAGTTTTACTTTCGAGTGTAAGACTCAAAGACTAAACTCCCCACGCTCACCAAAGCAGGTGAACTTTATCCCCAAAATCCAAGGCTGATTACTTTTCTTCTAAGCCGGTCGAGCTCATTTGGCGAGACTCGATCGTCGAATTTCTTATATGACAGCAGCACAGTGCTGCGAAGAAAGCAAGCCATTGGCTGGGGATGTATTTGGAGTTTTTTCAGAAGTTAGTGACCGTGCAAGGCGTGAGCTTCCGAATGACTTGTTCCTGTGGAACTTCTAATCGTACTGAAGTGATTAAATTGTTCAAATCAATGTTAGAAATAAATCTACAGCGTGGCTTATATGTGTTACCGCAACTAGTACTACTTATAGTTAAAAGAATGCGTATTAACCTGAAAGGAATTTATAGCGATTGGATTATGCTCAATATTGTGTATTAATTTCAAATGTGAATGTCAGTACATGCTCACATGCTCATATTTGGAAAATAACCAGTTACTTTTTATGCAACTGATGGTAGTGATTGCATCATCGGGCGTGTGTACACGACGACTACATCTTTAACAGTAACGATAGTGAAAATTTGAATAAGTGTATCCCTAACCTACGAGGAGCTGCATCTCTAAACTAGAGACTAAGATTGCAGACACATTATTATAACAGTGACTAGTCCAACCTATAGAAAATAATGTTACTATTTTACAAACGTTTCGTAGCAATTAAATTTGGCTCAGTGCAGGGTATTCATTTCCGAGATTAGCCTCCGCATTGAGTTACGGCCAAAGCTAAGGGACAAAAAGCAAAACTTGATATATAAAAAAATTACCTCATAAACGTGCAAAATGTAAAACTGTTTTAAATGATGAGAATAAGAGTTCACTTCCCGGACGTGTGGTTCCTGAACATTTCTTTTCCGTTTTTGTCATGTTTGCCAACGCTTGAGGTACTTACTTTTTTCTAAACACCACCCCACGACATTCCACTAAAATATCTTAATTGTACCACCAAAAGGAAAGTTTTCTTCAAAAATGTGGCTGTGAATATTCCCGATCTTATTTCTTCTTCAGCTACATATGACACCAAAAATTTAATCATTTGTGCCTCTGAACATTTCAAGCAATTCATGCAAATTTTATGAAGATCCGTTCGTGAATTTTTGGGTTACGTTACTGACAAACGTAAAGCAAGCTTATAAAACAAACAAACGGACTAACAGAGCATCACAAAAATTTGGCCATTGGCTCCTCATAGCTTTCCTAACGTTTCGTATAGATTTCATGAAGATCCAGCCATAACTTATTGAGTTATGTTATTCAGAAAAAAGTAGACAAAGAAACAAACGGTTGAACGGAGCTTCACCAAAAGTTAATCATCTGTTCCTCCTAACATACCTAACAATCCCTCTGAATTTCTTGATGACCCGTCGATAACTTTTTACTTATCATGGTAACAGACAAAACAAGAGACAAACTGACAAACTCCGACAAAAACATAACCTCCTTGGCGGAGGTACTTGAGATAAGGTGGTCGGAAATTCTAGTCCTAAATTATTATAGGTAATCTTAATTATAAATTGGCTTGTCCCTCCATTAGCTAGTTAGTTAGTACGACCATGACGCTTTCATCAGTATTAGATGGATGAAACTTAGGGTATCCTTGAAGTATTTTTTTGATACGTCCTGGGAAGGAATCCAGGGAACTAGAGAAAAGTTCAAATTCAAGCCTCTATGCTGCCCGCAGGTCTTAGCTAGAAGACTCACTGCCTGACTTGGAATATTTTTCACCCTTCCTATGCATGATACGGGTCCGAGAGTATCATAATTGAGAGTATCATAATTGGAGAACAGTGCTTTTATATTGTAGAATTTCCACTGGTTCCAGCTAGAACTATAATTGTATCTGGAATATACTCGAGCTGTTACATTTTTTGAAGGTCGCGTCGCTTACAAAAGTATTTTGGCTCTACCTGATATTTTTTTCAACGTGGTATGCGAGAGCCCCAGTCTTTAATGAAGTTTTCCTTCCTGTCGTGCCTAATTTATTTCACTCATGTTTTCCTTCGCTGAACTTCATGGCAGTTGAAACTTCACGGTGGCCAGAGGCGTGAACATTTTCAAATCTTTTTGCCGACAAATTTCGATGCTATTGCCTCAACTACAACGATACAAAAGGAATTGAGCAATTCCGGTGTATTTTTTTATTAATCTGTATTTTGTTGGTGTTGCTTGAATTTCGGTCATTTCAAAACTAATAGCCTTGCTTTTACTTGCAGGTGGGAAATTGTGCTCTCGCAAACTGATAACTTCGCAACTGTTATTGATCATATGGAAAATCAAGCCTTCAGATATGATGAAGCACATTATTTTGTCGCAAAAGTCGTAAAGCAAGCAAGACTAGTGAAAAGCTTGATTACGAAACTATTTACATCACTGGCGGCTGGTTACTGTATTTATAATATAGAAGATGGTGTGCCGCTACCTCGAAGGAAAAATTCCCAGACGTACATACCGTTTGTAGTATATGTATACTAGGGTGAAGCAAAAAAGGGGGGTTTTGCAACTTTTTTTGAAATGTGACTTCCAATAGAGATATTATGTTGCCAAAGTGCTTCAAAACAATCATGTTAAAATTATAGAAGTGTAGATGAATATTTTGAGGCGCTCCATGAATATTAAATTTTGTAAAATTTCTAAAATACAATTATCTATATATCATAATTAAAAACTGTGAAGCTACATCTAATACCAAAATTATTGTAATAATTCATAATACTAATAACATACTCAACTCTGCGATGTCTATTCAAGCATCTTCAGGTGGTATCATGCTAATAACATTTATATGTTTTTTTAGCAAATTTCATAGATTTTTAATTACTGTTATGGAGCTTATAGTACGTTCTTTAGTTTAGTGTAGTTGAGTATAATTGTGTAATCAACTTTAAGAAATGTTTAAATAAATGTTTTGACCATCGAGCACTTTATTTAATTCCAAAATATCAATAAAAATGTATAAAATTCAAAATTTTCAACAGTCTTGGGGCACCTCAAGATGCTAGATTTTTGGAAAACTCTTTTAACATAATGAATCCTACACCACATGGCAACAAAATCACACCATTGGACAAAATATTTCGAAAGTTTGTTTTTTCGCTCCATCCTAATGTATACCCGAAGGCATAAAATCGTAATGGAATGTATGTACTGAGTTTGGGAAGCAGGTATGATAAACAAGAAAACTGTTGGCAATTACTTAATTTGCTGCTTTCAAGTAACGTAACCAGCTGTAACAAGAACCACACTAGGCATTTTACTATTAATGCGATCCTCTTGGGAAACAACCTTGCTGTTCCCCGATCTAACTTACGTATTCCGTATTCATTTGACATACTTTTGGCCCAGTTTTTGGCAAAGTTCCTGCAAGGCAAAAGCCCAGATCTTTTTGTCAAGTCACAAATGCCTTTTTGTTGAAGGACCTGGAAAAGGGCTGTCTATAAACTAAACTCGTAAACTGAACGATTAAGAAGACGGAAACGACCGGGGGAAATATTTTGCGTGCCCGTCGGTCAAGCAAAATTTGACGAGAGTTCCTGAAAATGTTCCGCCATGTTCACCGTAGCACATTTTGTGCTGGACACTTGCTTTAGGGCGAATGAAAGTTACACCCGTGTTGGTGATTTGTTGGGTGATGGCCACACTTCAGAGCGAATGAAAGCTACACCCGTGATGGTGATTTGTTGGGTGCTGGCCACACTACAGAGCGAATGAAAGCTACACCCGTGATGGTGATTTGTTGGGTGATGGCCACACTTCAGAGCGAATGAAAGCTACACCCGTGTTGGTGATTTGTTGGGTGCTGGCCACACTTCAGAGCGAATGAAAGCTACACCCGTGA
>LQNS02278171.1:20669689-20700167 GCA_001587735.2 Parhyale hawaiensis | reverse complement strand
CCCCATTTAGCTTCTGGAGAGAAAAAGTCGGCCCTCCAGCTTCTGCAGTATAAATGTTCATCCTTCTCTTTACGTCTCGAGCGAGAAGGGTCTCCCTTCAGCTGGTGAAGAGGAAAGGTCAATCGTTTAGTTTCAAGTGTGAAGAAGTCTACCCTTTAGCTTCTGGAGGGAAAAGGTTAACCCCGTTAGTGCCTGAAGCAAAAAGTGTAACCCTTTAACCTTGAGTAAAGAAAGCGCACCCCTAACTATAATGTGTTGATCCAGTAATTCCACAGTTGCGTTGCTGATTTACTACCCGCCACTCTAAGAAAACTGAGCATTGGAAAATTTGGCTCTCGTGTGTTTGTGTACGATATATTTCTTCAGGATTTTTTTCTTTTTGGCGCTAAGAACTCCGTCATTGTAATAACTTCACAATATATAGAAGAAATGGTATTGACAAGTATCGAGCTGGTTACTGATGCCGCCAGAAAGTTTTTCAGAGAAAGAAAACACGTACCCAGGTTTTTGTAAAAAAAAGACTCGTAATTGTATTTGCACATGCCACCTGTAGTGAATGGGTCAAAATACATGTAAACGCCTTGTAAAACTTTGTCGCAGTTTCCACCGAATTAAGCGTGACATGTTTCTAAGACGGAAGAGTGAATCAACCACCATGGCTTTGTAACAACGTTGCCTGACTTATACCTATATCTTTTCCTACCAGTTTTAACTACTAGACGGAGCAGCTTTCAATGCCTGACTACGATGATATTAGTTTCAGGATGCATCATAAAGCCATTCTCCTGCCGTAGCTCTACCGTGTTCCAAACTTCTGATGAATTTTTGGATGATTTTACGAACAATCGCCGAGCATTGCTTTATGGTCTCCCGGAACCCCTGCCCGGGGTTATGGGGAGCTTTCCCGGCGAAATTCGCTGTCGCAATTACCGTTTGCTGCACCACCATGGGCGGAGTTGCTGAAAAGTTTGAAGACGCACCCATGGCTTTCGCCACATCTTCCTCACAATGAGAAGCTTGTCAGATTGAGATAGACTGCAATCGATAATTAAATCGCTGGAAAAAACTTGAATTTTGTCGGAAAACGTGCTGTTGACCTCTTGTTAATTAGGAGTCCTAATTCATATATGCAGTAACTCACAAAACCTGCACCGGCACAGTTCCGGTGATGTCCCCGAGTTACTGCACTCGTCGTATTAGTTATGGTGACAGTCATCAAAGAAATACATCTATTGTACCAAATGTACAGATAAAGTGTTAGGTGAAATTAGTAAAGAGAAGCACCTCTGTTGTTACCCACCGAGTGTTACTAACGGTGGAGCTTGTGAAAGCGGTAAAATTATTGTTGGCGAAGCTTGTGGCAGTAATGAAATTATTCTTGGCGGAGCTTGTGGCAGTGGTAAAATTATTGTTGGCGAAGCTTGTGGCAGTAATGAAATTATTGTTGGTGGACTTTGTGGCGGTAATGAAATTATTGTTGGCGGAGCTTGTGGTAGTGGTAAAATTACTGTTGGCGAAGCTTGTGGCAGTAATGAAATTATTGTTGGTGGACTTTGTGGCAGTAATGAAATTATTGTTGGCGGAGCTTGTGGCAGTGGTAAAATTATTATTGGCGAAGCTTGTCGCAGTTATGAAATTATTGTTGGCGGAGCTTATGGGAGTGGTAAAATTATTGTTGGCGGAGCTTGTGGCAGTGGTAAAATTATTGTTGGCGGAGCTTATGGCAGTGGTAAAATTATTGTTGGCGGAGCTTATGGGAGTGGTAGAATTATTGTTAGCGGAGCTTGTGGCAGTGGTAAAATTATTGTTGTCGGAGCTTATGGCAGTGGTAAAATTATTGTTGTCGGAGCTTATGGCAGTGGTAAAATTATTGTTGTCGGAGCTTGTTGCAATGGTAACGTTACTACTGGCGGCGTTACTTCGCTTGTAACATCAATATGTACCTCCTTCAACGCTTGTTGACCCTTTGTTCACCTCAACCTTGAGGGATGAAGTCAAACGTGAAGTAAGACTCTCTGTAAGATACTAGTTAAATATGTATATATCGTCTGTGTATTCCTTGTGAACGAGGAGTATCATTTGCGAATTTTCCTTACATATTTGTTTCCCCACAAATTCACTTACTGAAGAGCTCCTAATACTAGCCCATTCTTCACGGCTTCTGGGTACTTACCTCTTTACTTCAGTAGGTACTTACCACTTTCTCTTCCACTGCCTCAGCGGGTAATGGTACTTACCTGTTGATCGTCCACTACTCCAATAATTATTGGTATTTACCTCTCTCTATACCCTCCAGCGCCTCCGGCTGCTACTTATTACTTTACCGTTCACTGCCCCAGTTGGTACTTACTGCCACTCTACCTTCCAGTGTTTCCTTCGTACTCACCACTGCACGCTCCAGTGTCCCAGTAGGGGAGCATCTATATACTGCAAATCCTACGTCATATGAGCATTACATATTTCGGCCAGTAACGGCGTGAGAACCGGCCCTTGCGAGGAACTTTTCCGTTGACCCTCTAACGCCCGCCGGGTCCGTTGGTCACATGTCAAACTGAGCTATCCTTGCGAAGGAGGATTTTCATTGGGGACAAAATGGATTCCGACAGCATTTGAATATATAGGTCGTCTTCGATTCCCCCACTTTAAGCGAAATAAAACCTAATCCCGGCAGATTTAACTTGAGCGGAAACTCAAGTTTAAGAGCTCCAATCACCGTTATGGATCGAATTTCGAGCGTAAATGGTCAGAAATTTACTCATTACCGAATAAAGCACCCTTGTTTCTCGTAAAATAGCTCTGTTAATACCGTCCAGATAAACGAACAGTATACGTTTATGAGTTAACGCTTGGGACACAGTCTACAGTGATGATTCGAACTCTAATGAATGAAGTTCGGCACAAGCTAAAGCTAACGGCATTAAAATTTCTTGCTCAATGTGATGAATCTCACACACACACACACTCTCTTACTTCTCATACACGGTTGCTACAGAAGTAGAAGTATCACGCAAGAGATTCCGAGTCGTACTGTATCAGAAGACCGCGTCACAGCCACAACGAACTAAGAGCGTTTCCGTGCCAAGCACCTCCTGCCGGCAGAATATTTCGAAAGACACAGAGAAGTTCGTGTCCTAATGACACTGCCCAGGAAATAAAAAATTTCCTCATGTCAGAGAAAGGAAGAATTGCCTGAGTTTGGCCGAGTGGTGGTAATCGCGCAGAGAATTGCGCGTCTTTGTAGTAGGATCTTCGCTGGAGTTCCTTGTAGGTCTGGTAGAATTTTTTTGAACTTTGGTAGAATTTGATTGGCTTTGGTTGATTCTGACAAACTTTGAATCGTAGTAAAAGTTGGTGGAGCTCATAGGTGTTGGTGGGCTTCCATAGAATTGATCAGTTTTAACAAACTTTGTGTGCAGATTTCGAAAGTCTTCTGTTAACTTCACAGCCGTTGGTAGATTCCTCTGCAGCATTGGTAGAACTTGGTAGAGCTGAATATCGCGTAACTCTCTGTTGCAGTGCTCCGTATTATTGACCATAGACTATATACTGTTGCTACAGCTGTATACGGCAAAACGAACTTCTGCTAATTGTTACCATGAGAAAAGGTAACCTTGGATAATTCTGGAATGTATATATGACAGCCAAAAAGACATATAAAGGGGACCTTTAAGTACTCCCAGACATGCCTTGTTCTGAGGTAGTTGCTGTCCCACCACCTCCACTACCCACGGACGTAGCACCCTCATCACCATCACTCACCCAGTCACCGTCACCACCACGAGCGGGCACCCACGAAACACTCTCCCTCTCGTTAGACCTTCAGACGTGTTGCAGACACGCCACATTGTGCTGTGAGTGTCTTGCAGTAGTGCGTTTTGTACAACTTGTGTGACAGTCGACATAAGTTCCGGTCTACCTCTCAATGAATACTTTGGAAAGAAAACGAGTTTTTCATTCTTGACAGTGTGTAGCATTTTAATGGTATTCCACAAAAATTTTCCTCGATCTGTCAAGAAATATATGAATTGTGTGTTTTATCGTGTAGTGCCCAAGATACCCGTCTGCGTTTGTTTTTAATTGTTTAGTTTCCTGCTAATTTGCGCGACGAATAGAGCTTCTCTAGGTTAGTGATAACGACTATCAATATCCTGCACGAAGAATATGTGCTAGGATATGGCACAAGTATGATATGATGAATGTTTGTATGTTATATGATTACACTTCTAAAATTCAATTAAAATTTCAAGCAAATTGGAGAGCAATGCTCTACTAGTTTATTAAGGATGTGAAGCAGGAATAAATGACATAATAATCTGTGGCTTTCATCACAAATGTCAGAGCAACTTTCAGTGCGTCAGTACTGAGAGAAAACCCCTATAAATATTCAGTAAAATTCACTGTCTTTCATACGCAACTTTTCGTTTCTGTCAATTTTGAGCGATTTGTTAGGAAATTGAATCGTTGGCAGCCCCTGACTCGTAATTGAGTTATACTCGACACTGAACTGGGCGCAGTTTCTATTTACAGATTGGCTATTGTGCTGTTAAAATACCGGTCATTCTATGTAACAAATGCGGCTCGGTATTTCTGTAATCGTTTGAATTTTTTTTTATCACATTAGCAAAACATTTATTGAGTATTTCGAACCAGTCTCTATCTATGTCTAATTTTCAAATTAAGATTAATCGAAATTGATGTGTGACGTGCATAGCACTACCTTTTTAAATATGTTGTTACCAAAATATAAAATGTTAGCCTGCTCCTGCGTCAGACGTGCTGTTGAAAAAACTTAACAATATTCCCACACTTTTTGGCAGTTTGAGAATCATCTGCAAATTTAGCTACTTAACAGTAGTTCGTTTTATTGAAGGAACTGAGCTAAAGAAACTCTGCTATTTACTGTCCTCTTATTTTCATTTTAGGTTGATTCAGCGACCACAACTGCTAGATCCCTAACAGAAATCAGGGTCGCCGCAGACGCTAAAAGCGTGGTTCAGCTTCTGGGCGGCGCCCAAGCGAACCTTAAATTTTGTTACGGATGCGGTCGAAGTCGGTTAAGTCCGCTGTACTATAATTTTTCGTTCCATATCAAAGAACGTTTCGGAATCGTTACCAACTTAAGCCACCACGCTGGGTGCGCCAGAACGTTTCAGTATACGCGCCAGTGCACCAGTCGACGTACATTTATACGAGTACTTACTGGAATGCACCAGCTCTATACGCCCACAAGAGTTTCAGTACGAACGATTTTACCGAAAAGTTAGCCAAGCCGTAGATAGCGTGCAGTAACTGCTATTTTTAATCGTGATAATTATTGAGTCCATGTTTCCGTTCTGAATTCAAGTATATAAATTTTGTCGCAGTAACATTCTTCTAATTTACAAAATTCAACACATTTTACAACACAATTTACAAAATTCAACATATTTTAAGCAATGTTCTTTGCCATCTTTGACGGACTCAGAGCACAACTTTGGACCGCGGACCAACTTCTACAACCAACATTTTCATTTTAATTTCACCGACATTGACAACTTTGAAAAGCTTCAAAAGTTTCATGCAATTTTGCCTTTAATATTACCTACTGAGCAGCTACAAGGCTTCTTAGGGCGCCGTGCTGGCATCGCTCGGTATGCTAAGCGTGGGTAGGGAACGTGTTTATTATATGAGAGAGGTGCTGAATAGTTCCTGGTTTTGAATAAGGAAATCCAGGCGGATCCATAATTAAGTTCCGTGTTATAAATTTTTTATATAATATGTAGACACGAGCTTTGGCTCGTCTTTTAAATACAGACAACTCTCCAGCTATTGTAACCTGATAATAAAAACGGGAATTTTTTTAAAGGGGAAGACGGCTAGCTACATTCGGTATATCTAGTGCTCGGAACTAGCTTCCTTTATCTCGAAAACTCCAAGTATTTTTGGCTGAATTACTTGATATTACTAACGAGAGAGATTCTCATGGTGGATCGCCAAAAATTATTAACCAGGTGCTAAAGACGGCTGCGCTGTATCATTTAATGCCGAGAAAAATGAAAGGCCACGCTTTTTACGTACTAACGTCGACTGCTCTCAGTTGAGGAACATGCTAATACATATAGTGCTGTTCCCAATAAAAATGATAGTCAATTTTAGACGTTAATGGAAGGGTGGAAGATCATGCAGAATTAGTCATGCGGTTTAGCCTTTACCTACAATAGTGTGTTTCGATTCAGCTGTTAAGCACGTGAAATAAAAGTGATAGTCATAATGTTGACTAAGAAAGCGTCAGGTAGATTTTGTGATGAAGTCTACGAAGCTGCACAATCTATCAGATTTAGTCGTGAAAAAAATCCTTGTTTTATTTCACTCAAACAGTTTGCAAACCAGCTCCTGAAAAAAAAAAAAATATAAACATTCATGTTGTATGCATGTAGCTATGCAAATCATATGTGATATAATTTTTCAATAGTCCGGTATATCCTAAGCATGCATTTTTTTACTTTAAGTAGTTGATACATCCTGTGACATTTCATGAGACGTATAATCTGCTAACGTATGTGTGGGTGTGTCATAATTCCAGGAATCAAAAACTGTGACAGTGTATAACAAGTTTACTGAGCGAGTTTTTACTAATTCCAATTAACAACAAATCTGGTGAGTATTATATTTATCCCATATGTAAGTTGATCTTGCGTAGATAATGTAGACGTTAGTATCTGCTGCTTACGCATATAGGCCAGTGTTGTGTGTTCTAAAGTACATCTATGACTAATAAATCCCATTGTATCGCTCGTCTGCTTCCGTGTATCCCACGTTTGTATTTTTCTACTGTGTACTTCATTTTTTTTTTATTCAGGGTAACAGGGTCATAAAGACAGGGTAATAAAGACACATAGTCTGCATAGTAGACGCACGGTCACATTCTATAGTCTTGTAAAAATAACTCGGAGCAATGATTCCTGAAAGATATTTTAGCGTCGTTACCCTTGCACCACAGTTCCAGTGCTGGAAAACAGATACACGGAAGCTTGTCCTACAAAGCCCTGAGGCCAGCCTCTCACGCAGTGGCAATGTATCCTCGCATTTTACACTTACTCTCCCAATTTTGTTGGCCATTTCATTTGCAACGGCGAGCCACCACCAGAAAGAAGCATTCAATTCTTAAAATACTGCCGTTTTTTCGCTAGCCCTCCCAACCAGTTTATCTGAATAATAACAATTTACTCGGAACTCCCACTAATTTGTTTGTGTTTCCATTAAACTTTTTCCGCTAACTACACAACTTTAAGGAAAACATACAACATTTTTAATTGAAAGCGGCCGAGTACGACGATCATTTTTCGTTAGCGTCGCCGTTATTAGATAACTCACCCTGCAATCCGAGCGTAAGTTTAGAAAACGAATTTTCCAGCGTTCATTTGCGATGAAAGTCAGTCTTTTCCCATCTTTCTTTGGCATACTCCGTCAGAATTCCAAGGTCAGTGTTTGCGCTCATGTCGTCAATCTTTATTCTGTATTTGCTCCGTAGAGAAATGAAAAAGACTGCAGAGTCTGGCAGAAAATTAATTTTAGAGCAGAAATCTCGAATCCCAAGATGATCCAAAGGATTGGGCTCTGTGAAGGCCACGCACAGCGAGCTCATTATTTCCCAGCATCGATATGAACTGCTGTTTTTGAGAGATATTTTAGGTGTTGCCTGAAGGCAATATTGGTGCTAAGGGAGACAGAAGAGCTGTCTCTCATATCAGGTACTTTTCAACGTGCAGCCAAAGCCAGGCCCACTTTATTGGACGCTTCCGGGCCGACGGGCTTAAAGCGATTCGCTTGATTAATTAACGGGCTCCGACCCGAACAGCTCAACATACGAGAAAATTACGAAAGACCGATGAATGTTGCCTTTCTGTGCTCTAGAGCCTTTGCTTTCTGGGAACACATGGCATCTTCGTACGGCCCAGGCATTGTTCCGAAGCTCAGTAAAGAATGGAGGCAGACGGAGAAGGGCAATATTGAACCTGGTGCCTGCAGTCCTGGCATCGAGAGTACTTGGACTACGCCCGCGGCTTTCCAGTTAGAAATGTGGATGTTAGTATAGTGATGCTATGAGATTGCGCTAAGGTATATGCGATACAGGATAAAGAGTCGAAGAATGGGAATGTTTGACTGTGGATGTAATACAGGTCTAGAAGCCGAAGAATGGACATGCCTCGCAGTAGTGAGGTTCATACATCTTTGAAAGAGGAAGACATATGTACCTCATTAATGTAAAATGAGGTAAAATGTTTGATTGCTTACGAATGTGAAATATGCTGAAAATGTATAAAACCGAAGAAGAATATACCGTAGCTATGTGTGGGGTAGCTTAGACATGGAGCCATGTTAAGGCAAATGTGTTCCATGTAAAAATTAAATGAATGGAAATGCCTCTTCGATGTATGCCATCAGGTTTGGAGGAGCATTGTGTTACTGATTGTTGGCAAATTTGATATACGGTCACAGCCGCGTTATAATGATGTACAACAGAAATAATGCTTAATGAAATACACAATACAGGAACGGCTTTAATACTCCACGTACGCATTTCATTCACAAGTTTCAGTTTAGCACAGTTCGCCTCCTTGAAATTTGTTGCAAAATTTTGTGCGGCCAACCAACAGCGTAATTGATTGATAATAATTTTTAAAAAGTGTAGTTGACTAATATCATCAAGCGACAATAATATAGGATTTGTTATATTTATGCCACAAAGGTGGTCGTGAACCAAACTGCTGATTAACACGTTCGTCAGACGTGGGCGCAGATATTACTGGGTTTAAACAACATTATTACATACATGTTCAGAGAGATAGCATGTAGTTGTGATGATGTAAGTTTAATATACTGTACCTTCAAATACACGTTTTGGATTTGGGCAAAAGTAAACACTATGCTTATACTAGACGCCGTACAATAGAATTTGTGTAGTATATTTAGGAAAATAGATAAAATATCGCTGTTTCACTGCATGCACACGTGGGCAGTTCGAACAAAGGTTCTACCGTTCATAAAACAACAGTCGCACCTTGCAGTGAAGGTTGTTTTTAAAAAGGTTTTTGCAATCACAGGGGAGAGTAAAACTTTTTGATCCACAGGCATCAAAGGCGGCAATATTTTCAAAGCTACGGCACGCAAAGCTGCTCCACTCTTCGTGTATCCAGGAAGGATAAACGAAGACTGTCGTAGAGGCAAACTTTTTACTAAACGGAATAATTCAATAACAGCAAGCTGTCCTCATGCCTAGTAAAAGTAAGTTCTAAAGCACCTTCCTGCCTGTTCAAGCTTTGCTCATTACTACGAAATCACCTGCAAATAACAAAGGTAACGGTAATAATTTATTATCTCGCATACGGAGAATACACTTTGTGAGATTTTCTTGCTGCCTTAATCCCGGTATTTTTTTAGTTCTGGTTGTGTGAGAAATAGGAAAAGAAGTATGCGCCGAAAGCCAGTTTGACAATCCCCCTTGCTTTTCGATGCCGAAACGCTTCATCTCTTGTGAAAGTTTACCGTTATGGGATTTAAAATATTGGCCACGCTGACCACTAACCGTGGCACCTCATAACCTTCTGTACTGTGGTACACTATGTTCCATCTATATTATGATTCTGCTTGTCTCTATATTAATACCGCAATGCCTACCCTGTCTTACTGCCGTGTGTGTCACGGTCCCTATGGAAAGAAAGTGAAGTATCCAGAATAAGGGTCGACTCTCAACTATAACTGGTGATAATTTTTCAACTGTTAACCTGTGTTCATCGATGCGTAGAAACTTGTATGACCTGTGTGATGACTTGTGCTCAGCACTTGGTCTATACCGTCTAGTTTTCAAGGGTCCAGATAAGTAAGTAAACAGAATTATGTACCTACGAATATAGTAAGAAGCTGGTCATATCAGAAGTCGATCTTTAAGAAGGTTAATCAAAAACTACATATTATTTCGCTGCTTTAGTCAATTTCTTTCCGTACTTAATACTTCAGGAATTCTGATAAGTCGTGTTATTAAATGTAATACTGAAAATAGCTGCGTTATTATTGTGTGGACCTTCCTGTGCAATATCATAACAAGCAACTACCGTCTCTAGTTTCTTGCTATAATGCGTTCAAAAGTGTTTGAAACTCTGATTTTAATTTTCAACTACTACAACAACGCCTAAGATAACAGCGGGACAACAGGCAGATTTTCTGCAAACGATACAGAAGAGGGTCAGGGGCCAACGACCTAGAACCTTCACCGCTTCTCCCTTTGGTCTCGTGTTTGTTTTCCAGAGAAGGCTAACGAGAAACCCGCAGGTCAAAATCTTGTTAATTGCGCCGGTTCTGGTGCGGAAAATTTTGCTGTAAACATCCTAGCTGCTGGTGACGAGCAGCACTGCATCTTACCTCGTGCATCACGTGATTACGGCACGTGTAACAGATAGGGTTACGCGTGTTGCATCGAGCCCGTTATAGCATACGTGCCAGTTATACTGCTGCCATGCTCAACGCCAAGTATCCTAAATACAAGGATTACTTGTGTCATGACTAAGGCTTTTCATGCCTTAAGTACCAATGGTCTTTTTTTTTTTGTCATATCCATCGACAAAGTTACTTGACTCATGCCCATCGCCAAGCATATTCAATACTAAGATTAACTGTTTTATGCCTCGAATCATGAACTACATAGGCCCAGGGAATATAAATGATCATATATGAAGATTACTTGCTCCATACCAAAGCAATGTACATACTATACGTCCCAATGTGATTTCTGTCTTACCCATCGTCCAGTATCATTATAAAAGGATTATTAATGTGACGCCCAGAGCCATGAACTTTACTTGCTAAGGATAAATCTGCAATGCTTAACGTCATTTTTCATAAATACGAGGATTACTGGTATTATGGTACGGTCTAGAGCCATGCACCGCTCGTATAGCTACGAGGGTTACTTGCTTTTGCACCCATCACCAAAGACCATCCATACTAGATCAAGGGTCTTAAGACTTGAATTTAGTTACATATTGTTAATTCTATCATCTATTCCCATGTGCTTCTTGTACATCATACAACATCCATGCATCGCGCGTGCAGCACACGTATCGGCAAGGCGTCAGTTGTTACGCTGCAGTAGCAGTTGGTTCATCTCATTTCCATATCATTCCATGTACTCGCCAGCACAACATACTGCACTATCAAGAGACAGTAATTGCCATCCTCTCTTTAATTGCGAGCAGTTCTCACTGCAGAACAAACTTGGCAATTACGCGAGAACCAACAACCCCATAGCAGCGGGTCGGTTGGCCGTCGCGTCAGGGGGCTACGCTCCTCCGCATCGCTCACAATTAGACAGACTTCACTTCCTTCAAAGGGAAATTTTCGAGCCAAAGCGGCAGGAAGTTGCCCAAGTTGGTTGTTGCCGTACCAGAGATCTTTCTCTTTGCGTGAGAGTGCCCCCATTGTTTGTGCCTCTGCCTCGAGAACACAGTCCTCAAATAAAGTGAATTAGTTCCGACTGAAAAAGAATATAAGTACAGTTTTTGCACTGCACCCTCTGAGACGGTAGAAAATTTTGTCGGCAAGTTAACGATTGAGTATGGAAGCGAATGCCAGCACTCCTGATTCTTCTGAAGACTCCTGCAAAGTTTTTCCAGGACCTACGATGCATAATTTGGAATATAGAACAAAGTCACGTACATCTGCAGAATTCCCTACTGATTTTGTAACTTTTGAAAAATCGACTAATATTTCATATTCATAGAAAGCAGAAATCACCAAGCTACAGAAAAATGACATACTCTGTTTTTTTCTTTTTAAACGTTTCTGACACATTAAAATCCACTTTCTAAGCACCCATAAAAGCTAAGATTAAGGTCATCTCATCTACTTAGATATTCATAATAAATTATTTGAATTCCCTTTACCGCGTTTTTACTGATCAACTGTGATGTGCGCACGTAAGCGGTGCGCAGACGAGAGACATCTTCGTTGATTTCGATGGAACAATATTGCGGGTAGATCCAGCTTGCGGCGACATGTTAATGCACACGCAGCAGCTAAAGCAATTTGCGGTGGCAATATTTTAAGGTAAAATTGTCACAAGTTGCATGAAAAACAGAAATAGTAAATATTAATTTCATAAGTTTTGCTGTTTATGTACAAGCTTAATTTTATTCACTGTGCTTAGTGCCCAGCGACTAAAGATTTTGTACGATCATGTAGCTTGCAAACGAAGCTTTAATTGAAATGAACGTTTTCTACTGTCTATCATCGTTGTAACCTAAAGACAAATTCATTGTATTCGTTTCACCGTGCAGTTGCAATTCTCACCATTTAAAGCAAATCTTCAGGAAAACCCGTGGTGTAAGTACGTAGTAGTGAATATATTACAGGGTAAATTGAATTACAAGTTGCTTTGAATTGCTCTAAAGCAACAAAAAAGATTCGCCAGATCCATCCTGCTGAATGCACCTTTGGGGCAACTTTTTCGTCGAGTCTGGTAGAGCATTTGTAGGCGAAATGCCACTCTCGGCAATTTTTCTTTCTCGTCTGCATTGGACTTTAGAGTGTAGAATCCTCTTTGTTGTTGTACAACTGTAAAAATAAAACACTGTTATTATAGACAGTGTCGAACAATTTTACCTACTGTAATACATTGATTAACAACTGATTCTCGTAAGCGATGCAGACGTACGTGTATACAAATGATTTTACAAGGGAACAAACAACGGAAACAAACTTAAAATAGCACTGACCACATGGCAACACTAGTATTATACTTGGAGCAAGATTTTCTTGTCAAGAGGAAGGGGTCAAGATAAACTCTTCCAAAACATGTTCAGTACACCTTCTTTCGTGAAAATCTATTCTGTTTAGGTAGCGTTGGCTACACCTCAGTCTTGAGGGCACGGTCAAACTCCGGGCGGTAATCGAAATTCGATTAGACTTGAGATGAGAGTTTTCGGCCGTCTGAAGCCGACACTCGGTTTACGGTTAGCGACAGTCATGGGAAATTCGATCCAAAGTGACGACACAAACGATCAAGATTTGAAGTCCCTTACAAGTTAAAGCTGATCTGTTTTAATTGTATCGATGGCAGCAGGCGAATCAACCACTGCGCTAAAATTACTCGTTCGTTTAAGGCATATGGGACCAATGATACCGAACATATCCATCTCCGAACACAGTAAAAATAATCAACAGTATAGTAAACATTCACTGCTGACTTAGTAACAACAATTACGCTGCGTAAAATGTCTGACTATATTTTTTATTACTCTTCTTCTGAAATGTAGGGCAATCGATGCCTGTTTTTGGGCCCTCGGTCTTGAACAGCTGAAAATACTGAAAACATACTTCCCACTATCGTGGGCAGTTGCAGCCAGAGGCGCCGATAACCGTTTTTCCTTCACTAGGAAATCTTCCGCCGCTTGCAGAAGATCCATCCGCAGTCTTCGTCATCTAACAGATTTTTAAACGTGAAGAGTAAACTGTCCCAGTTCTAATTTCCGGGTCGACTGCATTCTGCATCTTATTGTGACATGTCATAAATATAAAGTTAGTGTCAGTATTGGTCGCTTCATGACTGTATACCTATACCTTAAAACTGCTAGCTCAAAAGCTGGTTACAGTTCCATCAGTCAAACTATTTCATGTTTAGGAACAAAATGTGAAGGAATCCTCTGCAAAGGGAAAATTTTTAAGGATTACTCATCAGTGTTGAGCGGTAATTCCTCTAAATACTCATCACTTGGGCTAGCTAGCTTTTTGCGCACTTGAACCATGTTTTTGCGTGTGTCCTCTGTCATATGGCTCTGTGACGCTCAGATAGCTATTTTGATTTACTTTGTATTCACTAAATGACATTTTTTTTCTATCAGAAAGTTCTATTTCCAGCCAGTATACAGTTGCTGTTACGTTATTAACTAATATGCTAATATCCATTCTTAGTTCATGGGCACAATCATGTATGTATGGTACAGTGCTATAGATGTCTCATATGTTATCAGTGAAGTTCAGAATATAACTGATTCACGTAAAATTTATAACAAACACAGCCTGTTTACTGCTCGATGATTGGGTGATAAGCCCCTAACGGGTTTGTGCGGTCTCTGGAGATCCTAAATAACATTGTAATACTATCATATCATCAGGTAAAGTGTTCAAAAGTCCGTCTATTTCGTGTGGCAGGGTATATAGCACGCCTTTGATATATACGCACACGCACTGAGCTTGGGTCACACAGTTAACTGTTATAATTGCTAAACCCGACCTTCAAGCCAATAATAACCTAGTATCTGATAACTTTTGCCTGCTTCAAGGATTCACATTCTTCTGCGAAACGTTGAATGCGAATGTGGTATCGGCGTTCCTTATCTGAGCGCTTTATATCTTGCTGAGCTGTACACAAGATACAACATCAAATGTAATTTCCTTATTGAACTGGGGCCCCATCCTGTACATCTCTCCCTCTCTCTCTCTCTCTTTCTCCTTCGCTCTTGCTCTGAGGGTTTCAATAATCTGGACATCAAAGCAGAGCGTTGAGAGCGCGTGTGGTTCGTGCTTCAAGCTCACTGGGACATAACCATCTTCTGACACGCGACTCGAAGCTTCATATTCTACGATAGGTCGTAAAAGCTGGTTAGCACCCTCTGTTGGTGGCGCTGAGTAACTTAGTAGTCAGATATATAGGCCATGGAAGATGGGAATGACGTAATCATCGGAACTGCACCAGTGGAGTAAATCAGGATGGCTTTCAAAGCGCTAGTTCTTGGTTGGTAAAACCTCTGCAGTGGTTAAGACTGAAAGAATGGTGGTCAAAACCGGTAGAATGGTGCTGTTTTCTTGTATTAGGACTATTTTGTAACTGACTGTTACTGTATAGGTTAAACATATACTACACCGATAAGATTTATATCAATGTTACGGCGATTGCGCCTGCAAGTTTGCCATTGCCCAAAAGAGGTGGCATCACATTTTTTGGAAAGTTCATGAGAGAAAGAAGATATGGATAGTAGATACATAAAAATAGTTCTGTGGTACATATTAAGCATTATCAAGAAAACAAATATATAAGTAAAACTTGAGAAGCACTCTGAGAGCGCATACCTCCGCCAAGCAAAGCAATTTTAACAAAAAATTCTAAATATTCCTTCCCGGATTTCTTTTTGCTCATCGCCAAAATTTGATCAACTGTTCCTCGAAAAATTCCTTGCAATTCATGTAAATTTCTTGAAGATCTGTCCGTAACTGTTCAAATCATGATCTGACCAACTAATAAAAACCGAGACCAACGGACTAACAGATCATAACCAAATTCGGTCATTTGTTTCTCTTAACATCGCTCACAGTTCTTGCAAATTTAAAGAAGATCCGTTTATATTATTTGAGTTGTGTTACTGACAATGAGGAAAGCAAGAATAGAGACAAACAAACAGATGGGCGAAGAGATCATCACAAAAATTTTGGTTGTTTGTTCTCGTAACACCCTAATATTTCCTGCAAATTTCATGAAGATCCGTCCTTAGCTTTTTGAGATATGTTGCCAAGAACAAAACAAATGGAGACAAACAAACAACGGCTGAACAGTTCATCAGTTGCTCCTAACATACCTAAAAATCCCTGCAAGTTTCATAAAGATTCATCCGTAAATTTCCAAACAACTTCGTGACAGATAGACAAATGTACAAAGACACACACACACACATAGTCCGGCAAGAACGTAACCTCATTGACGAAGGTAAAATTGGACTACAGACGCATGAAGGTAATTTTATAATAAATATCGTATATAAAAAATTTGAGCTGTAACAGTACCTACTGTACATTGACAAAAGACACAGATTGAAACTCACGATTTTTATTTACTTTAGCAAGTTGCTGGTGCCTGCAGGATCAATAAGCAGTAATCCGTGGCAAAACATCGACTCATTCAAAGACTAGGTGTATCAGTATTAATATTATTATGAAAGGCTTCAATAAAATCTGCGACTTTTTTTGATTGTGTTCTGATGCTTAATTACGTAAAAAATGGCAGCAGTATAGTTACCCTAAATTTACCACGAGCAAATTACCACACTTTACGATAAAGTTAGGAATAAGAATTGATATTATAATGATGATCATTGCAGTGCAACTACTGTCTATCCAGTACAAAAAAGAAATAAATAAAATTCAACCATGTTACTACTCCTTTATAATACATGATTCTGTATCATATACTGGTGGTTTCCAATTCCAGCAGCAGTTAGTCATTGGCCACAGAGCTTCCCGAAAAGCATCCTTTTAAGTTTCCCCTGGCCGAGAGTTCGATGTGTGCGATGTCTCCACAAAATTGGAGGTCCATTACAGTGATAGCTGAGGCAGGGAGGCTGGTGCTCTCAGTAATATCATGTCTATAGCGGCCAGGGCAGGGAGAGTCAGCATCCGTGGGCGGCTTTCAGACCGATATATTTCAACGTCCAGTGCATTTGCGCGCATAAAAAACAAGAGATTTTTAACAGAAAAGCAACCAAAATATTACCCTTTGGCTACTTAACCGTGGTGGATTTTCTCTAATTAATGTGGATGTTTAAATAGGAATGGTTCTAACTTGTGCATTTAAATGTTATGTGCATTTTCATTTTTCTGTTTCAATTTCACATTTGGCCCATGTGTCAGTCACATATCGCTGTAGATTTAAGTGAATAGTTCTGCTTCTGGTTAAGGCGTATTTTCACTTGTCTTTGTTAAGAATAATGAAATCGATTACTTTTATTATCTATAGAGACATATAGAAAAATTCATTTATAAATGGGCTATATATATATAATCGATTACTTTACATATACAATGCTCAAACTGTAGGTACTGTATATCCTTGAACTTTATGGCAGTTAGTATATACTGTAAGGCTAGATAATGTACGTAGGTAAAACATCTCCCCAACTGTTAATATTGCAAATCTGTTGATGGTGTCTTTGTTTACGTATAATTATCTGCACCACACATTTCCCCAGCTGAAGATATCGCATTTCATTTTAATGGAGTTTGGTTCCGCAATAATGTGCTCCACACATTTCCCCAACTGTAGATATGGACTGGGCTTTGACAGTGCCAGTGTTTGTCCTAATAATCTACACCACACGTTTCCCCAACTGAAGATATCGCTTGGCTCTTTATGGTGCCTTTGTTTGTCCTAAAGAGCGGCCACGGCTACAGTATTCTCGGTGTCGCTTATGGGTCCCTGAGCGCCTCATAAGAGTCCCCCAGTACTCACTTTGTGTAATTACATACGATGAGCCGAACTTAAATCTCGTTCTACTTCACGCTGAATCAGATTTTAAAGACGGCGTACTATATACGGTAATTATATTACTCGATACGCTATTTATTGATGTAATAATAATAATTAAAGTGCAGATTTTGTTCTTCAGAAAGGTTGCTATAAATTGAATAAGTTCTAAGTTGTTGCGTTTATCACTGGTTTGAAAATGAGTGAAAATTGATGTTTTGGTTTTCAGCGAATTTAATTTGATTTTTTTTTTTTTTGCTATTTTATTGCTCAAAACACTGGCTTGAAAATTACTTGAACAGAGATTTTGTACTGATTCTGTGTGCATCTGATAGGAGTAATTCTGTTGGCCTTATTACTCAAAACGTTGACTTAAAAAATTCTGCAGATCACCCTAATTCTCGTAACATTTATTTAAGTGTTTTTAAGATGGAGAATGTTAATAAATTAGCTGAAGGATAATCCGAACCTTTTAGCATGAAGCTGGAGAATGTTAACAAATTAGCTGAAGAATAATCCCAACCTTTTAGCATGAAGCTGGAGAATGTTAACAAATTAGCTGAAGGATAATCCCAACCTTTTAGCATGAAGCTGGAGAATGTTAACAAATTAGCTGAAGGATAATCCCAACCTTTTAGCATGAAGATGGAGAATGTTAACAAATTAGCTGAAGGATAATCCCAACCTTTTAGCATGAAGATGGAGAATGTTAACAAAGTAGCTGAAGAATAATCCCAACCTTTTAGCATGAAGATGGAGAATGTTAACAAAGTAGCTGAAGAATAATCCCAACCTTTTAGCATGAAGATGGAGAATGTTACAGAGTAGCTGAAGGATAATCCCAGCCTTTTAGCATGAAAATGGAGAATGTTAACAAATTAGCTGAAGGATAATCCCAACCTTTCAGCATGAAAATGGAGAATGTTAACAAAGTAGCTGAAGGATAATCCCAACCTTTTAGCATGAAGGCAGCCAGAGAAGACATGAATGTGCTTTGGAATTAACGATCACCTGCCAGGCTAGCGATGAAGCTTCAGTCTCTTCCTGTAGAGGCTACACCCTCTCGTGTCATATACGCAACGCCCTACACTCCTTAAAGGTTACACTCACTTCTGAATTATGTGATGTTCCTAAGCCAACACACTCTGGTGTGTCCCTGGTTTTGTGCACAAGCTTGCTCATCCTGGTCCCTAGTCGTGAGAGATACTCAAAGCTGTCATGAAATGCCTACAAGTAGGAGTCGTGAGATTTCCCTAAATCTGATTAATGAGATATAACCAACCCTGATTCATGAAGTATCCCCAAATCTGATTCATGAGATATCCCCAACCCTGATTCATGAGATATCCCCAAATCTGATTCATGAGATATCCCCAACCCTGATTCATGAGATATCCCCAACCCTGATTTATGAGGCATCCCCAAATCTGATTCATGAGATATCCCCAACCCTGATTCATGAGATATCCCCAAACCTAATTCATGAGATATGCCCATATTTGATTCATTAGATATCTCCAACCCTCATTCATGAGGTATCCCCAAAACTCTTTCTTCAGGTTACTCCAACCCTGGTCCATGAAGTATCCCCAAATGCGATTCCTGAGATATCCGTTAATGTAAACGAAAAATTCGAATTGGTCCTGAAACTAGGATTTACTTTTTATCACCACGCAAACTTAGTCATTTGTGGCTCTTGTCAGTAATAAGATGTTCTAGAATTGTCGTCAAGATCCGTCCATAGCTTTCTACGCTATGTTCTGACAAACATTTTGAGGAACAGTAGTTAAACAAACAAGTGAACGTACCGAATTTCACTAAAAGTTGGCCATTTACATCTTCTAACGTATCTAACAATTCCTACAAATTTTGTGAAGGCCCGTTCATAACTTTTTGAATTATGTTACTGATTAACAGAAAACTAACATAGAGATAAACAAACAGATAAATATATCAACGCAAAAATTTGGCCATTTTGCGCCTAGTAACAACTCCAACAACTTTTGCAAATTCCATAAAAGTGGTTCAAAACTTTCTGAGTTATGTTAGTGAGAAAAAAGGCAAACAAACAAACGGTTGGACGCATCTTCAGCAAAAGTTAATCTACGGTTCCTCCTAGCAGACCTAACAATACCTATAAATTTCGAAAAGATCCGCCCATTATTTTTTTAGTTACGTTGGTGACAGACACGCAAACACACAAATGCGACAAAACCGTAACCTCCTTCGCAAAGGTAATAAAGCCTATCTTCACGCAGTCTGTCTGAGGCAATAGTTCAGTCACCAGCTCGCCTGGCGTATTGCAGAACTTTCAAGTGCTACATAAACTTTTTTTTACACATTTCGTTAGTGCTATTTGATGTGAGGAAAATGTGAAGGCTGCCTTTGAGAAGTAGTCTTTGGGGGCAGACTCTTAGTGGAGGCTACTGAAAGCGCTCTGCCAAGAGACGCCACGCTGTAAGGAAAGTGCATTCCAGAGCCTCGATGGCTGCTTCGTTGGAACCTCAGGGGCGAGCAGAGCTGCGCCGTGGTGGTGTCAAGGTCTTGTTGGGGAGACGTGAGAATCTTCGGTGCCCCTCATTCCCACTGTATGCTGGTGCCCCTTATTCCTATTGTATGTCAGTGCGCCTCGTTCCCACTGTATGTCGGTGCCCCCCATTCCCAGTGTATNGAGCAGAGCTGCGCTGTGGTGGTGTCAAGGTCTTGTTGGGGAGACGTGAGAATCTTCGGTGCCCCTCATTCCCACTGTATGCTGGTGCCCCTTATTCCTATTGTATGTCAGTGCGCCTCGTTCCCACTGTATGTCGGTGCGCTTCAGTCCCACTAGCTGTATGTCGGTGCCCCTCATTCCCACTATATGTGAGTGCGCCTCATTCCCACTGTATGTCGGTGCGCCTGATTCCAACTGTATGTGGGTGCACCTCATTTCTACTCTATGTCGGTGCGCTTCATTCCCATTGCATGTCGGTGCGCTTCATTCCCTCTACATGTAGGTGCGCATCATTCGCACTGTATGTCGGCTCACTTCATTCCCACTGCATGTAGGTGCACCCCATTCCCATTGTATGTCGGTGTCCCTTATGCCCACTCTATGTCGGTGCGCCTCATTCCCACTGTATGTGGTTGCGCCTCATTCCCCTGTATGTCAGTACGCCTCATTCCCACTGTAAGTCGGCGCGCCTCATTTCCACCGCATGTGGGTGCGCCTCATTTCCACCGCATGTGGGTGCGCCTCATTCCCACTGTAGGTATGTCGGTGCGCCTCATTCCCGGAGCATGTGGGTGCGGCTCATTCCCACTGTCTGTTTCTGCGCCTCTTTCCCACTATGTCAGGCACCTCAATCCCACTCAATTTTGATGCCCTTCAGTTCCACAGCGCTTCGTCGAAGCCTTCAGCATGAAATGATGTACAATATATCAGTGTCGTTCCATGACTTGACATCGCTCGCATCCATTATTGCGCTAATTTCACAGCTCTTACCATCGATAACCAGTTAAATACTTCAATATAAATTCGCTACCAAAACAGTATGATAGTTTCCTCGGCATAAGTGAAAATGCCTGCTCAATGTAAGCCTTTGCCTATGTAATTCGCCCGGCACTGAATCTTAACGCCGCGCTTATAAGCATGGCACCATAACGGATTTAATTTCTTGCCACCACACACTGCAAAAATAAACAAAGGTGTTCAGATTTCTTTCTTGTCTGGATCAATCACCCACTACCATGGCTGCCCACCGTCTCGATCCCGACCTCACAGTCATTGCCGTAATAAATAAATGGATCTAGTGCAAGCAATGAAGTTCCACACTAGAACAATCTCAGTTGCCCGAGCCATGCCGATGGCTGTCCGCCAACGAGCTCTCGAAATCCTTGATCTCGAGTCTCACTTTACATGTTTGATCTGCTTCTGTGCTGACCTCATTGGTCCAGCTGCCTGGGGCGCCAAATAATAATAAATTATTTGCTCAAGAAATCAGTTGTGTGGGACGACTCGTGAAAATTTAATTAGCTGTTATTAATACTGGCACGTCATGAATTGGATAGTTGTTTTCATCACTGATTATCTGTTACGAATGCAGACTAAAAACTTTATAGGAATTAGTAAGTCTATTGTTCTTCATACGAATTAAACTGTTAATTGTCAGGGATTAGCGTTACCACTAGAAAGAAAAAGTCGAAAAGAATTAGACAATGCTCATATCCCTCATTTTCTTTCCAACAAAGTTCCGGTAGACCTTCTTAGCTGCAATACAAGGCACAAATAGCATTACCAGAACTCGAGCAGAACCCCTTGTCTGCGAGGCTTCGGACTTGAAGAAATAATAGTGGACGATAATGCAGCGCCAGCGTATTCCTTAGATTAAATTTAAACTTCGGCATTTAAAGAAACCGAGTTTCCCAACTTCCTGTTAGGCCATCTGTTTTGCAAGCAGCGGCGGCGGACTGCCTTGCCCAGAATGCGACCTCTACGCACCATTGCCGGCGGTGCCGTCAGTGTAGCCCTGGCTGGACGACTTTTTAAATTAGTCCAACCTTAACCTCGATGAGCCCAGAACCCCTCCCTGCCGTGAACTGGATACTAGAGGAAGCTTCACGCTCTCCTTGGTGGTAAAAAGTGAAGCAGCTCTCTAACCCGAGCAGGAGTATTGGACGCCACAGGAAGCTTCACGCTCTCCTTGGTGGTAAAAAGTGAAGCAGCTCCCTAACCCGAGCAGGAATATTGGACGCCACAGGAAGCTTCACTCATTCCTTGATGTTAAAAAATATGAGTAGCTCTCTAATTTAAGTTAGGAAACTTCTACCGTTTTTACTCCTGGGCTGCAAGCGCCCATCCCTTAACGATCGCATTGCGTTATTATGATTAGGCAGTGATTTCTTAATTGTTTAGCAATCAACGTCCTGTTGCTCCTTATTGTTATTTTTACGGTCAGTGGCCCTCCGGCCTCTTCAGGTATTTCAATAAAAATATTATGTCGTATTTCAGCAGGTGCCTCTACTTCCTATCACTGCCTTCTAGCAGTAAAAATGCCTTTTAAGGTAAACGAGACCAAATTTATGGATCCAATTTTTAGGCCTTAAAACAGCGGAAATGCCTTTAGCCGTACACCTGAAAAAACAATTGGCTCGGCAAGGGTGAGACCGGCTGATGTTCAAAAAGGCCGCAAAATCACCACGCCCAATTCCGCCTACTACTACCTATACTGTACGCAACAAACGTGTCATCGATTAGCATGGCAAAGGCCAGTTTGGGTCAAGTCGCTAGGCGAAGTTTGCGGAACCCGTGACAGCAGCGTCGGTTTTGCCGCCGTAATTCCATTTTCAGGCATAAACCCAAATCAGTTTCCCAAGAACATGGCCGAAGATTCCATCCTCCTTCACAAAATTTACTTTTATGCCGTATCAAGCGTAATCCGGTTACGATTAACCCTTACTCCAAAGGGGGCGAAACCAACACTCCGATCAGCAGTTCTTAACTAGGTCAAGCCCGTTGAGCTCAGTTTAACTCGGTTTTACCGTTCCAATCAATAGCACTTTCATGCTAGTTAACTTGCAGAACGCCGTCTCACCCCTGAGCTCGTCTAAATGAAGAACTCCTGAGATCGCTACACAAACAGTTCCGTAAAGAATAGCTAACGTTGAGTACAAGGTTACTGCGCTGCCCGTATTAAATTTTAGCACCACGCCGTCTCGCTTCATCTGCTCTGCATGTTGTTTTCATAAAGACGGAGAAGAAGTTGCATTTGAAAACCACCAAGTACATTATCGGTCTCATGTTTACGTTATCATGTGTTTGTCTTGTGACTTTGTCGTTTGAACTTCTGCTGCAATGGTGTCCACATGCGCATTTGAATCTTAGCGAATCTTCAGTTCGTTAGCCTAGTAACGGCTGAAGCAGTTAACCAAATTGGCAGGATGTGTCTTGTGTATGGCTCCTGTAAATAATAATATTAAGCAGAAAATAGGCTTGCCAATACACCTGCAACTACATGTATATAACCTACAGTAGTAAACAGTAGTATTAAACCATGGTGATTCGGGACCTAGTCGCATAAAGCGATTACCACGCAGAGGGGAAATACATACATGAATGCACTCAGTCTATACCTGCAGACGTCACTAGCACTAAACATATTGTTCTCTCACAAAGTGCTTTTATATACCTTTACCCACACGCACTGACATATGCTGATACCCACACCTACTCACACGATCGCTTAATTTACAGTTCTGCACAAGAAATCCAGCTAGAACCGTTCTTATGCAAAGAAATTCTATAAAGTTTTACATCCATTACCACCAATGTATTCGAGGCAGTGTAATTCAAAGTGGTTTTCATATCTGAACATATATTACATTGATTGTAGAATACTTAAGGGTCCGCCCTAATTATGGCAAACAGACTTTTTATCAAGTATCTCAACGAAACGTAACGAAATTGGAATTTTATTGAATGGACATAAAGCTCAGAGACACTTTAACAATAATCAACAGCATTTGTTCAATACGGCATCGTTTTTTTTTTAATGACAGACTTCAATCTATGGTGCAAATTTACAGCAGGCACGAAGCACTTCTTTAGGAATCAAAGCCCATTCTTTACGCAGGTTAGACTCCAAAGTGTCAAGCATATCATGTGAAGTTCTTATGAGCTTACTCTCTAAGACAGGCCACACAGAAAGGTATAGCGGGTTCAAATGCGGACTCCTCGAGAGAATTTCTTATTTGCTCAAGAACGTTTGAATGTGTGCCTGAATTCAGCGTTGAGTCAATCTGGAATTTGGAGTCATTTGATGGAACGGAGTCTTGTTGAAGGTTTCTAGGTGCACCGCCGAAGTGATCACATGCCCAGGGAAGCAGGTATCCTCCAATATGTCAGAAATGTAACACTGGCTGTTGAAATCGACTCTTGAAGAAACAACAACTTGAGAAAATCTCCCAGTGGTAGTGATTGCAGCCGAGACCATTACAAACAGTGGATTCTAACATCGTGCCGCTTGTCTACCTTCCTCCGATCTAGCACTACCCCAAACTCTATCATTCTGATGATTTACAGTTTGCTAAACGCCGCATTTCTTTTCATTTGTGAAAACCGATATGGGCAGCGTACCATCTTCCAAGAAGTTGAAGATGTGGCAACTTTTGTCAAGTCTCATACGTTCATGCGTCGGCGAAAGTTCGTCTCTTTGCTGCATTTTGTTAGGATATCCCTTTAGAACTTCGTTTAGGAGCCTAAACATTGCAGTCCGACTAGCTCCTACATACTTCTGTGCTTAATTTTGCAGCAGAACGGCGTAGATTTCTTCTTAACTTTCTAGCTTGGCTTTCATGAGACGTTGAATTCGAGGGGTAAGTTTTCTTCCCTATCCTGTACGATTGCATATTTTACCAGTTTCCTTAAACTCTTTACGACTTTCCAAACTGTTTCACGGCGAATGTTCAGCTTTTTTTGCGATGTGCGAATCACTCTCTACTTTTCTAGCAAGGAATAGGAGTGTATTTCTATCAACAACCAATGTTTACTTTAGTCTCGATACATTCTTGCTTCTGAAATGTAAAACAGACGTATTGAGCCTGAAAATGAAGTAAAAACTTATGACTTTGCTTGAGAATAAACACTTCTAACATTATCTCAAAATTGTGTTGCCATAATTACACCGGATCTCGTATTCTCGGTACATACAGTACGTTTAAGTTCAAACATACGTCACTTGCTACAAGTAAAACGCTTCTCACTTTCATATTTACAGTACGTACCGTTAATGTTCTGTCTACTTAATTCCCACAAATAAGAGTACTTTAATTCCACGCTTCATTTGTAAATTTGTCATCTCACGCTCCGGTTTGTGGCAGTAATAGGCTTCTAAGAAATTGCGAGTCTAGCGTGATTATGACAACATTATTAATGCGTATCATGTTGTTAAGTTTGCTTTCCTTCCCCCCCCCCCTATAAGCTTTCAGGAATGTTGCTTAAATATTGCAGCCGCGATATTCCTTCGCAGGTTTCCTCCTTGTAACTTTTTTATCAAGAAAAAGTCCACAATGCTGCGAATAATTGGAGCCGTTGCCTGTTATTGCAGTTGCCTTGCTGGATATTTGTGTTTTTACGTAACAAAATGAAATGCACTTTATCGTTAACGTTAGATCAATTACTCATGCTTTTTTCGCCTTCTTGAATTTCCTCTTTCAACTTCAGATACTCGCCAGTTTCTCCAAAAGTATTCTGTTATGTTTTGCCCGTTTCTTGTAAATGTCTGCGGAAAGTAACACTCATGCCAGTCTTGCTGTCAGCTTGCTAAAAGTCTATAGAGCTAAACTTTTCCGTGGTGCAATTTCATAAAGATTGAGTTAATATCATTTTTATTCCGTAATCAAATTGGGTAAGAATTCCCTATGGGAGAAATTCTTGAGGCTGAATCAGAAGTTGAGTCGAATGTGAATACCACTCCATTTGGACCAGATGAGTACCCAGGGAAATGATTGCAGTCAGCATTATTATGGCGATGAAAATTGCGTTTCCGTGTTGTTTCCTGACAATAATGTAAAGTTTTCGGAGTTTTTATTGCCGCTTCTCCACAAGTTTATTTTCTGGTGGCCAATTACCGCCGATTGGCTGCTCTCAGTCGATCGGATTTCAGTAAATTATTCCGTAAGGGCAACGTTGCAGTTCCTATTGGCTGTGCAAAGTTAAGGTCAAGGCGAACCTTCAGCCGCCATCATTGTTTCACTTGAGTGAACATGAAATCCGGAGCTCTTGCTCCTAAAAGGAAAGTGGCTTAATACGTTCCTTTAGATGTGAGGCTGTCGCGTGCTGCTGCTGCCCTTTATTCCTTTGTGATATTTCCATGTCGTCTGATGTGCTTTTCCTAATAACAGCCTTGCCTTCTCTTCTTTCCTAGAGTCCCTTTCACCTGCCGGCATCGCTCTTGAAAACAGCTAGTTCTGCTTTATCTTTATCAAGCCAGTTTTCCATATACACGCTATTTTCGCATTCGTATGCTTTCCATGTAATAGGGCAAAAACTAATAGCATTTCTTATTTTATCTTCTGCAGGGTAATATTATCCTTACCACGTTTTTCATGACAATTACTGTCACTTAAAGGCAGAATGTAGAATTATTTCTCGGTATTGACAGGAACAGTTGTCCATTTTATATACTTTCTGTAAAAGCATTGCCGTAGATATTTATTGTGTTAGTAATTGCCTCTGCTGTGCAGTTCGTTGAACTACCTCCACGGCTGTTTGCTATACGTTGCTCCTTGTCTGATCATTAGAGAAATATTGAAGCCGTGTGTAATAAAAATGTCTGATTTCTCGTGTGTACGATGAAGGCCCTTCTTCAAGTTTCGTTTTACACTAAAATTAACAACCAACAATCGTGACACTCAAGCTAACACAGATGACACTGTTTTCTGGTACATCCAAGAAATATACATTTTTTATTTAAAACAGAAATAGGAAGCGAATGTCAATCCCACGGACGCCGTGACAGCACTAGCAAATTTTTGTATCAGTTGACGTCGATAACGCAGTCGCTCAACAGCATTGAGACTTTGATAAATTGTGCTTTGATAATTTGTGCCCCAGGTGTTCAGACGACCTGTAAACAAAATGCTACGGAACCTCTTGATATGATAACATCTTTGTCGGTTGTGCATCAGTGTCAAGGCTCGATAAGGAAACGAATGCACGTTTGATTTTACATCGTGCAATTTCGTGTCGAGGTTTTCTGCTCCTGACCGTTTCGGTTTGGAATTAATTTCCTGGATCAGTTTTCGGTCGCGTTGGTCTGCAAGCGTTTAGGTCAGCTGTTAATGGCTTTAATTTTGACAGATTTTGTTTGGCAGCGCTTCGGACTTCCCGGTGTTGCATACTGCTGCATTTGTGTTGCACTTCCTGTCCTTTGTGGTGGCCCGAGCGTGAAGTTTACATAAGAGTCTTCAGTCATTAACGTTACCTTGCAATTTTACTACCTGGCCATTCGATGAAGGACAATATATCTCCTCAGCGATCCATATTATGTTCATATCTCAGGTCCTACGGTATAGGAACCCACAACTGTAATTATAACTGCATTCTTCCTGAAGCTTTAACCACTTTCATTTAATATCATCTTACCAGGCCTAAAGTGAAATTGGTACATAGTATATTTTTATTCTTGTTGTAAGAGGTACAAATGCCCAAGTATGAAGTGTGCATGGATCTGTTGACATGTGCTTTACAAATTTAATATCCTTACTATAGCTTTACACTACCATTTACTTTTCATTAATTCGCTACGAGTAAAAGTGTCACAGGTTTTTATTCGCCGAGTACGTATATTCCATCCATCTCTTATGTTATCTATTCCGAAGTCAAAATGAAATAGAGTAAAATCATATCATTTAGGTCCGTTGTCTGTCCAAGAGCGTTTATTTTTCTGGCAAAATTCGTACCCAGTATACCACTTCTTATGTTTATGCAGGGAGCGCCGGGCAGACATAGGCCATACTCCAAATTGCAAGGCAAGCACTCTGCCCTAATTTCATGCCTTACTCCAAATGAGCGGCACTCATGAAAATTTTTGCCTGAAATATTTGTCGAACCGAGGAGGTGCTTAGCTGCCGTCCTTCTCTGCGCTGGTATTTTTCAAATAACGTTTGTTCTTCTCCCTTAACAGGATATTTTGTTCAAACTTTGAGTGTCAAATAGCAGCTGTTTGTTTATTTAATTAATTAAAACCATGTGCATTTTGATGCATCGTGCATAACTAAACTGGCAGTAATTTCAACTAACAGATTTAGAACAACTCGAGATATGTTAAGGGAAGTCTTACGTAATTATATTAATTAGAGCACGGCATGTTTTGCGTTAGTACATTAAGGTGTTAAAATGCATTTTATTTTGTTGTTATAAGTGTTTCTTTCTTAAGTTTGTTGTAACTGTTGGTCTGGTTATCGTGAACTCTTGCCAACTGCGGCCCCATTTCAAATATTTAAAATTATACATTTTTTAATATAACATAAAAGTACTGACATGAAACTTATATCATTTTCACCAAGAGTTTTTACGGAATCCTACAGCTCGTAGCATAGCACGTCATCACGCGATACCACTCAAACATGCCCTGAGCAATCAGCCTCGAACAGACATTCTCCAGAGAATGTGGACACACACAGTATTGTCACCTACATAGACGGCGGCACTTTCGCTTCTCCACGGCGACTGGCAGACATCGCGCAAGGAATATTGGAGAGCACCAACGTAGTAATTTCCTACTGCTAAGAAAATAATTATAACTGCCACCAAGGCACCAATACCATGAGAGGTCCTTCTCTAAATATATCGACACCACTGCAACATGTCATTGTGAAAGAGTCCTAACTTTTTCTAATTCATGGCAGACGGAACGTCATTTGCTTATCTTACTTAGACTCAAAGTCAGCAGCCTAAACGATGGAGAAACTCTCGGCAGTATGGATATCAAGTTTAGATTACTTGATGCTAAAAGTTGGCCACCGTATAGCAGTCTCTATGATAAGGAACTCTGCCAATGGAGTTTTTCAGGCGTGTCACGATAAATCTAACAATTTGGGAGAAAATCAGCGAGTGTCTTAAGTTCAGTCTGAAGCAGATCAGCCGTGCGTATTTTTTTCGTTCGAGGCCAAACTTCTACTCCTCGAACATGAAAAAGAGAAGATGTTCTCGCAGCGAAAATTGCATGCGATAGCATCTGGAGAATTATTTCTAGGCTCCATAAGAGGGCCCACTGCGCGAAGCCGATATGCTGAAAAGCTTCCTAAAAGCTCTGCGCGCAGCGAGTAAAGAGACTCTTAACATCAATCTGATAAGCAGTTTTGCATGAGCCAAAAGATGATATTTTTGGTGGACTTTACAACAACCCTCTTCATTGAAACTTGGCGCAGCTCGCCTAAGCCTAAATTTTGAAATATAAAATTCGTGTGGTTAAGGACGACTGCGGACTCGTGTTTATGGTGAGCGTTAGTGAATGAAATTCTTAGGACTTTCAAAATGTAAACTGCCCAAGGGTATAAATTTTGGCTCGGAGACAACATTTATCATGCAGTGGTTTGTAGAGATTGTGAAATGTCATGTACCATGGTGAGCGTTAGAACAGTCGATTTGTCGTTGTTGTTATGATCATACAGATATTAAGACGGTAAAAACAAAAGTATATCATTTGCCCTTGGAGCACTGGTTAGGGCGTTTGACCGAGTTCTACATACCTAGGCTACAAAGCTTGATAGATATTAACTTTCTGCATACTACAGAGTTCTTTTTTGTCCTGTGTATGCACATGGGAATTTCTGTACTACTCATTTGTGGAAAATCGTCTAGGAAAGAAACAAAAGTGAGTCACACCTTTAGAGTTGTTATTCCAGATCACATCAGAGTTTCCGGACGTAGAAACACAGCTACTTTTCATAATGACTGTGGCAAAAAAAAAATATAATTGTATCTGAAGAAACCAACAGTGACAAAGCACTCAAGTAGTAGGGTTAATAACAGCTCATTAATTGTTAGCTGGAATTGTGAAACTACAACTGCTTCATTATATGCTGTATATTACACCATACTGACGTAACACCATAATGCGTAAATCTTACAATTAAATAAAGCAATGTGTATTAGGCTAATTAGATAAAATAATGTGTATATAGGCTATTTAAATAAAGCAATGTGTATATAGGCTATTTAAATAAAGCGATGAGTATATAGGCTAATATTGTTTAGTCAAATTTTTTATTTCAGGTATGCATCAACAGTTGTCGACTGTAGTATGAATGATGCACTCAAAAGCGCTTAAATTAAGGGAAGTATTTATTCACTTTTAATACATTTGTTAATAATTGTGAACTCTTCTCTTAATGCCTGACCATTGCAATGGTCTTGGTTGGGTCACCAAATATAGTGCAGTTGTAGCGGTTATCAATGGTAGTTGTGAGTAGTAAATTGTTTTTGTTTTTTTGCTCAGCCAGCTCCGTTTGGCTCTTTAGACTTAAATGATTTAGTTCCGATGACATGAAAGTTCTCAAAACCTAGGGACAACATCACTGCTCGAACTTCTCTGAATACTGGGAACGAATTCCACAGTGGCGTCCTGTTCATCGTATTTTCCAATTACGCTTCCTTTTTGTATGCAAATAAACGAGGCTTGTCATAACACAGCAACTTGCACGGCAATTCCATTTTGTTGGTCGCCGCGTGAA
>LQNS02278171.1:20650219-20669345 GCA_001587735.2 Parhyale hawaiensis | reverse complement strand
TGGCGTCCTGTTCATCGTATTTTCCAATTACGCTTCCTTTTTGTATGCAAATAAACGAGGCTTGTCATAACACAGCAACTTGCACGGCAATTCCATTTTGTTGGTCGCCGCGTGAAGAGAAATTCTCGGAAAGTACGGAGAGAGTGAAGACCTGGTCGACGTTCGTGTTTTGTTAGTTTCTCTATAGCTAAATGTCTTCAAATGGTGAGTACTAAAACTAAACAAATGCACACGGAGAGCAAAAGCTGTTCAGACGCGTGGCTGTATACATCTATGTAATTAGGGCCTGTTCACAAGCTAGTTTTTATATGGGTTTTCCAAGCTAATCGTCTGAATGCTCTGTAGCGTCGTTGTACACGTAACCGCGTGTCTACCGAAAATGTTGAAATGTTATAATATATATAGTCAAATAAGTTGACTTGGCAAAGATCGTTAGTAAAGTAACGGCTGTTCCTTCAAATTTGCAGTGAAATAAAAAGAAGTGAGACTAGAACGCCTGGTGGCATAAGACCATCACCCGCTGTGGGAACAAATTTCATCGCCGTCATTTCTTATGGCCAGCTAATCCTAGTTTTCTGGCATGGGTCACATCGAGCATAGCCCACCAGACTCCCTCCAGAAAATCATGACCATAGCTCAACTCCTTCTACCTATTTCTGAGTGGAAAGCAAATTTCATTGCCGTCATTGTTTATGGCCGGCTAATCCTATATTTTTTTGCATGGGTGACATCGAGGGTTGCCCACAAGACTCCCCGCAAAAAATCATGAACCTATCTCAACTCCTTCTACCTGTTTTCGGGTATAGAACATATTTCATCGCCGTCAGTTTCAGCTATTCCCAGTTTTTTGGCATGGGTCACATCGAGGGCAACCCATTAGACTTCCTGCAAAAAATTATGAGCATAGCTCAACTCCTTCGACCACTTACTTATTGGGTGGACAGACAAATATGTATATATCTGGCAAGTCTCGTTACAACGTAGATGACATGTAACTTTTACACATTTAACTTCAAGCTTCTCGAGTTTGCGGAATGCTTCTTTTAGTTCTGTATGATACAGAAATAAAAGAAGCTTTCAACAAACTCGAAAAGCTTGAAGTAAAACGTGTAAAAGTTACATGTCATCTACGTTTTAACGAGACTTGCCTGATAGATGAACTGCTGCCCGCCTATACAAATACGTATATGTTTGGTTAAAAATAACGCCATATCTATGGTGGTTAATGATGCGTTTATTGAGTCGTTGAAGTTGACGTATCATGTTGACAGCGGTTTGATCTTCTGTGAGATGGATGAGTTGTGCGAAGTTAAGATTGGGGTTTTGGTCCAAACTGGTGTGGCGCATTTCGACCATATCGCTTGGTCATCTTCAGGTATAGTTTGCAGTTGAGGCGCTCAGCAGATTTGAAGAGCTGGTACTGATTCCAGAGCGGAAGTTACCTCTATATGTAAACTAAAGGAGCGGTGTGGAGGCCAAACACGTGATGCTAACCTGTATAAAGAAGGGCTGCTCCCAAAATATTCAAATATATATATATGTATACAAATATATGTACTTGAACCTTCAACGAAAACATTATCACCTCTCACACTTTGTTCGCGGTGATTACTAAGATAGTTGCGCAGCTATCTACTGCTTAAACGGAACATTAGCGTATTTGAACATAAAGCTGAAAGAGCACGTTCAAATGACCGTCGTGTAAACAGGCCTGTACACTACCGTCAATAAAGGAAATATTTTCGTAAGAAGCGAGTTTCCTACAGCCTAATTTGAATTTACTGCTCAAAAATGTGAATTTTTAACCTGTTAAACTCAATGCGATGGGTTGAAGAAATTGACTTTAACAGATTCCATGTATTAGCAGTCTTCTTATTGGCGATATAAGCCAACGCACTCCTGTGCTGCTACCAAAAGACTTCCTTGCTCAGTGACATTTTTTTTCCTGAAGACGTGGTGACATGAACAGGTTTTATTTTTTTTGTATTTAATAGGTAAGCGACACATTAAAACGTTCATCAATATTACATCAAATTTTTTTTCGTTCGTTATATCCTAAAAGTTAACTGGAACTTTTTAGCGGCCGGTGTAGGTCGGAATGTTTTCGCCAGAGCAAAAACAAAGTCAAATGTGAGCTGATTTTCGTGTCAATTTTTATAACTAGCCACTCATGCTTTGAAATGTTTCAGTGTGCGGTGATGCGCCCAATAATTATATAATTATTGTTGTTACGGCGGCACCGCTTAGCCAGTAAAGTTAAGACTTTGAGGTTTGACTTGTCCGGACTGAGGTTAGACTTGTTCGGAACCTCAGACATGAGCTTTAGCTTCCACCCTTTGAGTCGTGTGGCAAGATGTCAAACGTAACCAGATAACGGTTAAGACAACTTCAAACTCCATTTTACGGAGCAAGACTAAGAAATCGAAGGTTTTGTACCTGTTTAAACAAGCTCTGAACTGGCGCAGTTGCGTAGCTCGCAGTTTTGACGTCACGCAGAGTAATTAGGGCCCGCGCACACGTACGCAAAAGTTGCATTGCCACGCAATTCTGTATCCGATTGCGTTGCAGTGCACAAGGATTCGGCTTGGACATTGCTATGCCACTAAAAAGAGTATCTAAGGTATGAGTCGTTCTTTGCAGTTTGTACGTTACAACAAGTAGCAATGGTCAGTCTTTGAGAATACTTTATATTTTATTTATTTATTGCAATGACGCATAGTTTTAGCCTGACATTCAAGCGCCATTATATATAGTAGTAATCACGGCAACGTGAGGGCCGAAGTAGAACGTTGAGTGACTGAGTAATTTTTGCGATAGTGCGCCCACGCTAAGCATTTACAAAGCTGTTTTTTTTTATATCGGAAAGATAGGTATAAACGTTGGAGTGCATTCGCTTTTGTAAAATGTATATCATATGATTATCTTCAAACATTTCTTCTTATTCGTTTTGCTATCATCGATTAAAAAGATAATGATACCACTCCTTATAATTCTGAACGTCAAGTTATTCATTAATCGTTCATGCTATCACGCGACGAATTCGTCTCGTTGAAATTTTACTTGCAAACGTCTCTGTGATGCATTGGAAACAAAAATTCATTAAACTCTTTCTTTCATGCGGTAACATATATGTTACACTTTATACAGTGTTATTTCTACGAGAAAGGCAAATTAAATCGTCAGTGAAAGAGTTAACAGTACCGTGGAAGTTCTAATCCATAAACCGGCATCTTGTCTCCGTTTCTGGAGGAGTCTCTGTTTTAAAATTAAAGTTCTATCATAGCTGAACTATACGCAATTCAGCCATGAATTCTGCAGTATGCTGATTTTTGCTACATTCGTTAAATGTTTTCTTTAGCTAACACCGTATGAAATTGTGAAGTACAGTAAAATATACTACCAACTAAGTTTTGTTGCACATTTTGCTGGTCATTCAATATGGCGTTGGGACCATCACCACAGTTCACGACAGATAACGCCGTCTGCCGTCTCCCTTTTAGGAGTTTAATTGTCAGTTTCGGAAGTCTCCCATTCTGGAGTTTTTCAGCTGTTCAGCTGTTTGAGGAGTTCTGCTATATTTCGATTAGAATGCGTTGTATTTACTACAGTGCAAAAGCGAAACCTTGAACTTTCGATAACATCGTCTTTGCCTGCGATTTACAGGGTTCAAGAACACAAGTTGCATCACTCGCGAAATAATTTCCGGTATAAAGGGTAAGCAGCGTACTCCTCATAAACTGCCATGATTATGAAAGCTATCACTTATTCAGCTGTTTGAGGAGTTCTGCTATATTTCGATTAGAATGCGTAGTAGTTACTTCAGTGCAAAAGCGAAACCTTGAACTTTCGATAACATCGTCTTTGCCTGCGCTTTACAGGGTTCAAGAACACAAGTTGCATCACTCGCGAAATAATTTCCGGTATAAAGTGTAAGCAGCGTAATCCTCATAAACTGCCATGATTATGAAAGCTATCACTTATTCGTTATCAATTATCCACTGCTGGTGACGTCACAGTGTAAACGGTCTTCTGTATTCTGTACCGACATATCTGCGCATCTACCTTTGTTACACAGTCGGATGCTTACGGTTAAATTGGGTGCATGTGATAATCGAAGTCCTTACAGTTACATCGGCCTATGGCCAGTGCTTATTTTTAATACTAACTATGGACCTGGAGGTATACACAATTTCGTCCGGTCGAAGTCAGGGAAGATGTCGCTCGTCTGCTCACAGCACATAAATTCTGGCTTGAGATGTAAGCGAAGCATCTGTACACTTTTTCAATGAAGTTCAGTAGTAGGAGATAGCAGTTGCAACGGAGATCTGAAGTTAAAATTTCCGGTACGGCTGACGCGCTGATTGGTTGCAGGATCAGCTGGGAGCCTGTGATTGGTGTGGATAGATATCTGGGAGCCAGGGATTGGTGGGACGAGAGCAGCAATGCAAGAACAAAACACTGCCCTGGCTAGTACGGTAAAATGTGGCTTTGCTTCCTCATATTAAACGTGCTTGCATTACATAGAGTGCTCATGCTGGCCTTGGTGTCGCGCCACATCGTAATTAAGTTGCCACGTCTTATATAATGCATGCGCTTCCTCTTACTTAGTGTTAATGCTATTCTTAGGTGTTTTACTAAAGTTCTTCAGAGAAATTACGGAGGTGACTGCAGTCCTAGCTGTACTAATTTATCTTTGCAATATCAGTCGGAGTGATCCAGGAGGCACAGCACTTCCAGCGAAAAGAAAAATAAATTGCAAGATAGGAACAATGTGATTTGTTATCTGAGCTGTCGGAGCTTCCAAGTAGCTCTTTGACAACCATAACAACACGAAAATGTTCACACCCAGTCTTCTGCTCAAATATTAACCAAGAATTCAGCGAAATTAACTTTTAAGCTCCTGTTAACATGAACTCATAAAAATGTAAGTCTCGTACCTCCTGCCTTATGAAATTCGTCATCTTCACCGGGAGCAGCGGGTCGACCTAATCAGAGATGTTTATGCCTTGACTAGACACTCAATATGTTTGGAAATAATGCGTTTAGCACACGATAAAAGTCCCCTACGATGCATCAACTTTGAGACAGGGAAATAAACATAAACGTCCATCTTGAGTATCTCCAGAATGCCAATATAAGAAGGCGAGCAAGCAAGTCTATGCTGGACGGGTGGCGTAAGCTGTGTACATGATACCCTCGTCAGTCCAGCAATAAGTTTGGTCAGGGGATAATAAGCCAACGTCATTCGTCTCAAGGAAGCCAATAAGCGTCATGTAGCAAGTCGTTGCTCAAAAATGTGTCTGGTAATTGTAGTAGTTTGTTGCTGTAAGGAGGGAGCTACTGTGAAGAGCCGAGGATGGCTGCCAGTGTTTTTCTCTGCGTGCTGCACTACGGGAGAATGAAAAGCAGCCTATAAGTGGAAATGCTTCAAGTGATAACTGCAGTTAGGGCGAGTTTTGGGACAGTTTTTTGTGCGATTAATAGTGATCTTCTGTAAAATTTCTACATTTGTTTAGCATTTGCAGCACCTCCCCCCCCCTAGCTCTTTCTCGTGTCACTTACTTGAAGGTTTTTATCTGATTTTACAATTTGATTGGTTATAGCTGTCGCAAGTTTTTCGTTTTGGAGAAGCAGATGAGTTTCATTTTATGCCTACGACGTACCTATTTCAAACTGCATAGGCCTAAGTTTCATTTCACGACGACTGTAAAAAGTTGCTTAGGCCCTATGTCTCTTTTTCTTAGCAATGCACCGATTTCACAGTCGCACCCATCAGAAGCAATTATCTCTTCTTGTATATTATGCTATTAGGCCTATTATGTATTTTACACTATATTTACTGATGCGGCATCGCCAAGGGAGGGGGGATAGAGAAAGGGCTTGAGCCCCTCATAATGAGCCAAGCTCCTCTTGGCCCCCAATATTGTTACTATGTAACCATCATTCATACTTGTTTATCTTGTGAAGCCCCATCATATTTTACTCCAGTAGCCCTTTGGTCTCCCCCCCCCCCCCACAGCGCAAATATCCTGGTACCACCATTGACGAGCACTAGGTAGCCTACCCCTCATTTATTATAATTGGGTCATCATCGCAGTGAAAAAGGGAGGCTTAAATTAACAATAATCTGCTTGCAACTTTTCAGATGACGATGGCAGTGCGAGGCTGCGGACCCTTGACAGCCGTGCTGGCTGTGACATTGGTAGTGTGGGGTCAGAGCTGTACTGGTGCTGAGCGTTATTCTCCAGAAGCTCCGCCCCAGGTAATGTGTAGTAGGCCTAGTTAATTACGTTACTTTGCATCTACCTTACAGAACAATTTTATTGTTAGAACTAGGTAGAAGGTAACTAAGAATTAACGTTCTTTTTTTGTTAGAGAATTCACTGTAAATATTGCACAAATTTCCTTTGGTCGTTAGAGCCGTGCGCAGACGAGCGACATCTTCACTAATTTCGATGGAACAATATTGTGGATAGATCCAGATGGCAGCGACATGCACACGCAGCAGCTACAGGAGCTTGCAGTGGCAATATTTTAGGGTAATATTATCGCGAGTTGCATAAAAAAGAAATGGCGGTCAATGTCCAGTTTAGCTGCAACGGAGATTTTCATGATTTTGCTGACGTTATTTAGGTAATATGAGGCGTTGTAAAACTTTTTTTCATGAATGACGTTTCCGTCGCGATTGCTTAGTTTTCGAGATATTTGACTTTGAAGTTCCCATTGTTTTTCTATGGGGAAAAATAACAGGCGACCCTATAGGNTGAGGCGTTGTAAAACTTTTTTTCATGAATGACGTTTCCGTCGCGATTGCTTAGTTTTCGAGATATTTGACTTTGAAGTTCCCATTGTTTTTCTATGGGGAAAAATAACAGGCGACCCCATTGGAAGCTAACCAAGCTTAACTTTGCCTAACCTAGCCTTGCCTAACCTCATCTAATTTAACCTTACCTAACCTTACCTAACCTAACTAACCTAACCTTATGTAACCTTACCTAACTTTAATTAACCTTACCTAGCCTAACCGTACCTAACTTAACCTAACCGTACCTAACTTAACCTAACCGTAACTAACTTAACCTAACCTAACCTTACCTAACCTTAACTAGCCTTACCTAGCCTTACCTAACCTTACCTAACCTTACCTAACCTTACCTAACCTTACCTAACCTTAACTAGCCTCACCTAACCTTACCTAACCTTACCCAACCTTACCCAACCTTACCCAACCTTACCCAACCTTACCCAACCTAACCCAACCTAACCCAACCTAACCCAACCTTACCCAACCTTACCCAACCTTACCCAACCTTACCCAACCTTACCCAACCTTACCCAACCTTAACCAACCTTAACCAACCTTAACCAACCTTAACCAACCTTAACCAACCTTACCCAACCTTACATTACCCAACCTTACATTACCTAACCTTACATTACCTAACCTTACATTACCTAACCCTACATTACCTAACCTTACATTACCTAACCTTACATTACGTAACCTTACATTACCTAACCTTACCTAACCTAACGTTACCTAACCTAACCTTACCTAACCTTACCTTACCTAACCTTACCTTACCTAACCTTACCTTACCTAACCTTACCTTACCTTACCTAACCTTACATTACCTAACCTTACATTACGTAACCTTACATTACCTAACCTTACCTAACCTAACCTTACCTAACCTTACCTTACCTAACCTTACCTTACCTAACCTTACCTTACCTAACCTTACCTTACCTAACCTTACCTTACCTAACCTTACCTTACCTAACCTTACCTTACCTAACCTTACCTTNTTACCTAACCTTACCTAACCTTACCTAACCTTACCTAACCTTACCCAACCTTACCCAACCTTACCCAACCTTACCCAACCTTACCCAACCTTACCCAACCTTACCCAACCTTACCCAACCTTACCCAACCTTACCCAACCTTACCCAACCTAACATTACCTAACATTACCTAACATTACCTAACCTTACCATACCTAACCTATTCCAAATAAACCTGTAAAAAGAGGTTTTGCATTACACTGTGCAAGTGTTATTATTTTCTCCCATAAAAAAACAATGGGAACTTTAAAGTCAAATATCTCAAAAACGAAGCGTTTACGACAGTAACGTCATTCATGAAAAAAGTCTAGAAATGCCTCATATTACCTAAATAAGTCAACAAAATCATGAAAATATCCGTTGTAGCTAAACCGGACATTGATCGAACTGGTCAATATTAGTTTGGTCAATTTTTATTTTAGCGGGGTATCTTTTTTTGAACGACTCATTTTTCGATGCAGATTCTCTAAAAATGAAGTCCTTTTATTTCGGTCGGCTCTACTTTTCGTAGTTTTAGAGTTACAGCACGTTAAAGTTACCATATATTATATAGCTAGGTATACAATCTTGGGGACACGTGGGAAACCGTTTTTTTTTGTGGGGGGGGCTGGGAATGGTCATAACCTAACTTAACGTAATCTAAACTAGCCTAACCTTATCTAACCTAACCTAAACGTTGTTACGTTAGGTTAGATGGGGCTACGTTTCCGTACCATGCACCCACGAGGTAGTAGCCTAGGCGCGTTAAGGCTGTAATTTGTATACCGCGTGCCTTCGCCAGGAGCCATATGCATCCGATGTTGTTAGTTTAGTTATTTATAGTTAGGAAGTTTAAGCCTCCGTTTCCGAGCAGAACAATATCACAGAAGAACGAGCAAGGAACTTGTAGCATGCCAGAGAAACGGGGAACCCATTCACGAAGGTGTTCCCACACAGGATCAACGCGAATAGGATCAGTAACTCGGGAAAGAAGAGGGAGAACAGAATAAAGCATGAGCAAGTAGGAGTATGAAATCGGGAAGGAAGCAAAGTGGGCACGAAAGAGAGACGTCCCGAAGGCCTTGCTAATGGCTAAGGTAACCTGCACGAGCCATCTGGGGTTGCCTGTCCCCATAGCATAGGATGGACGAACCTAAACTAACCTAACCCTATGGCCCATCCTATGCCTCCCGAGGAGGCGGTTGTTAGTTTAGGTTAGGTTCATATATATAAGTGTTTATTGTTTCTTTTGGTCATCTTTATTGTTTTCATAATATATGGTAACTCTAACATGCTGTAACTCGAAAATTAGACCCGACCGGAAAAAATAACTTTATTTTTGGAATCGTTATCGAAAAATGAGTCGATTAAAAAGAAGATACCCCACTAGCCTAAAGTAAAAATTTACCATTAGGGTAATAAGTTTTCTTGTTTGTTTACTAGCCAATTTTTTATTCACTGTGCATGCATAGCGCTCAGCAATTGAAGAATTTGTACGATCTTTTAGGTTGTAAATGAGGGTTTGACTTGTACGTCTTCTGCTGGCCATCATCGTTGCAGCCTGGAGAGAAATAAATTTTATTTCTTTTTCAAATTGCAGTTGCAATTCTCACTATTTAACGCAAATCTTCAAGGAAAACGTTGGCGATACGTAAGTAGAAGTAAATAGATTACAGGGACAATTGAACGGCAGGTTGCTTTGAATTGCTCAAAAAGCTGCAAAAATAATTGGCCTAGATCCATCCTGCTCAATGCACTCTTGGGGCAACTTTTTCGCCGAGTCTTATAGATTATTAGTAGGTGAAATGCCACTCTCAGTAATTTTTGCTTCTCGTCTGTATTGGGCATGACGATCCAACAATTTTGTCTGTTTGAAATCAACGAAGATGTTGCTCATCTGCGCGCGGCTTTAGGGGCGTCTTCGATTGGGCGCTGAACTTAAGCCTTCGAGGCTTAACTTTTCTGAAACTCCAGTCGTCATCGCAATGACGATGAGCTAGCTGAAATCTCCATTCTACGGAGCTAGACTCTGGAAGTCTCAAGGCTAACTGATTAAGGGTCAATGGTTATAGCTCAATTTACCTGGTACAATCCAGGGCACCTCTTTACAGTTTAGGACAAGTCTAGTTTCGAAGGCTCCTCAACTTCAGCCCCTAATCGAACATGTCACAAGTCAAAAAGTACGCTTTTATTCCTCATAAGAACGGCAGTGGTAATAATGTACAAAAAATGGACAGTATCTTTCAATGGGTTCAGAGATTTTCTAACTTCTGGCCACTTTCAGTAAAAATCACACAAAGGTATGAAATTGGCAAATCATTCAAACGAAGTACGAAACTTTGAAAAATTTAAACCTCAATTTTACCCTTCTCTACTTAATACTGAGCTAATTTAATTTCCCTCTATAGGACCACACTTTTCTCCTTCTCCTATAATTTCACCAGTTTTAAACTCGCACAACTGAGGGTCTCTCCAAATGCTTTTAACCCGTAAGCGGCACACCCAGAATGCATCGTCCAACAGCAGATATCAAAGGTTTTGAGATAATTTGTGCTAAATTGAAACGACTTTGATAGAAACTCATTCCATTAGCGAGCTAATCTTACCGTATAATAATACAGTAAAATCCCAATTTCTAAACAATATTATTTGAAATTTGCAGCTCCTCATCTGAGTACTGTGATGACATTGCTAAATTGCGGCGTCGGTGTGCTCATCATGTTCTCTTCACAATTAAGTATTCCCTTTGATTGTTCTTCAGCAGAGCAATAAAGTGAAAACTGCAGCTTTCGCCCGACACGTTCTAGTTTACCGAACTTAAACGGTTTATAAATGATTCCCGGTACCTGTTAGCCACTGTTTATAGGGAGCAAACACTATCGTCTGGAATCGATGTAACCGCTTGGTTCGAGCCTAACACTTCATTCCCGTTAACAAAGCACCGAACAATCACTACATGATTGCACCATTAAACACTTCCAGCTTGCATTAAACAGAAAATGGGAAATGCCACTTTTTTCTACTTTGCCGTTTTATTTATCTTAGAAGGGGGGAACTTCTTTTCTGTGGCATACGATGAACCATAAGGTTTTGTCAGTTAGGTTACCCAGTCCAATAACATCAGGTTGGAACGAAAGTTCTGCCACTTTTATTGTTTTCAAATGAAAATACAGATTAACCAAAATACGATTTTTTAATTATCAGCATAATCACCATTCTTATCAAATTTACCTCTTCCCATCTCCTCATAAGCTTTTTGATTCCATCTTCCTAGAATTTTATTGGTTTTGACAAAAACCGAAGCTAGCTTCATGTCAACCTCTTTTCTTGCTTGAAGTATGTCTTTGTCTTGATAAGTAGTTCTGCAAGCTTATAAAGCGCTGAAAATATTTTGGAGCAAGGTCAAAAGAATATGATGGGCGAATCAAAATTTCTAAACTATATTCATCTAAGACATTTTTAGTCGCTTTTGAAGAGGGGAATGACATTGTCATGGTGGACGGTCACACCTTTTCTCTTTACCAACGAAGGTCGATTTAACCGGGTTAGCTGCTCACAGTACACTTCCGAAGTTATTTGATTGTCTCCTAGGAGCTTATAATAAACAATCCCTTTCATATTCCACGAAAACCTTGAATATAAATAGGGACGGCGCTTTCGTACCAGCCCGATATGTACATTAGACTCCATTGGCTCTTGAGTCGTAGTTAGGTCTTCTCTCCGCTTTTGTTAACGCAGAATATTTTTTCTATACTTCCCGAGATGCCTATATAGCACGTGGCCCAAATGAGATTCTGGTGTAATGTGTGTGCCTGCTGCTAAGGATAGGTACTTACCTATTCTAGTCAAGCTGAACCTATCCTAACGTACCCTGGTCTATTATTAACTAACCTAATACATACTCGAAGATAGAACAACCGCATGCCATACTGGGAGCCTTTTCGAAGTAGATATTTCATTACGGTGATCGCCATGCATGGGTTCCCTGTGCTTAGTGACATGCATATCCCTCATTCATGCCTCCCTAGAACCGCCACTGCAGTGACTCTGAAGGCTTTCATCTTGCGTTTGCACTAAAATTTATATCCTGAAGCATAGTACAAGCAGGCATCATACCGTGTTCATGAAACAGTTAAATTATTCATTGAAGCTGTTATTCAGCTTAACGAGTATCATTTCAGTATTTTAATCGACGTTTCAAGATTGCAGGTGCTAGGGTGATGCCGAGACTTAGCCCTATGTAGAGTCGCCTCTCTTGGGATGGGCCTTGTCCGTCCATCTCCTCACATCGATCTAATCAAATATTGCCGTCTACGCGGCAGGAAGTCTTGACAAAACCAACGAAGTTAGAGCACCATTTCTTCCAGGAAATATATTAAAATTTGAACCGCTGTTAGCAGAAGTACATACTACGAAGCTGCTCACTTTGATAGTTCCACGGCGATTTTTCGTGAACGAGCTGTTTAATTTACCGATAAAGCGCCAGGGGCTTGGTTAAGTTTTCTTTCCTGTTTTAGGTACCTAATGACAAGGTAGATGCTCTTTTTAGGTACTCTACAAAATGCTCCCAAGCATTCTCAGCAAAGAGTCTTTTATTTCCAGCGCCGCTTTCTCAACTGAAAATGCACGAAGCTTCAAGCGCCTCCATTGCCAGTCTTTCATCAATACTGCACATCCAGTTCCTAAGTTGCGGAGCAAGTGTGCAGTTTATCCTCACAGGAGTTCTCCTGAAGCGGCTACTAGTCGGCCTTATATCGAACTTTGAACAAGTTCTTCCTAAGACAGCCGCTCTAATTTAAAAATGCCCTCACATCTTTCCAATTCTCAGTTTTCTTACTCTTAGCCCGGCTGGCAAGGTAATTTCCTGAGAAGGGTGAGAGCGACGTGTTATTTCGGCCAGGGCCTCGAGGCCACTAAACTCCAGTCGGATACTGCATGGCCTCCCAAATCCAACGGATCTTTTCTTGATAAATTAAATTTCAGTCGCTCGGCCCATCTTCTTTTATTGTGTACGTGCTTCTCTCGAGGCCGTAACTCTCCTCCCTTCCCCCTTGCCACTTTACAAGTAACTGTACGCATTCTTTTGCATTAAGCAGGCCATTTTATCTGTAGGTGTATGAGTGCACACTCGCACTGCCTGTTGGTTCTCTTGCTGTCAGAATCTTAATTCGGAGCCTGACTTATTCCGAGACCTTCCCATATTTTCTCTCAAATGATATCCTGGTGTTCCTCTTTCTGGGCCCGCGTGAAAAAGTGATACCAGTACCGTATGTATGTAGCCAAGTATGTATGTAGCCTACTTAAGAGACAGGTATAAAATTATATGGCGTCTCGGGTATCTAAGTCAATCAAACTGGCCCAATACCTCAGACAACAGCATCGTCTTCGCCATTTTGATTAGTGTTGTAGCTGTTAAACACAACCCAAAGATGCTTGAGACAAATGGAAGCTTCAATTTACGGACATGGGTGAGTGTCGGCCGTCTCGTGGGCGCTAATTCAAAGTAAACGCCTAAAATTAGCTGTAACGGGGCAACACCAAGGCGCCTGTGTGAGGTTTTGGAAGAGGGGGTTTCGATTTGGTTGACTTTGGTGAGTCAATTGAACGAGCTTTTTGTGTGCCCATTAGTTAGGTTAAGCGGCTATTTTACTTGAAATGAACCTATCCCTGAGCTGACACATACTTTGATATAGGTAACTTATTCGACCGGGACCGTGATAACTTTGAAAAAGTCAATGTTATTGTAATTTTATATACATTAATAATGATATATTGGTCGACAGTGCCATTTAGCCTGGCTGTGTGCACGGCAACTCTTCAATATTCGTACTCTATACATTACTTCAGTTCTTAACTCATCTTTTCTGATATTCTGGCAAGATATGTGTCAAGAAATATATTTGGTGCCTGTACAGTTCATAGGTGAGGCTTTTCTTCAAGTGTGTTCTTAAGATTTTTACGAAACACAATACCTAAGACCCATGTAACGATTGAATATTGAAGAATTTACTAGTGTAACAGACAAGCAGTTTTTGATTCGACTATTTTGTGGTTTTGATGATGCACAGCAGTTTTAGCTCGAAATTTATTGTTACGAATTCTTAGCATGAGGGCAGAATTTGGGATGAAACACAGTACGACTAATTATACACTGTTAACTGGTGGATATATGTAAATACGCGTGGCCCAGCGTTGTAAGTACATAAAAATTGTCATTACCCTATATGTCTTGCGTCCCCAGCACTTCACATCTCGCGCGACTATTGTTGCAAAAATATCTATTTCATAACTCGCAACCGGCGCGCTTCCCAACAATTTTAAGGCAATTGTTACTAATGTACCTATTTCAGTCCCCACCTGTGGACTTCACGAACAATTTTAAGGCAATTGTTACTAATATACCTATTTCAGTCCCCACCTGTAGACTTCACGAACAATTTTAAGGCAATTGTTACTAATATACCTATTTCAGTCCCCACCTGTAGACTTCACGAACAATTTTAAGGCAATTGTTACTAATGTACCTATTTCAGTCCCCACCTGTGGACTTCACGAACAATTTTAAGGCATTTGTTACTAATATACCTATTTCAGTCCCCACGTGTAGACTTCACGATAACAATACAGAATTGGTCCCCAAAATGCATGTCTATGTTTCCATCGCAGCTGTACCACCCACGCTGCGAGACCACGGACACTGACCCCGATGCCGACTGTATCTTCGGGTCTGCGGGACGCGACTACCCCATTTTGGACCAGGTCCCCGATACGTCTTTCGGGTGTGACTCCCTGCTGCCGGGTATCTACGCCGACACAGATACTGCTTGTCAGGTACTGTATATTGACTTATAGTGCAGCCGGTACTTTTTGTAAACGGTTTTGCTTCTTAGCGTCTACAGTTTCAACTTCCTGGAGTAGGGACTTCCTACGTCTCCGGTCGTACTGAATCTACCTACTAGAATCGTGGTGCATAGGTTGTATCATCGATTTCCTCAAAGTGCCTGTAAACCAAAGTTATTCTTTGAATAATCTTGTTTCCTCCGTGCATGTATGCTTCTTCTCCTACATGCACTTCTTGCTAAGATTTCTGTCGTTCCTCAACTTTTCTACACCATTGGTTACTTTAGCCCTGAAGTGAAACACAGAGATATCTTTTGTTTTCCAAATGATACACCTGGATGTTTCCCTTTTCCCTGATGTGTGCTGCTTGTTCCTGTTATAATTATGCACTGTCCACTTCAGAATATTGTTGCCATGTCTACAAGGACCTTGAAATATTGATCTCATGACTAATCTAAAACTAATAACTGGAGGTAGATCAGTAACAAACAGTAGGGAAAGGATTCAAATCTGGTGTTGGAGATAACCGTCACTTCAAAAAAATAGTATATTCGAGCTGCCGTATCTCAGATTGACGTTCAGGAAGATGATACAACTGCAGGGAAAGTTATGAAATCTTACGTAGCTGTCTTGTACTTCCGTGTATTTAACATGCCCAACTTGTAGATAACTTCTGAATATGCAGTGGTCACATCCGCTCTGATGAAATTGGTAGTGATACATTGCAATTTTTTTTTTTTTTTTTGTTCTTGCCCTACCAGTTAATTCTAAGCATACCCGTTTCTTTTGGAAACTCCTTCCACCTCAGACAAACAAACAAACAAACGAACGAATAAAAGAACAAGAGCTTTATCGCTGTCCTATTCCCAAGCTGCTGACAAATCCTTCCTTCATATCTCAGCAGTAAATTCATCGTAATCCTATGACGTTTGAGTCTCCGTTATCCAAATTTTACGCATTGAAAGATTTTTCTGTTCTCGAAACTTTCACTGAAAATCAGATCACCGAAGATCGGTTCTCACTGGGTCAATAAAAAGTTTTAATGATGACCTCGTATTCGGAGCAGACGCCCCCGTTCGAACAAATGCTCAATTTAATATCATATTTTTGCGTCAGTGATTTTCAAGAGGGACGATTTTCGCCTAAAACCCCGGAGCAAAATGTCCGGATAGAGGCACTCGAATACCCGAGAGTCCGATTGCCTACCAGCCTGAATATGGCGATTATATTACGGACAGTCTATCAATGTCCATCTCGGTGTCCCGGGCATAAGAATTTATTGAATTGATTTCGATCAAATTGGAGTCAAAAATGCTCGGAAATTCACGGAGCGGCGATGATTTGCTTGGGCGACGGGTCCTTGTTTATGGTTTTAGGTGTTATTCCGTGTTTTTAAATCGAAGTGAGAAGTACTGTTCGTCGAATTTTATGTGCTATTCACCTAGAAAATCCACAAAAATTAGCATAATATCAGAATTTCATCGATCAATTAAGAGCGGGGCTTTTACTTTTTTCTCATGAGTGAACATAGCGTGTGAAAATAATCTATTTGGTATCCCCCAAAGAAAATTGAGCTGCTTATATTTGTATGAAATCATTGAAATGGCCTCCAAACATATCATTGCAAATGTCGCGATTTGATTTCGAGTTTGTGAAGCTCTGATTAATACATCTTTGACTCAAGAATAAGGGTATGCAATCTCAAATTGATAAGTTTTTGATAAACTAACAGGAAGTAATTAAACCTCACCGTCTATTAATGGAAGTCTTTTAAAACGCTAATTTACACAATCAGGTCTAGTGATACTACTTGGATATGTATCACCAGCATTGTGGTATTCTGCAGAAAAATTAATGTTAGTATTCGGGCGGTAAAGAGCAGTCAGTAAAACTACAGTTTTGCAGATAAATCACGCCTTTTAATGTTTCAAAATTTGTTCCTCTATTGCATAACTATCATGAGCACATGGATTAAACGCTACATCGCGGTTTGGAGTGGCAATACAATTGAAAGGTGCGTGATCACAATGCCACCCATGAGGTACGTTAGTTTCTCATAGGCCATTTTAAAAGTTCTGTTCAATGACCAAATTATTGCAATATCGACATCTAGCAAATCTATGAATTAAGTTCTTGTTCCGAGCTGCTGTAGTTTATGATTGCACAGTAATAGTATTTTTCATATGTAAATTTTTTAAGCTTATTGTTTGCAATGTCAACCAGAATTTTGTACGTTGTTTCATCGTCTGATTTCAAGTCAGGATGTTGTGGTGGCAAGCTTTGCATGATTCAAACACCCACTCTGAGCTAAGTGACTGGCTTCAAACTGGTCATAAGCTCGCGTGATACCAAGTAAAGCGCACAAATTTGGTGCTGTTGCACAGCAATCAACGTTTGTTCTACACACATTTAAACAAAAGTAAAATTTTTCGTTCAAACAGCATTGCAGCCAGCATCAAGGATCCTATTTTCACTACGACATGGCGTTCAATCCTCTAAGAAAGCACAGCTTTTTTTCTCATTATTCCTCCACGCTTCCGAGATCAGCAGGAAGAATATATCCACACCGGATGAAGCTCACGCCTTCAATTCTATTAGACGGGCTTGAATTTTCGTGGCGGGTGTCAGGAACAGCCTCATTTTCCGAGACGGTGAAGCGATATGGTTTAATGCAGAGATAAGGTGTGACGTTCAATGGCGGGGGTCAGAGTAGAAAACACTGACCCGGGCTTTATACCGCGCCGTCAGGGCCTATTTGTCCGCTCCAACAACTGACGAGAATATTTGTGAGAAGCGTGCCTGAATTGCATGGCCTGGTTTCCAGCAAGCTCAGGGAAAGGGCAAATATCGTTGGTTAAAATTAACACTTTTTTTTTATGCTGAGCTGACTCTCGCGCCACCGTGAGAGGCGCTCGGAGCGTTGGCACCGGATCGGAAGACAAAGAGAAAATAGTGAAAGTGAGATTTGACTTGTCCGTTCGAAAATGTTTGTCCGTATTCTCGGCGTGTTGCTATTCAACTCAACGAAATGGCTCAGTTAATAGTTGTCACTAGAAAAACATTTGTTCAAACTAATGTCTCATGACAGAGATAGCAGTTCGAAAAGTCATGAATGAAAGATCGCTTAAAATATTGTAAAACTTACGTGACGAACTACATACTATGCTAGCTTTTTTTAAGCAATGAATTAGCATTAACTACGAATTTCTTGTCAGTACTTTAAAAACAACGGAATTTAGTTTATTGAATACATGTGTTGCAATAGCTTCTAGGGAAAGTTTTCCCGATTTTCAAAAGTTTATTAGTTTGTTCTGAATACTGCGTTGTAGAAACATATCTTATACATATGCATTTAGTAATACGTGTGTTTAAATTTATTATTTTCGTCAACTGCAAACGTTAGCGTATCAGCGTCATGCAAGGAAAACGTTTGGTGATAAAAATGACATGGATCGCTAGTTATCATCCGCTTGTGGTGATGTTGTTTGCCGTTTACGGGTCGGTTGTATGTCCGTTTGTCTGTCCGCTCAAAAGGAGGCAGGAGTTGAGCCATCATCACAATCTTTTTCAGGCCGTCAGATGGATTGACTGAGATGTGAAAAATGCTAAAAAATGTCGGGTTAACTTGGCCATGAAAAATGACGGCGTTGAATTTATTACTAGCGACTCAGCACCCAACGCGGGTGATGGTCTTACGCCTCGAGGCGTTCTAATTGAGCAATTTTTTCGAGTCTGAGACGGAACATTTCTATGATTAAGGCATCAAAAGTCTGCCCGAAAATTGGCAAAAATCGATGGACTGTGATGGCGGTTACCATCAAAATCTCAATGGAATGTCATATTTCAAAATCCGCGAGGTCTTTTCCTACAACCTGATACATGGAACAGGAAATATTTAGTATTATTTTATCTAAAGCAGTGAATATTTTTGTACCGCCATGGTGATATTTGTGGTAAAGGTTCATTCCTCCATGTCTCTTCGATATTTTGCCCCTTTTGGAACTCCCTGGGTCAGCGATATGACTTACTCTAAATGCAGCTAATAGAAGAACAAATGCAACAACACACAATAAGTTCTAACAATAAACGTTTCGTCTTTATACCAGTAAACGGTATCATTGATATCGTAAGAAAATAACTGAAAGTGCTACACTGACGACTGGTCCTCTACAGATATAAAGTCCTTTACTTTGAACTCAAGCTGGCTATTATATAATCGCAACAACGTAGGAACGCGCCCCAAACCGAAGCTAATAGTGCTACGACAGAGCAGCGTACGCTGTGCGGATAGACAGTAGGATTTACCCCAAGCACGGGGCACAATGGCGCTGAGGTTACTGAGGGCCATAAAGATGTGAAATGACATGGACATTTTATGAGAGCCGCTTCCTTCTGCGATGCTATTTCTGGGATCCTGGACATCACTGGGTAAAGACAAAGATTTCCTCGCTATCTTCAG
>LQNS02278171.1:20615384-20644929 GCA_001587735.2 Parhyale hawaiensis | reverse complement strand
CATGAGCAGCCTGCCCGTAGCGTTATGCTGTAGGAAAGTTGCAAAAGCACCTAGGCAGTGTAGGGTCATGCGCGCAGCGTTATGCAAGAGGTCACAGCGCTTCCCTGCGTCTCCAGGCATGAACGTTCCCACGCTTAGTGCCGGCGCTCAGTCATCGAGTCACGCGCGTACCTCACAAAAATTCAAGCGTTGTCCAAATGCACAAAGAAAAATTTGATTGCTGTAGAGCTTTTCAGCCTTTCTTTAATCCTCAGTCTGCTGTCCCTCTCTCTCTCCCTCCCTCGCTCTTGTGAGGTAAAAAGGTTTATTGTTTGCACGGCAAAGTAAATAAGTGCCCTTAGTTCTACGATATGCATACTTGTTGAGTTTGAACAGGTAATGGTGTAGATATAGTCTTACTCTATAAGGATCTACAAGTTCTCGTTGGTCCTACTGCAAAACAACCAACAAAATCCTCTTGCTTTGCTTGTGTTACACGAGTTCACCACTAAATCATATTTAGTTTCTAACCGTTAAACATTATATTCATAACTTTGTGATCCTTTCGCGATTGTTTTTCCACCTGAGCTTTCTCTGTTCATCCAAGGTAAAGTAAAATGGTTTTATTAATTGGTCATCAGTGCTGAGTCTATACATTTATAAGTGAATATTCTGATTTTTTTTTTTTTTTTTTTGCGTACAGAAAATTATCTATTTAATAAACATCGGTACATCCCAGGGGCGTAGGACGTTTCATACGCAGTTAGGTTAGTTAGGTTCGCCCATCCTATGTTATGGGGAATAACGCCCCAGGAAAACCTGTAGATTTCAGCCATAGCTATGCCTATGGAACATCTGTCTTCCGTGTCCACTTTGCTGTCTTCCATATTCATACTCCTGCTGACGATGCTTTGTTTTTATCTTCGTCGTCTTTCCGTCTTACTATTGTCAAGCGCGTTGATATTGTGAGGGAACCCCTCGTGCATGGGTTCCACGTTTCTATCGATATACTATATTCTCCTTCCGTTCCATTCAAGGTACACACCTTGCTTCTGTAGGCTTAAACTAACTTATGTAATTACTTGTATGTATAATTAACAGCACTGTCATCGACTTTGTAATTATTGTTAACATTATTATTGAATATCCCATCAATGACTGTCCATATAAAAATTCGTGCTTGTAATGAATTTCCTCTTTATTTCAGTATCTTCAACATTACCGATTTTATACTTGCATTTGTTAAATCGTTCTCCACGCTTGCGTCTTCACGCTTTTGTGCTCCACCGATAGCCTTTTTATACTCGTATCTCTCCTGCCATGAAAAGATATGACTCACAAAAGCATTCTAAACATTTGAAACGCGCAGTGTGCTGCAGAATGATCGAAACTACACAAAAATTTACAAGACTCAACCGTTGTAATCTTCGCGCTTCGCTGACTACCGTTATGCTTCTCTGACTCGCTCACATCCTTCCCTGAGCACCGCAAACATTTCCAAAATTCCATAAATTTTCGCTGAATTTTGCTCCTCACGAAACACGCCGAATAGAGAACAATCAGCAACTCTTGGAGCCGCGTAAGATGATCGATGAGTTTGGGGAAAAATTAGAAACCTTTCTGAAGATGCCAAAGATGGCCGGGGAGTAAATAGAAGTTGCAACCAGCGGGATCGAGCCTTCGTTTTATAGCATCCTATCAAAAGTTTAGAGCAACTCTCACTAAACTCAAGATATCCAAATGACTTGTTCCCTAGCAGCTGCTTTGCCTAACTTCCTGCGCCCGCGATTGTCTAGGGAAGAAGATGATGGTTGGCGCCAAATTAAGAAACAAACTTGGCGGAGCCTGAATCTAAATTAGCCTCGACCAACCAAGCAATGAAGCGAAGGTAATTAGGGTCTTCATAGATGAAAAATTCTCATAATTCGTCGCATGACTTATTTCTCTTCCCTTGTGTAGAGTTGCAGAAAACGTTTGTACACTAGGGCCTACATTCCATTGTTTTGGTTCAGTTTTAATCTCTATGAGCGACTGGACGCCTTTGATTATTGCTAGTTTAGAGTCAGTGGATAGAATGACACAATATTCATGAACTGCTGCACTCCCACTTCGGCCATGTGCCCACTTCGGCCATGTGCCCACTTCGGCCATGTGCTCTGATCCAACGTGTAGTTAAATTCTTGTCCTACAAAACGAAATGAAGTAAAAATCGTGATGGCATTTACCTTTTGCGTTCACTTAGCTCATTGGCATGCGTTAAGCTAGAATAATGATTTTCAAACAGGGGCCATGGGCCATAGAGTTAGGTAAGTTTATGTTCGCCCATCCTATGCTATGGGGCCTGGCGACCCCAGGGGGCTCGTGTAGGTTACCTTAGCCATTAGCTAAGCTTTCGGGACGTCTGTCTTTCGCGCCCACATTGCTACCTTCCTTCCCGATTTCATACTCCTACTGGCTCGTGCTTTATCTTGTTTTTCCTCGTGTTTCCCCGATTTGCTGTTCCCATGCGTGCTGACTCGTGCATAGGTTCCACGTTTCTCTTGACATTCTTTATGTCCCTTCCCGTTCTTCCTCTCTTTGGACCACAGTGTACTCTGTTGGTAGAGAGGCTTGAACTTGGAATATAATAATAATAATAATAATTTCTAACAGTGATGCACATCCTCATGTTTCTTGCGTTACAAAAATCGTGCAATCCCCACGTTGTTTGGTTGAACGGTAACGTGCATCACAATTTCTGTTTTCAACTAAGGCTCCTAATCTTAACCCGTTGCGTATTGCCTTAGCGCTAATTACCACAGCGAGACGTTATTCTTTTTGTGCTCGAGTTGCTTCCTTCTGTTACTACCACTGCTACTACTACTGATGATCTTTCCTTCTGTTTTTTTTTCTGTTCGTTGTCAATTTACCATGTGCCGTACACCCCTTGGTATGGGTTTCCTATTTTTATATATATATAACATGTTGTACTTGAAGGTATAACTAATTTTCCTCCAGTAAAATATGTAGCTGACTCTAGAGGAGTTTAACGAATTACGTAAATAATTTTAAAATATTCTATCTCTCATGGAATTTTCACAATAAAGAAAACTTTCTTCCACAAAACGCGCAAAGTTTCTCTAATTCTGACATATTTCCTAACGCTCGAATTAGTTTGGAGCCATTCCTTCCCCGCGAAACTCCCTTCGCCTCTTACCACTATCCTAGAAGGAGCGGAACCTTCCGGCCGGTTTATCGAGGTAATCTGCTCGTAGGAATAGCTCCATTCATCCTTCAGTGCTGCTCACGGCGCCGTCAGCTGGTTAAAGTTCAGATTCTGCTGGTTTTCTATGGTCTCACTATATCAGCAGGAATTTCGCACTTCCAAGTCAACTTGAATGAATGCTGAAAAGGATCTATCACTATAATTACCTACGCCAAAGAGGTTATATCTTTGTCAGAGTTTGTGCGTCTCTCGGTTTGTTGGTCGCTAAGATAACTCAAAAAGTTATAGACGGATTTTCATGAAATTTACAGCTATTGTTAGGGATGTTAAAAGAACGGATGATTAACTCTTAGGAAAGATCCTTGCAACCGTTTGTTTGTTGATCTGAATTTTCTTGGCAAAATAAATAGGAAAGTTATTGACGAATTTTCACGAGATTTGCAGGAAATGTTGGGAATGTTTCGAGGAGAAAATGACCAAATTATTTTGTTTTGTGAAGATCTGTTATGCCGTGTGTCTATTTGTATGTTTTACTGTTCATCAGCCACATATAACCCAAAAAGTTCTGAACGAATCTATATGAATGTTGCAGGAATTATTAGAATGGCTAAGTGGCGCAGAGGACAAAATTTTGGAGATGATTTATTTATACGTTTGTGTATTTACCTCTGTGTTTGTCTTTGTGTTTTTTGTCAGAATATTACTCAGAAACTTATTTGGGATTGCTACCTTGAACAAACGACCCAATTTTGGGGATGATCAAAAGAAATCCTGGATTCAGGATCAGTTTGAATTTTTTGTTAACATTGCGCTGCTTGGCGGAGGTATGCGCTGTCAGGATGCTTCTCTAGTTCATTATGTTGTGCTGCGTACGATGCCGTAAGCTCGTACTCATACTGCTGACCTCTCCTGAAGCAATTCCTTTTCTTTCTGGTTTACTGTTCCTAAGTATGACTTGCTAGTTTTGATCTTAGCGGAAAATATTGTCATATAGCTTCCTAATAACATGTACCCGTGAAACTGTATAGATCAAATGCTAATTCTCATTCGTCATGTTAGTATTAAGGATGAAAACCTCAGAGCGCTGTGCCCTTATTATGTAGACACTGCATCCATTTGAGAAATGAGTTTGTTTATTTGACGTACAACGTGTGTTTTCTTTGTTCGTCTCCGTAGATCGCAGAGAACGCTGTGCTAAAAGTATACCGGCTTGTAAAACCTAACTATAACATTTAACATGTAGACGTACTACAAAAACTCTATTATCAACGACTATCACATTGAAAAAGAAGCAAAACACAATGATTTTGAAACAATTTTTCTTTTTTAATTGAATTAAATTAAAACTTCTCTTCTGTAATCATGCTTGGTGTGGTAGATATGCATTCATCCTATAAGGCTTGCCTGATGAATCGTTAACGTACTTCAAGTTCGAAGCGGCAAAAGAAATGAAAACTGTTATATATATTTCTATATATATAACATTTCTATATAATGATGTGAGCCATGTATTTATGAACAGAAAGAATAATTTTATCAATATAATTTGCCAATGAACAACAATTGTCTAAATTTAATTCACGATAATGACTCAAAAATAATTGTAATTACTTTCGTCACACTGATATCCAGCATTGACGAATTTGCATCTTGTTAAAAAATAACCTCCTTATATCCATATAAACACATTAAAGAGTTTATATTTTGTTCGAGGTTTCTTTGTTAAGTAGACAACATTTCATTGCATTTTTCTTCTCTCAGCCCTGTAAGATTTATCAGGGATTCACAATTTAAACGTAGCGTAGCCTGTAGTTTGCACGAAGTTCTTGAACTTAGCAGGGGCTCAGAAAATGAAGTTCAAGGTTTGAGATACATATATATGTTGTGCGCGTTTGATGGATTTGCGCTATCGATCGATCGATCGCACAAATCCATCAAACGCTCACGACATATATATATTCTATTTTTTACTCAAGAATATCCTTAAGGTATTGCCATGTAAACCGGATTTTTTTTAATAACATAGCGGTGGCAGCGGATGTTTTAGACGTTAGCTGCAAAAAACTTCAGCCACTCGTCCATTAATTTGCCTTGGAGAAAGGGAAGATCCAAGTGTCCAGTATTAAAGGGCAAGTTGTGTTGTAGGAGCTCATTAATTCCGAAGACCGTGAGGGTGAGAACAATAACTTGCAAACCGTGAGAATTTACAGTGCAACTGTAGCAAAAGTTGTACGAAGACATCCCCGCAAGGGTATAGGATGGGCCATAGGGATAGGTTAGTAAGGTTCGTCCATCCTATGTTATGGAGAGTAGCGCCCCAGGGAAACACATTGGCTACCCTTATAGCTAAACCTTCCGGACGTTTGTATTTCGTGCCCAATTTGTTTCCTTCCTTTTTCGTGCTGCTACTGGTGATGCTTTGTTCTGTTCCTCCTCTTCTTTTCGACTTGCTGTACATGCACATTGAGCTTATGGGTAGAGGTCCAATTAGTTTCTCTTGGCGTACTGCGTCTCCATTGTTTCTTTCTCTTTGAATCACAGTGGACGCTGTGACTAAGGAGGCTCACCATAGGAATATCGTAAGGTTCAGATATATCTTATCCAAAGAATTCAGATGAAAATTCCACTATCATCAACAGTATTCTATGTTAATCTCGAACAGTCATCATGTGTATCGGTTCCCTCTGCCGTAAGTTACATATTTCTAGATATTTCTGCTTGAACTTTCTTCAAAAGGGGTTCCCATCACGATGGTAGGTTGTGCATATGCGTTACCTAATACCTAAGGTGCACAATCATCTCGGCTGTATCACTGCCTTAAAAAAAGTTAAATGGCAACACTATGTATTTCAGCTTAAGCTTTATCTATGTAGCACAATTCCGCAGAAACTGCCAGAGCCTCATTAAATAAAGACGTTTTTGATACCATACCTACTCTGTCTCCAAGCTGCATGATAGTGTGATCTAATGAAACCTGAATAATTCACATCCTTATCTGAGACCACGCCTGAAAGACTTAAGAAGTTGTTGCAAACAGAGGCGAACGTAAAATATTTATGTATTATCATTTTTTTGTAAGTTTACTTTATTTACAATTCCATTTTCCCCAAATTAGAAAGGTCACAAGAGTTTATCCGAGGTCATGTTTCTTTGTACACTGCATCAAATGCCTTTATGCAGGTGTTTTTTAGGATAATGAGATAAGTATTTAAGGCAAGGTGTTGTAAATTTTATGTCAAAAATATAGCTTTTATTTACATAACTTATACTAATTTCAAGGCTCTGACCTAATTAAAAATGCATGACTGAGAAAATGTTTTTTTTTGTTGGTGTCAAATGCTATTAATTGGGAACACAGATATCTATGTTTCTGAAGCACAGTCGTTTTACAAATCACTATTCAATAAGCGAGATGGGTCGAAAAGCCTCTCTTACAGCCAATAAAAAAAAAATAGATGTCCAACATTTATCAGACGGTAAGACGCGTGCTGAATTTTTAAAGGAATTGAACAGGCACCCAAGAGCAGTCAAGAATTAAGGCAATCCAGAACATGAATTTTCAAAGAAAAGCTCGCAGTGATAAAGGTAAATCTGTGTTATCACCAAAACATGCGCGTAAAATTGCAACAGCCACAAAAAAAAAATTCTCTCTGCAAAGCTATTTTTGTAGAAGCTGGAGGTGCTCGTGCATCTCATGATCCATGATGCTGAATCCTCAAGAAAATCGCCATAGCGAATAACCCTAAGGCTAGACCGCTTTTATCATAATTAAGAAAATTTAGACTTGCATGGGTGAGAAAATATTTGAAACTAGAGTCTTCCAACGTTAACTTTACCAGTGAGTATGTACATATAGGGCCACCTTGAATGGTCCCCATGGCTGGCTGGTCAAGAGAATGAATAATACTTACTTCCTATAGGCTCTATCCAGGCTTAGATTGCAAGAGGGATGAGGCGGAGCTACATATGTATTTGACTGCCACCACAGGTGGTGAAACATTAATAGGATTTTTCCGGCTACCTAACGGTAAACTGAACTGAGCCGCATAGAATGAATTTTTGACTAAAAACTTTTTCCTCTAGTGTCTATCACAGACCCGAAGTTTCAAGCAGAAAATACATTTTCACGCACGATAATGCACCCGCCTATCCTTCGATGGCCAGAAAGAACTTTCTGTCTTCCAAAAAGATCTCCAATGAATGATTAATACAGTGGCCTCGACCCTCCCCGGATATCAGCCACATTGAGATTCTTAGAAGCATCATTGAAGGTGATGGATGTCTTGGTAGAAAACGATGTTCGTCTAAAGAAGCTCTGTGGCAAGATCTCAAGCGTTGGTGACAAGTTAGATAGTTTTGTCACTTTCCCGTTGACTGCGTCAATGGAAAGTCGTCTTGTAAAGGTTCTTGAGAGACGGAGCTAATATATTGGCAAGTAGGGTGCGTTATGCCATTCGAATATGTTGATAGTTCGTTATACGTTTGTCATTTGTTAAAATTATGTGGATTTTGTCTCGTTTTGGGGCATACTTATTAAAGCATAAATGTACTTGCATAATAACATCTGACACCGATAATAATTATTTTCTCTGTAGATCAATTTCCAATTGAGCTTGAGCCATGAAATTAATATGTTTTATAAACACAAGCTGTATTTTACCATGAAAATGATACAACTCGACCTTGACTAATCTTTTCATTATCCTCAAAAAATATACTTGCACAATAGCTTCTGACACAGTGTAACTACTCCCCTACAACAGTTTCGACCGCAGTATACGGTAATTTTATTCTCTAGTTACGCGGATTTTTTCCGAGAAAATTGTTTTCAAAATTATCTTGCTAACACGATGACGTATATGACCGCAGTTAAGTTGATTGTCTGTCCTTACTCTAAGGGATGTTCAAAAAAAAAAAACTCAATATGGCCCTTTCACAGTTCTATCAATGACCATAATTATGATACTTTGCCCAGTCAAATTCTCAAGTGGGCTTGCTGGCAAAGTAATTGAACTTCGATGAATTTTTATCAATTTAACAAAGCGACCTCAAACTAAAAGTAAACTGTTCTCTTTGATGCAAAAAATGTGTTTATTAACAAAACATAGAAATTCGTAGCCGGATATCAACTTTTGACGACGATAGCTGAATTTTAGGACATAAAAATGTCCTAAAATTGGCTAAACTTAATTTTGTAATTACGATTGGCCTTTGCTCATGTGTGCGTGTTTCTTTCCTGTAGATACAATCCTTGCGTCTCCAAGAACCGTTTATTTTACTTTAAATCGGTGTGGTTAATGGAAAATATTGTATCGAGGTTTCATCAATTTGCCATCAGGCCCACAAGGGAGGAGTGGACCGTCAAGTATTATGTGGTATATGGTTACAACATAAGTCGAACACAATACCAATTTACTATTTTGACACCCGTACTACAGTAGGTTACCTTTGACTATGCAAATACATTTTTTACTACATTTTTCAAGATGAGTGTCTAACTTTGAAATATCAATATTAACTAAATGTGTGGCTATGCTGCAAGTATAAACAGCACTTGTAAAATGAATGTTTAGCCATCTGCTAAGTTTATCATACATTTTGCTTATCTACGAGTTTTTTTACAGTTAGCTCAGATTATGCAATAAATTAATAAAAGCTTCATAAAGAGGAAATAAATATAAGTGAATAGGAATATTTTTAATAAACGTTCAAAACCAAGAAATTATAACCAAAACAATTGAATACACACTGAAATAAGTGTTCAGTAGTGGTAAACATAAGATAACTTTGAACATGGCAACCTCCATTCTTCATTATTTTTATAAGGCGATTATCATGAGACTTTGTCAGGTTTGCTGTTTCAGATGGTGGAATAGTATCTGCAGCTGTTTCTACCTACTTTGCTGGAAAACTGCCGACCACCTTCATAGACCTTCCTTTTGATCATTGCCCAGAGGTTCTCAATGGGATTTAAATCGGGGCTATTCACCGGCCAGGTCATAATCCTTTTTGATTTAAATCCTCATCCGCAAGCCAGTTAGTGTACCGTGCTCGGTGTGATGGAGCGTTATTGTGCTGAAATACCAATTTGGATCTGCGTGCGATAGTCTGCTCATCAAGCCATGGAAATCAAGTTGGCTTCAAGAAACTGGCAGTACCTTTCTGCATTCTGTTCAACTTCTTCTGCCACTTCAAATGGACCAATAAGGGTGTCACCTACTATCCCGGCCAAAACTTTGCACCTCCACCACTTTGTTGACACTTAAGCTGTGTTTGTTGAGCTACCCCCCACCCCCCTCCTCCCCGCCTACTAAAAATACTTTTCATGGAACACGTGAGGGACCAATATGGTGACTCGACCCACGTCTACACCGATGGCTCTAAGATGGCGGACCGAGTGGGTTGCGCGGCCGCTACGATTGATGAAACCAAAGCATGCCTACTATTGCCGGAGACTTCGACCTTCACCGCCGAGCTGTTCGGCTTGTGCGCAGCGCTGTCCCCATAAGAGACAGCGATGAATGGAACTTTACTATATTCTCCGACTCACTGAGTGTAGTACAGGCCACTCGAGCGTACGACAGCATCCACCCCGTCATTAACCGAATAGTAACCATGATACAACAATTGCAACGCGCTGGAAAGACAGTCTGTATCTGTTGGGTGCCTGGCCATGTCGACGTCGCGGGCAACGAGCTCGCTGATGAGTCGAGGCAGGTTGCCCTGACGGAATTGTCTATGGCAAACCCTGCAGTCCCCTGCCGAGACTATTACCCGCTAATCAAGCGAAACCTGCGCGAACTATGACAGTCCCAGTGGCTGGCCCAGAGAAACCATAAATTACGAAAAAATCAAAGAAACTGTCCGACAGTGGCACTCATCAAATAGCGACGACCGTCGAATGGACGTTGTACTGTGCCGCCTGTGTATGGGCACACGAGACTTACTCGCGAGTATTTGCGAATGGTTCTTCCGCAGCCCTATTGCGACGAATGCGTCGTACCTCTCACTGTCTTACATCTGATGGCCGAGTGCCCTACCTCCTCCAACGAGTGGAGGGGCTGCTATCCGGACTTTTATGGACAGGATGCTGACTCCATAATCCGGGGAATGCTGGCTGAGGGGCCTCGTGGCCAATTCAACAGAGACGCCCTGAAGACCTTCCTTATTAGATGTGACCTCTATAATAAACTGTGATGAACCTATCACGATAGATACCACCACCAACTATGACATTAGCCCCTTGTTTGCTAAATACGTATACTTTATGTAAAATTAATAATAGTCCCCTCCTTAATACTTCCTACTAATGTAAAATGAGACATACTTCGCGCCCTAGAGGCGCACGAGCCTATGGATAACCACAGTTAAAGTTCGACGCGATATAGGCATTGTACCACAGAAGCGCTAGTTAAACCTCTACTACTACTGTGTCTGCTGAGGTCGGTCATGGAGGACCCATCCAGACGCCCATCCATCTGGTCCATCAAGAGTGGCTCTGCATTCGTCGGTCAATATGGCATTGGAGAAATCAGTTTCCATGTTCTCTTCAGCCCATTTGACCCTATTTTCTTTATGACTTTTTGTTAGAAGTGGTCATTTAATTGCCTTTTTCACTTTTCCTAGCTTCTGCAGAACCTCACGTCCCGTCTTTCTGCTTAGTATTGGGGCTCCAGCGTCTTCAAATATGCCCTTACTTGTAGAAAGTTGTTTTCTAGCCATAGAAACCTACAAATGTCGCATATCCCGAGCAGTCAATTTCTTCGTACTATCCTGAGTTTTCCTGTTGACCTTACCTTCAATTGCATAAGCTTTAATTGTTCGGTGATCACGCTGTAATTCTTTGGAAACTTCGAGTGTTGTCTTACCAGAAGCCAATAACGTGGTCACTGTGATCTTTTCTTCACTGGTTAGACCGCTTTTCTTGCCCATATTAATTGACGAGAGAGTGATGTTGCATAATCTGGCGTAACAGCAGAACACCTTGCGATAAGCAAATCTTGCCAAAACTGGGGAAATGGTTCAGTTTTATTTTTCTCTAATTGTCTTTATCGTTACAACATCCTGTGCACTAACTTACTATTAACATTTTAAACGTTTGACACCTATCTTGAAAAATATGTAAAAAAATGTATTTGCATAATCAAAGGTAACATACTGTAATACTTACAGAAGTGTTACAAGCGCAATACTTGCACTGGAACAGCGGTATTATATGGCACGCAGGAGTAGGGCGATGCACACGGCGTTTGCACTGCACGAACAAAAGCCATGAAACAAGCCAGGTGCGTTAGGCCGCTTGCATCAAACGCTCTCATAATAAAGATTCCTCGTGCGAGCATTTCAGAATTCGCTCCCACGCCTCCCGCTGCTTCTGTTACCAATTGGGCACGTAATCGGGCACCGCAAACGATTTCCTAGAATCAGCCGCAAATTGTTACGAGCGAGTCGTTCTAGAAACTGGCACATCTACATCTATTGCCTTAATTACTTTTGAAATGTCAGAGTGAATAAATTCATGGATACTGTAAATATATGATCAGCCTTGCAGCGCTACTGAGCAACTTGTTTATGTAGTACCTACAGTAGTTCAGTAACAAGCGTGAAGTATCGCCTGCTGTGCCTTGTAGCTATATACAACTGCCAAGTTTATTTTGAGGCTCCGAGGAGCTTTTTAAATATATATACAAATGCCAAGTTTATTTTGAGGCTCCGAGGAGCTTTTTAAATATATATACAAATGCCAAGTTTATTTTGAGGCTCCGAGGAGCTTTTTAAATATATATATACAAATGCCAAGTTTATTTTGAGGCTTCGAGGAATGTTCTCGAGTCTTCCGGATTTTTTGTACACGGCCATGGTCTGGAAAAATCGCTAAGGACATGTTTTGGAAATTTTTTCAAACTAATGTCTGAAGTTTCATCATTTTGGCTATTGCACGGCGGTGTAAGCTCGTACGCATTTTTTGTTTTTATCTCAGGTCAGTGTTTTCTCTCTGCCAGTACGAATGCTCCTGGTAGCATACAGTTTTCTAGGTACGTTCTATGCAGGTCGCCCTGTCCTTCTATCTTTATTTTTTTACTAGCGCATAACTGCTACACTATTTTCTTTTCTAGTATCACCGCATAACTCTGAGTTTCTTTTTTTTTTTTGCAGGTTTACCACTTCTGTCTGCACGATGGCAACAAATTCTCCTTCCTTTGCCCCAACGGCACAATGTTCAACCAGGCCTACTTTGTATGCGACTTGTGGTTCAATGTGGACTGCTCGCGTTCCCGCGAATTCTACTCCCTAAACGAGAACATCTACAAGAATCCCAACTTGCAAGGCTCTAAGGAGACTTATGCCTAAAAGTTATTCAATTTCGTGGTCTTTATCGTATCCGTATGCATCGATATGCTGGTATCAATGTTAAGTTATAAGATCGTTGTATAGAATTTATTTTATACATTACGAGGTTATTTTCTTCGTACTATAACTAGAGAAATGTACAGTGTTTGAAAGTTATTTACCAAATTTGAAGATTTTTTTGTTGTGTCGTCATGGCAGAATATTTTGCCGTCAACGATATTTTTTATGATAAATAATATGCCCTTGAATTACTTGAATGAGATTCTAAATACCTTATTTCGGACTAGCTAGATTTCTTCTTTAGCAATGATATTTGAAACAACTGGGAAAACAGCTAAGCTTTTTGACTACATGATTATTTACATTTTTATATTTGTTAATACGATGATACTCTACAATTTCCACAATTGATTTCATTTTAAACTTTCACAATAGATGCTCAATGAAAATGGTTTAGCCAACCACGTTGACGCTCTAAAAACAAACTATTGTTAGCCCATTCAAGTAGCTTGTATGACTGTAATACGTATACAACAGTACTATGCTCAAAAGATGTGAAACCTATCCTTATAAATAAAAAAATATCAGTGTGACACTAGCCTACTTGAAGCGTACCTACAACCGCAAGTATTGCGACGTAATTTTATTTACTTGAGATATTATTTTAACTATTTTAAGTACTTCCTTCGGTGGTTTATATTACCATTCTTGATATTAATGTGATTTTTACGCTCGTATGCTGTAGGTCCATTAGCTATAGGTAAACTTTTCCTTTTGTTTTCTCTTTCTATTGGATATTTAACATATTTTGAACTGCTCTATATTGATCTAATAGATATGCCAAGAGCCCTAGGGATGGTCAGTTGCAGTGACCTATCTTTTGTCATGGGATGTTGCATCCCTAAAAGTCCTACTGGAAACCATCGCATGAATTAAAATTTTTTTTTCTTTGCCCGCTCTCGACACTCTTCATAAGCTCGCTCTCTTGAACTATTTTTTTTTCTCTTATTTGTTCCAGCTTCTTATAAGCGCTTCATCAAGACTAAAAAATGAATATGTTCAAATGTCGTCGATTGAGAAGATTCCATCTAGATAAGCTGATCTCATTTGTGTGAAACTGCCTCCGAGGTAATCGGTTTGAGATTATCATTTGAAGCTCAATTCAATGTCACAAACTACTAATGCTCATGATTGAAGTTCCGAGTACGCTAACCCTTCATGGCACAATGTTACTCTCCTTTAGAAACTTCTTGAATACTGGTAGTATTCCATAAATTTATACTTAACGATGACAACCAAGGGTTAAAGCAGATAACTTGAGTGTATTTCGCTGGAACTGTTCCAGTCGACGGCACGTGCTTCATTTTTTTGCGTTTCATGTTATTCCTGATACCAGACTGTGCTCTTGTTGGCCGTTTTCTTATTTTCGTAGCAATGTACAATCTCTGNGGGTTAAAGCAGATAACTTAAGTGTATTTCGCTGGAACTGTTCCAGTCGACGGCACGTGCTTCATTTTTTTGCGTTTCATGTTATTCCTGATACCAGACTGTGCTCTTGTTGGCCGTTTTCTTATTTTCGTAGCAATGTACAATCTCTATGTTAAGTGAAAACTCCACTACAAGAATATATATATATTATTGAAAGTTTATAAGACCCGTAAGTAATAGCGATCACATATTGATTTTGTACGTGTGAAATGTGTGCAATATTTTATTTGTTGACTTTTGCCGTTTGCCTAAATTTTGGGGAATTCCACTTATGCTATAGCTTCACTATTTATTCCTGTGGACAATCCTAAGTCTACCGGATTTGTTTATATACATGCCCACTTATTCTTCCAGCAGTGATGGTTCTCAAGAAAGATGTTATACTTATTTCTAAAAAATTAAATTATTCTATTTATTTAATACGTGCTGCGTCTTACTTATGCCTCAGCCCTGCTTAATTTACTGCGTCTACATGCGACACTGTAAGCATGACATGAGCAGTAATCGCCATGTATAATTCCATTGCGACAAGGCGACCTCAGAGCCTGACAACGCTGACAAATGCACAGCGTCTTCCCTGCAGCTGCTGACAAATGAGTCTCAGAGCTTGGTGGTGCATTTTGTAATTGTGGAGGTCGTGTTTCGCTTAACTTTCTTGATGCTACTACCAAAAAAATAAGTTCTCGTTCAGGAGATAATTTTAGAAAATTATGGGTTATAGTTTCCTCGACGTTTTCAATGCTCGTAACAAAAATCTGGCATCATTCTTTAAGATTGTTTTTTTTTATGTTGCGGGCTGTATTTCATTTGACTTCCTTATAAATCACACAATACAGAAACTATTGCTACACACTCTCTATTATTTGAAAGTCTATTAGATTAGATATACTGTAATTCAATTGTTTGTCGCTCACAGCAGCATGTACTGCCTCACAAAAGAAATCAGTTTCTTACTCAAGGACTTATGACTGCACCAATTCGATCATTATAAATTAATCCCTGTTTGCTATTTTATTTCTGCATAAGAAATTCACTGTTCTTACCTTGAATTAAATGCAGTAGTCTAATCAACATTTACGAGATGATTTGCAAGTAAAATCCATTGTACTGAACTCTACATTAGAATAAATTCTGACTCGATTATTTTTCGTAGCCATCAAAGGTCACAAAACTTAAGAAATCTTTTTCTTCTGCGCAGAACTGTGAATTAAATGATTGGCAAAATCTCAGAGTATATCTTTCTTTATCTCCCTGAACTAATTAGTGCTGTACGCTTGTGATCATTTCCTGAATTATTGTTATTTTTTTATCAAGTTCTACTGTAAGTTGAAGCTGGTAGTAATAAGAGTAAAGTCGAGTTAGAATCTTTCAACGTTTGTAAGCAGAAAGGTTACAAAATGAATTATTCTGTACACAATAATCGTGTTGAAATATTTATTGTCATGTATGTAAAAAAAAATATTCAAATATAAGTCTTGAACTCTGTGATGTAATTTTTTTCTTTCTCTACCAATAAACAATATGATCCATTGCTCGGAATGTTAATTTATAGTTTTTGTTTTCTCCAGTCTGCAGCTGTCGCATCTGTTACACCATTATTGTTGTTGATCGTGTATAGAGATGCAAAGTTGGGAAAAATATTCCACGACTATTCACCTAAAAAGTGAGTACTTGCTAGTATTAAGAATTTAATTGTGGTGCCGTATTTTTGCTTTTTTTAATACTCACTGCTTGAAAATGCTTGTTCAAGAATACCTTGTTAGTTTACGCTTATCATTGTGCGTCCGGCCGCGGTGCTTAAAACCCAAACCCCATTACTTTTACACTCAAAGATCGCTCACTTGCTTACACAGGATGAACCACCTTCCCACGACTACTACAACACGCCCCTCTCTGTCAAATAGATCCTCTCTGTTTGCCCTCACTTTCATACTCAGAGGGAAGCTTCTTTTGGTGAGCTGCCACGTTAGACACTATGCTTGCTAGACATAAGACCTCCTTACAAGGCCCTTTACAACACTTTATTACCAGCATCAATTTGACGAATTATAACTTTTATGACAAAGTGTTATAAACTGAAAATTCTCCCAGCTAAAGCAAGTATATTACTGACTTACCAATATCTAAATACAAATTAATAACACTCTACTGACCCTTGTTACGAGACCGAAAAGAGAACTAGACACCAACAACTAAATTAACTCAACAGCTTGTAGAGAATTCTTAATCGTTTCCGGGAATAGATCTGTGTTGTATCAAGCGCCCATCGATTACGGTAGGAAAACCCTCAATATAATAAGTCTGTATATGTTATCTGCTTTTATGTTTGGGTTGTTCTTGTGTTTGGTATATTGCAAATGCCCTTAGATAGTTTCTACCTCTCGAAAAAAAATGTGCAGGGTTTAGATAGGAATCGACTTTGTGTATTTAGGGAGATTTTATCAACTACGACACGTACGTACTGAGCTTTATTTATTTATTACTATTACATCAATTAAGGTTTCTTTCGTTGTAGCCACGGTGATCCATATTGAAAGATAAAGTTTCTTCATAATTGGTGTCGATAGCTTTGTCTCATTCTTTAATGCGTTTTAATTTGAATACCCGTGCGCCGTGTTCATCATCTTTCCTATAAAATTAATCGGCTATTGTAGGGTAGACGTAGGAACAATAAATATTAAGCGATTCCCTTCAATTCGTCCCGTTGCAAACGAAATAATAAACTTGCTTCAGATTCTTTTTACTTGTACTTTTTTCCAGGCCTTCTTTTCCTTGTGACCACAACGCGGCTGTCGCAGGTGTCCATTTCATCTTGGTTTTGGAGCGCGGCTTCCTGCCTCTCTATCGTAAATCCATTGTCCTGCTCACGGCCGGTCGTTGCCACAACTTAGGGGCTGAGGAGCTCCGGAAAAGCTATCACTCCGGACCGTTGTTGATGTGCCCTCACCCGTCATAGCAGGAAAGAGTTGGGCACCGAGCCATCCTGAAAGGAGTTGTGTCACCGCCCCATCAACACCAAAGACAAATGATGACCCACAGGACTTTCCTCCCAACCGATCTATCGAAACCTTCATCAAAAGTTCACGTCGTTTATCCCAACAATGCCTGTCAGGACTCTTCCGGTCAAATCGAATCTTTGGTTTCGTTAAAGACGTAGGATGATAAGAGACTTTCAGTTGACTTTTCCGGCAGTCAAGCAGTGTCGAGTTTATAAGTTGGTATCGGCGGTGATATTTTGGTCTTTCCTGCCAAGTCCGTTAACTTTGTCCCATATTAAAGCCACCTCAAGCTAACAAGAACTTCAAACGTTTTTTTTTTTTTAAGGCGTCTTTCAGGTGAACTGGCCACCGTCCTTCCTGCATACAGCTGGAGTACAAGTGACTCTACTCTCAGTAGAAACACAATGTGTTCAACACGTGGTGCCTTTTGCAGCATCGCAAAAACTGGGGAAGCGCTAGCCGTGGACGTTTCCCTACTCTTACTCTGTGCGAATAGCTGCAGCTCCAAGACCTGTTGCTGAAAACTTCAAATTTAACCGTTGCTCTTGTATCAACATCATCTTCTAATTTTACACTACCATATTTTAGTTATGATAATATAATTTCCAACTTAACTGATAGTTGCTACTGAGCATTCATTCTTGAATCAAAGTGTTGCGCATGGCGTGGTTAAGTTTTGGAATTCAAACTATGACTGCTTGTCTTGTGTTTCTTTTTTGCTAACATAACACTTCTTGCGTACATGAATGTGGCGAAAAAATATATGTAGGTAACAACGGAGTTGAGTCGTGTTTCGATTAGATAATTTACTGTTAAAACCGCACAGACTTTTTTATCTGATAGCTTCGCTTTCAATGAGTTAATTTTTTCCCCCTAGGGGCATAGGATGGGTCATAGGTCATAGGGTTAGGTTATTGAGGTTCGCCCATCCTATGTTACGGGGAGCAGCGGTCGCAGGAGGATTGTGTAGGCTACCTTAGCTTTATGTAGCTCGGCCTTCGGGACGTCTGTCTTTCGTGCCCACTTCCTTCCACTTTCATACCCCTACTGATCTTACTTTCCTCTGTTCTTCCTCTTCTTTCTCGACTTACTGTTCCCTTGCGCGTTGATCCTGTGTGGGAACACCTTCGAGCATTGGTTCCCTATTTCTATCACCATGCTATACATCCCTTCCTTTTGCTCTCTTAGAAAAGCTTAGCACTTATTGAAGGAGGCTTAAACTTTTGTATACCACAACTGAGTTCTTTTTTTTTTTTGCCAAAAATAAGCACGTCATCGTATTTCAATATACCTCTTCACGGCGGAGCCTTGATTTGAACTTGTGTGCGGGTCACGTGTAACGAAAAGCCTAGTTCGGGTGTGCCCTTTGCCGCCAGCTTCCCAACCCCGTTTAACTCAGGAGTTTTCCCGAGGCGGGAGAGGACCCCACTGCTGGAATCAGTTTTTAGAGAGCGATCCTTGCGAAGTCAGCGTGCCACCTGCCGTAGTTTTAATAGTTCTATGTGCCAACCGTGGAAGGACGTTCCTCAAAAACTCTTTATTGAAGCTGTTTACTTATTTTAGCTCTTTTGTCTTGTGCTTTGTCCTCAGATTCAAGATCTATGCTGATCGAGGTACATCAACTATGGTTCAGAGGGCATTACTGCTGCGCACAGTCTTTGCAGTGATGACATCACACGGTGAGCAGCTTGATAATACGGAATCCATTTGTGTAGCCACAGAACTGTTCGTTGTGATGCAAGGAATGTGTTAATCGACAAGAAACACAAATTTTTGAATATAGGTCAACGATGGTCAATAATCATCGACTTTTAGGACACCAAAAACTAGCCTAAAGATGATCAGACTTAATTTTGCTTTTTGCCAATGACCAATGCCGTTGTCTAATGAAGGCACTCTTGCGTCATAACAATGCAGGGTTCGTCTTGTTAAGCCCACTGCAGACGGTAGTCTTTTGTCCAGTGTTTCAACTTCACAGCGTTCGAATGTGTTGCTGTGTCTGAGTAAACAACAAAAAGGGCTCTATTTTCTTAGACGGCATTCGCTAAAAATTTGAAAAGACACAAGACACTGCACGATTGACACTTTGTGAGCCGGCAGATACGAAGGTAAACATTTTATCATAACTTTTGCAAGACACACAGTCGCGTTTGCAAGGACAGTACGAAGTATTCGAACGCCCTGATGTGAAAACACAAAAGACTATCGTCTGCAGCGGGCTTTAGAGGTCGTTCTGATCCGATAAAGTTTTAGAAGAGTTGCATAAACCAACTATAGGATCCTTATGATTGGAATCGCCCTTCCAGTATAGTGTAGTCTATCGCGTAAAGTTTACAGAGAAAAGGAGGATTGTGGAGGAAATAACCGAATAGCGTCCTGCATTAATTTTTCATTCAACATTGTCCTTTGAAGTCGTTTTTTCTTCTTGCTGTAACCAATGATCTGATGCTCTGTGGGAAAGATAATCAAATCATTATTCTCTCGTTTCACTGTATGAAATTCATGCCTCGTAAGAAAATTTGCTGATAAAAATAATCGTATATTTTAGAACTTGAATCGATCGCTCCCGATTGTTGTTGTTCACTATTGAAAGCTCGCAATTGTCGCAAAATTTTGACAAGAATCCCAAACAATGTTGTCTTTTTTGTGAGAAAATCAGATTTCTTGGCCATACAGCTGAAATTTTGATTTGTGTTTGAATACATAGTACGCTATAACACAAATTAGTGTGCTAGATTCGCCTTTTATGGGGAATTGGATCCCCAGGGGAGGGGGAGAACCTATATATTAACTCTAACTTAAGCTAGTAGGCCTTCGGGATGTCTGTCTTTCATGCCCACTTTGCTTCATTCTTTTTCCTACCAATCACGTTTGTGTCCTTCCTTTTCTTCCCAACAGACTTTGCCCATGCTCGGTGGTTTAGTGCGGAAACATTCTTGTTTTGGTTTTACGTTTCTATCGACACTATTTGTGATTTCTTCCTCTGTTTGATTATCGTTGAAGTTTTAAAGGGAGGCGTAAACTATATAAGTATTATAATAATACTCATAGTTGAATTGTTTTCTTCACACTTGTGCTTGAATTTGGAAACAAAATCTGGTTCGAAATTAAGCTTAACTTTAACTGACGTAGATCTGAACTTCATTGCCCGTGACCCACCTTAGTGGACCGACTGCGACCCACAAACTAGAGTACTCGGAAAACGCATACCTCCACCAATCAAGCCAATAATAACGAAAAATTCAAATTGGTCCTGAAACCAGCATTTCTTTTTTTATCTTTCTTTTGATCATTTATGCTTCTTGACATCATTAATAGTTGCTGTAATTTTCGTGAAGATCCGTCCGTAATTTTTTTAGTTATATTTTGACAAATAGTGGAACAAACATAGAGACAAACAGACTGACAGATCTTCTAGAAATTTGGTCAGGTGCTTTTTTGTAACATTCCCAACACTTCTTGCAAATTTCAGGAAGTTCCGTTTTAAACTGTTTCAGTTATGTTACTAAGAAAAAAGAGACAAACAAACAAACGGTTGGACGGATCTTAACCAAAAGTTAATCGTCTATTCCTCCTAACATACCCAACACTCCTCGCAAATTTCATAAATATCCGTCCACAACTTATAACTTCTTTGCGTCATCTTTGTGACAGGTTTGATAGCTCAATTGCACACAGATAAAACATTACAATAAGGACAGACAAAGAGACAAACTCCGACAAAAACATAACCTCCTTTGCGAAGGTAATAATATATTAATCTTCTTACTTGCATTTACGTGCTCTTCCAACATAGTAAAGGAGAGCAATAATTGGAGGTCTAAAATAATAAGTGCAGTAACGCCTTTAACTATAGCTAAGGCGTAACTGCACTAGAGATATTAGCCCTCGAATTGTAGCAGCGACGCACCCCGACCTCTCGATTGGCCTACGTGAATCCCCGCTCAAGGAAGTTTCCTAAAATGAAGGAACACAGCTAGATTTCGCCGTAGTGGCCAGGGAATATTTTGTTCTTCGATTTCTCTTCCCTTCCCACCAATCACAGGCTCAGAACAATCCTTTCGTACCAATCACAGGCCGATTTTTTAACGAGTAAATATTGGGCCTCCTGAACACATCCACCAGCCAGACCTCAGCAGACATCCAGATCCATGGACACTATGCCCTGCCCCGTACGAAAATATAAATGAAAATTTCTATATTCTCCAGCAGCTAGGTTGAGGACCCGGCTCCCGGTCCATTCGTGCAGCAAATCAGCGACTCGGCCTAACTGGAAAGTTCAGCTTCCGATCTCCATGGCCGTTGCTACCTCCTTCTAGTATACCTCCTAGGCCCCGCTACTGAGCTGCTTCTGAGACCCCTGCCAGGGGTACCAACAAAATCTTTAAGATTATCCATGAACTTAGGGAAACCCATGCTTTGACAGCCCTGGATGAGGAAGAACAGATACACAAACACGCTGAAAACTCTACGCCCCAGCTATACTCCGCGGCCTGTATTAAACTGTTAAATTCCAAGCAAATATTATCTGTACGCTATTTAGTTCTCAAAATGTGCCTAAGTTCCCACGATCGACTTTAGGCAACTGTGTTGGCGTTCGTAGACTTTCCCAAACGAAGAAATGAGCTTTTACTTCGGTATCGATGGCCATTGCCCGCGATATGGTCTTCCAGTTGGACCATTTCAATTGGCTCATTACAAAACTATAGTTTTTCGATACCCAAGGCGTACTGAAAACAGCAGCAGGCGCTGTGAGCAGAGAAAAAATTCATTCTCGTCTGAATACTTTTCCCTGTACTATTAAAAGTAGTGTTCGTAGCAGATATTGTAATTTTTCGAAGATACACCCAGAATTTTTTGAGTTACGTTCTGACAAATATATAGTCAAACATGCAAAAGGACAAACCGATTATTACCAAAGTTTCGTCATTTGTGCCTATCAGCACTTCGAACTATTCCTACAAATTTTGTGAATATCCGTCCCACACTTCACTTACTATAATAGTTGTGTCAGATCTGAGTGTATGCGCTACGCAATTAAAATCTTCATAATTATGACGTCAAAATTACGTCACGCCACTGTGGAAATACCAAAGATTCCTGCAACAGTGGCGTGACGCAATTGTGACGTCACAGTTCTGAAAATTCAAGGGCGTAGCGCTTATCCTCTAATATGACTCAACTATCTTCTGCAAATGAACTGTGCTGCGTCCTTAACTCTTTGAGTTATATTCTGACGAACAAGGAAACAATTATGGGGCCCGGCAACCCCAGAGAGCTCGTTTAGGTTACCTCAGCCGTTAGCTAGGCCTTCGGGACGTCTGTCTTTCGTGCCCACTTCCTTCCTTCCCGATTTCACACTCGTACTTGCTCATGCTTTATTCTATTCTTCCTCTTCTTTCGCGACTTGCTGTTCCTATGCGAGTTGATCCTGTGTGAGAACACCTTCGTACATGGGTTCCCCGTTTCTGTCGACATACTATATGTCCCTTGCTATTACCTTTGTGATATCGTTCCGCTCATAAACGAAGGCTTAAACTTTCTGACTATAACATAATCATGGAAACAAAGACAGACAGACGGACCAACAGTTCATCGCGAAAATCTGATTGTTTGCTCCTCCTAACGTGCTAACAATTAGTGCCAATTTCATAAGGCTCCTTCCATATCCTTATGAGTTATGTAATCAACAAATATAAGAGTTAGATAAACGGTTGGACGGAACTTCACCAAGAGTTCCTTGCCACAATATATTTGGGCCTCACAACAACAAGGGTCCCTAGTGCGTTCTCCACAGTAGATGTTGCAGCTTGCCGCAGTTCCTGCTGACGAGGTTAGTTTTGTAAAATTAGGAAAGCTGTCAATACTTCCCCCTCTGTTTCAGGAGGTTGGCCGCTGATCGAGGTGGCCGACCTATTCCCACTAGACTTCTAACTTCATATTTTCGTTTCCTTCCCCTGGGCGGCGTAACTGAGCAAAAGCGTTCAGCCGTGCCCGGGGTTTAGAGATGCACAACTTGCGCCTTTTTCTTGTCAGTAGCGCACTGACCACTTAGAATCCGAGCCCTACCGGTAGAAAAGCCGAGACAAAATCATTGATAATTTGAAACGAGACGTACTTCGCGCCCCAATGGCGCACGAGCGGCTCGATATATGCATTGTGTCCCTGATGCGCTTGTAAAATTTTCTTCTTCTTCCACTACCTCTACTACTACTACTACTACTAGCTGCTACTACTACTACTTCACCGAAAGTTTATCATATGTTCCTCTTTGCATACCTAACAATCGCTGTAAATTTCGTTAAGGTCCGTCCGTAACTTTTTGAGTTATCTTGACGACAGAAGACCTGAATAACCAAAAGTCAAACTCCGACAAAAATATAGCCTAATAAAAATTTTAAAATGTAATGTTATAAATATATATATAGTCCGTGCCACGATAATAGCTTAAACTCATTTTGAAACGTACAATTAAACCTATCTCTGCTGAAAAGTTAATATTTTTTTTGTATATGTTTGAGACCTTAAATGAAACTTTGTAAGAAATTTTCTGCTCATTTTAATGTGTATTTTTCATTTAAGAAAAGTTTGAAGGTCTTGATCAATATTCAAGCGTGCCACGGTATTAGCTTTTATAGATTTTTATCAATTGCAATTACTGTATCAAAAAATGCTAATAAAAAAAGTATGATTATGCAATGTTTTATTATGGCAAAAAGTCTAATTATAGAATCAAACAATAAAGTACATAGTTAACAGTTTACATAACAACCTTTCTTCTGGAAAACAAGTTCAATCCTCTTGTCAACAGATTCTATCAAGTTTTTATTTCAGAAGGGGAATAGCGCTTGCAGCTGGCTTGATAGCTGTCCATAAGTCTTCTTTTGAAGTGTATTGCTCTCCATTCTTGTAAATAGCTTGCTTCAGAATCCCCCGCAAGTTTTCGATAGATTCAGATCAGGAGAGTATGCCGGCCAAACCATCAAACGATCACCTTTCAATCCTAACGATGACAGCTACACTTGTGTTGCCTATGCAAAATGAGACGGGGCATTCTCGTGTTGAAATATTAACTGCGACGGTTCTGCAGTGGAACGTCATCCAGCCATGGAAGCAAGGCTGGCTCAAGGAGCTGACAGTAAGCCACAGAAGTTATTTTATGACACTCGCACAGGACCAAAAAATTCATCTCCAATAATTCCCCCCCAAATCCTAACGCCTCCTCCGCCCTGCTGGCGACAAAAACGAGTATGACGCTCTGGCCGTTTCCAACCATCCTTTTTCCCAACCGTCTGGTCCGTCCTGAGTTACCTTGGTTTCATCGGTGAAAAGTCCCATCTTCATGTACGTCTTCATATGCTCTCGAACCCATTTCAGCCGTGAATCCTTGTGCCTGGCCGTCAGAGGAGGTCGTTTATCAGGTGTAACACTTTTCCCCAGGTTTCTCAGCAACCGGCATCATGTTATTTTCGAGACTTCAGGGAGATTTACTTCGCTAAAGATAGCCTTCGAGGTTTGTCCTGGTTTCTTTAACAATTGCCATTTCCCATTACGAAGATCCCGAGTACTAACAGCTTTCAGGACGCCAGAGTCCGAGCGCTTTTTCCTTGGTGAAGGGTCGGCTAAAAAGCGCTTCATCGTGTCAACATGGCGGCCTATTGAATCAGCAATATCCTTAACAGGTGTTCCTTCACCAAATTAGCCATATATTTCCCTATTTTTCCTTCTTTAGCCTCAGACAGACCTCTAGTCCTTTCCATTTTTTTAAAGATTTTTACAAAGCTAATAGAGTTGGCACACCAAATAATAACGTTAATTGCAATAACTCATGAAATCTTGTAAGGATTTATATGAAGTTCCGGTTAAAGATTTGCTCGACGTAAACACTTCTACCTGAAAAATTTCAAAGCATATTAAATAGTCGAAAAATCTGTAATATTAAAAAAATGAGTGAAGCTATTATCGTTGCACGGACTGTATATGCCATACGAGAACGCTGACGAAAAGACTTAGCCATATTTTGAAGAAATATTCAACGTTTAAAAATGATGTCTTTTTTCAATGGCGAAATTTCATGTGACAACCTAATAAATGAATAAATGAACGTAACATTCCTATGTAAACTTACGATAAACCTTGAGAATCTAATACTGATTCACCGATAACATTGTATTTTGATGCTTTGCAGACGCTGCCGTGGGACCAGCAGACTGCTGCTCACGTTCAAAGAATTGTAGCAATTGACATTACTCCAAGAGGATCAACTGCCGCAGTTGCAGCTGCTTTTATGAGAAAATCTATCAACTGTCGCTTGCATTCAAGAAGATTAACTACTGCTGCATTCATGGGAAATCTATCATCTGATACCTACACTCAAGAGGACCAACACCAACTACTGTGGGCGTTCAAGAGGTACCATTCCACTGTTAATTTTATTCAAAAGAGCCCCTACCAACTGTTCTTTGCATTAAAGAGGACCCAATATTAATATTACTTCGTGCTTGTGCTTTCAAGAAGGCATACACCATGATGCAAGAAGACCATACCATATATCAAAAGAATCCATGCCGACTGTGATATGTATAATAATGAACCCGTACTAATTGTTTCTTGCGGTCAAGAGAACCCATGCCGCGTGCTATTAGTATTTTATAGAACCCAGGCCAGCTGTTTCTTGCAATCAAGAGAACCTAGCCCAGCTGTTTCTTGCAATCAAGAGAACCCAGGCCAGCTGTTTCTTGCAATCAAGAGAACCCAGGCCAGCTGTTTCTTGCAATCAAGAGAACCCAGGCCAGCTGTTTCTTGCAATNGTTAAAGGCAGTATGATCCCCTGGGCTAAGTCCTATACGGTGTCAAGTTCGCTTTTGGTGAGAAAAAGGGCGTGTTCCTTCGCCCTTGGCTTGTCACAAGCATATATTTCCCTATTTTACGTTTTTTAGTCTCACAGAGACCTCTATAGCCCTTCCCATTTTTTAAAGATTTTTACAAAGCTAATAGAGTTGGCACACCAAATAATAACGTTAATTGCAATAACTCATGAAATCTTGCGGGGATTTATATGAAGTTCCGGTTAAAGATTTGCCCGACGTAAACACTTCTACCTGAAAAATTTCAAAGGAAGTGAAATACTCGAAAAATCTGTAATATTAAAAAAATGAGTGAAGCTATTATCGTGGCACGGACTCTATATGCCGTACGAGAACGCCGACGAAAAGACTTAGCCATATTTTGAATAAATATTCAAAGTTTAAAAATGATGTCTTTTTCAATGGCGGCATTTCATGTGACAACCTAATAAATGAATTAATGAACGTAACATTCCTATGTAAACTTACGATGAACCTTGAGAATCTATTACTGATTCACCGATAACATTGTATTTTGATGCTTCGCAGACGCTGCCGTGGGACCAGCAGACTGCTGCTCACGTTCAAAGAATTGTTATCAACTGACGTTACTCCAAGAGGATCAACTGCCGCAGTTGCAGCTGCTTTTATGAGAAAATCTATCAACTGTCGCTTGCATTCAAGAACTTAAGATTAACTACTGCTGCATTCATGGGAAGTCCATCATCAGATACCTACACTCAAGAGGACCAACACCAACTACTGTGAGCCTTCAAGAGGTACCATAACAATGTTAATTTTATTCAAAAGAGCCCCTACCAACTGTTCTTTGCATTAATGAGGACCCGATATTAATATTACTTCGTGCTTGTGCTTTCAAGAAGGCATACACCATGATACAAAAAGACCATACCATATTTTTCTTACAGTAAAAAAAAAAAGAATCCATGCCAACTGTGATATGCATAATAATGAACCCGAACTAATTGTTTCTTGCGGTCAAGAGAACCCGTGCCGCGTGCTATCAGTATGTTATAGAACCCAAGCCAGCTGTTTCTTGCAATCAAGAGAACCCAGGCCAGCTGTTTCCTGCAATCAAGAGAACCCAGCCCAACTGTTTCTTGCAATTAAGAGAACCCAGGCCAGTTGTTTCTTGCATTCAAGAGAACCCATATCAATTGCTCCTTGCGTTCAAAAAGATAAGTTACCGTCGTGTTCAGGAGGATCTATCGTATTAGTTTCTTGCATTGCAGAGGACCCATCGTAATTTTCACGAACATTCAAGAGGATCCATAGCAACTCTTCGCATTCAAGAGAATACCAATTACTTCTTGCTCTCATACGAGGGCACAAAACTGACTGTCAGTAGCTCTCAAAAAGATACTAAACAACTGTTGTTGGCATTGAAGATAACCCAGGCGGGTTGCTACCAGCATCCAAGAGGACCCATAGTTAGTGCTCTTGGCATTTTAGAGGAAACATTCACACTGCTAGTAACATTCGAAAATTTTTTTCGAAAAGCTGTTTGTGTTCAAGAGGGCACATACTATTACTCACTAATGATGAGATTCAAGAAGAACCATGAGCACCCATTCAGTCGCGTTAGTGTTCAAGCCACACCCTATCAGCCAACTAAAGTCATTCAAAATCTCATGCAATTGTTGCTTGAATTTAAGCGCACTCAAACTGGTTTTGGTGTCTAAATCTATTTGAATTCAGGAGGACCTATTCTTACTGCTGTTAGCCATGGTATAATAGCCAAGTTGGACCTCCACAACTGCTACTGACATTCAAGAGGACTCATACCAATTAGTGTTGGCATTCAAGAGGAATCTTACCAAGTGCTGTCAACTTTTAAGGAGAGCCATGTCAACTGTTGCTTGCATTTGCTAGAGGTGTCAATCGCTGCTGGCATTCAAGAGAACGTTTTCCAACTGTTGCTGGTATTCAGGAGTGTTCTTTCGAGCTTCTTGTTCAAGTGAAGACTTTCCAAGTTCTTGTTAGCATTCAAAAGGACCATTCTCGCTTCCGATGTTGAAAAAAAAAAAAAAACAATATCTCCCCAGTCTTAGCCAATTTCGGATGATGTCTAATGTTCAGTAGACCATTTTGATTTGCTGGCTTTCTATCTAATATAACCTACGGTTCTAAACCATCTTTTAAAATGATTGACCAGAAATCGGATTATATTACAGATTTTACAGTGTTTTTATACCATGAAAATATTTGAAATAAAAGTTCAAGAACTAATAAAACGAATGGAGGAGTTCAATCTGGATCGACGAAAGTTCACTCATTTTTTTTTTTCCCACAGAAAAGGCCAAAGAAATTACCAAAGGGTAAGAAACTCCGCAAAATTTCAGAATATTTGAGTTTACCATGATGTGCATTTTCTATGAAAAGAGAAAATTACTTTCATGGTGAACTTATTGATCCTTGTTTATGGAAATTTACTGTTACCCCTGGAAACATTTTCTTTGAAGCATATTTTCAAAGAAAATATTTTAGGATAAACTTGCGTAAACTTTTATACTGGTCACTTCAGTCACTACACGAACGGTTTTTAGTTTCTTCTGCATCAATCTTGGAAAATAAATTTCCTGGGAAAAATGAAGCAGTTAATATATTTCCTATGGCATAGCAATTATTAGTGGAAAGGGTTACTAGCGCCGCGAACATCACTCCCACCTCTCGCCACGTTTTCCCTGCACAAGTTACTTTTTTTTCTCGTTTGCAGGCGACTTCCAGTTGATTTAGATTTACTTTTATCCTGGACTTTGTGATGAAATGAATACATGAAGGATAATGAGAATACAAATAGAAAGCAGTTTCATACTGAAGGACAAATAGTACATTGAACAATGGTAAGATTTAACTTTCCAAGTATCGCGAGATGAAAAGAATACAAAATCATTTGATACCTACACTTTGGCGAAAAGTAAAAGACTTCCTTGAACATAAATAACACAATGGAAACAACAGTGAAATTAATGGAATCCAGCGCAGTGTCCGAAGCAAATACTACACACAGCACTAGCACTCGAAACAAAACTTTCACGCTGACAGAATTTAACACAACATACATTCGTTAGTTAATGCGTAGTACACAAGCTTAAAAAATTTTACAGTGAAAAAAAAAAGTCTACCGATGACCAGCTTCCTTCTAGAATAGCAGCAGCTTGATGAGAGAACTGTTGCGCGTGTTGGCAGTCCGCAATGCAACGAGCGTGTTGGCAGTCCGCAATACAACCAGCGTATCGACAGCAATGAAATCTGGTTATTTTATTAGTTTTCTCGTCTACCTGTACATCATTAAACATAATAAATACAAATGTACGGCGGCTATGACCAGCTTTGTGGTGCAACACAAAGAGGCACATCAACTTCCTGAACTTTAAGGGAACATATGCAATAATCAGAAAATCAGCAGCAACCAAAGAGCATCAGACACGCTCAGCTGAGAGGTAAGAAAAGCCTCTTTTCACATAAAAGACGTTGCGGTGAAATAGCTGTTTTGTTTTTTTCCAATACGGTTGATCACGTAATTTTAATGTCCATAATAGCGTCGACCGGGGTGATTCAACGCATTTTCTGCATACTTTAAAATTACTAAAAAACGGCTGGGGCTAGGAAGTTGAAACTTTTCACACTTGTATATGATGTTTCAAGGTACGTTC